>QUSF01000002.1:30150851-30257907 GCA_003676055.1 Chloebia gouldiae
TCCCTTCCCTTCCCTTCCCTTCCCTTCCCTTCCCTTCCCTTCCCTTCGTCTTCCATGTGCCATTGCACATTCACCAGGGACTAGACCATGTAACCATGTCCACACGGCCTTGTAACCTTATCTTTCCTCCCACCCTTTGAAAATAGCAACAGAAGAGGTGAAAGCCTTCAAAACCAACACAGCAAAAATCAGGAGAGGATATTTGAAGAAAGAAGCTTCTCCCCTGTGGAGACGGGGAACTGACGTGCCTGTGATGTGGCTTTCAACATGTCAGTGCCACGAGAGCACTAGGCAGATCTGCCGTGTTGCAGTCCTCACGTAGCAAAGGCAAATTTTTTAATAGACAACACATTGGAAATACAGCCCTGATTAAATCTCTCTGTTCTCTTTCCTTTTCCCTTCCCCTCTGGCTACCTTGTGATCAGTATGGCAAATCTTAAGGATTACAGATGTAGCACTAGAGTAAACACAAATATGGCACATTAGCTGTATAGGCTGCTTTGAAGATAAAGACTGACTTTAAATTCCACAATCCTGAGGGCTCTTGTCGCCTTGAAATCTGATTTCAAAGCTCAACACCACTGAAATGTCTTGTTGAGAGTGATGACAGCAGGCAGCGAAGTGTACACTCTATTGTCACCACCTGTGATTGGTGGCAAAGTGCATACTTTGGCTACCACATACTGACTCCCTAGCTGTGGGCTTCCTGTAATAATGCAAACAATAACTGCTGGCTAATTTCAGCCCTCTAAGTGTGGTGATGAAGTATTACATAAACTCAAAAACCAAGAGTGGATGGTGTCCATTTTCACTATTTTCAAGGAGCACGGGGAATTTTTACTTTGTCAGTCTGTTAGAGAGATAAAGAGGTGAACACATACCTCCAATAATGAGAAGCCAGCAATTAAGGAAAGACCAAGAGACCATGAGGCTGTAAACATTGGCAGTTTGCATGAGGAAGAGCTGGATCTGTGAGAAAATCTTCAGGACCCTCCCCCTGGGCTACACAGCACCCTGCAGGGCACTGGACAGGAGCATAAGTCACACGGCCAAAAGCATCTTTGCTGGGACCCCAGCCCTGTGGCTTGGTCACCACTACAGGAGGGATGTCACATAACCTACAAAGCATCACACCTTGGATGGAAATAGGTAACAGGAGGCCAGGTGGGCCCAGGGATGGTCAAGGACAACTTTGCTGCTGCACTTCCACTATTCTGTTCTTGAAGGGCAGTGGAAATGGCCACAGGAAGGCAGGAGCCTGGCAGCACTGGGTCTGTGAGGACATTCCTGAGTATATGCTGCCTCTTTCTGCACCATGATTCCCATCCCAGCCTGGGGACCAGGGCTGCCTGGGGAGCCAGGCTATTCACACAGCTATAATGGTGAATTGGCTGTCTGTCTCCTCTGACAGTGAAGCCATGGAGTTTTTCTACTGATTTAAATGGAAACAGGCGTTTGCCCAATCACTTACCTCTGTGTACATGAATATTAATTACATAAAAGTTTGGGTGATCTTTAGCTGACAGATTCTTCAGAGGCTTCCTGAATAGTCCCAG
Organism: Chloebia gouldiae; assembly: GCA_003676055.1. Taxonomy (NCBI): domain Eukaryota; kingdom Metazoa; phylum Chordata; class Aves; order Passeriformes; family Passeridae; genus Chloebia; species Chloebia gouldiae. The sequence goes on from QUSF01000002.1 coordinate 30,152,408, forward strand.
AAAGACAGGACAAGTGGCCTCTGACTCAAGAGAAAATCCAAGAGCAATATAGAAGACTTGCTGTTGGAAAAGCAGGCAGATAACCAGCCCAGGCTATCACTATTGACAAACTGGGACAACAAGGAGTTGGGACTGACACAATGAGGCTAATGGACATCAGTCCATTAGGTTTTGATAGCTGACCTCTTGCTGATGAAATAAACTTGAACTCTTGTCATCAAGAGAATGCAAGATATCTGGGACTAAATGAGACAGTACCCGCAAGAAAGATCCCGTTATAACTAAATATTTATATATATTATAGGTAAAAGGATCCTGAAAGATAAAGCATGAGAAAGTCTGATCAAACAAACAATTTAAACTGGGAACCATATAGAAGAAAATAATATCTCAACTCAGTTAAAAGGTCAGGAGAGAGATCTTGCCACATTGGAAATGGCAGTCCAAGCAAACACTAACCAATCCTTAGAGCATGACTCAGGAGAGCATGTCTCATCTAAGCTGAGTGAGGGTGGTCAGGTGCTCTGTTTTCATGATGTGTGATGATTCAGTGGCCAAGAGTAAATACTGATGATACCAGATCTTTTCCTTTTTTTAGAAGCAAAGCCAAGCAGCAACGGGTTCTGTTTGGTACCAGATCCAAGTTAAAAAATTCATGATGCTGAAAGTGCAGTGCTCTGTCCTCCTTATTTGCTAGGCATTTTGTGAAGGTCTCCCGACATGAATATTGCACTTCTGCAGCATTTTCACTCTGATACAAATAATTGTGACAAATATATGTGCCCAAAGGGTCAACCTTTTTAACTTTCTGCACAAACACAAAAGGACTCATATTAACTTCTTGGTATCTGTACTTGTATCTCTTCTTGACTTAATACAAGAGGAAAATAAGCAAAATCCAAAAAATCATTAACCTTACCCAAAGATATTACTTAAAATGGTCAAATTTGCTAATGGCATGTCTTAGTAATAATACTACTACTACTAACAAAGATAATAGTACTAATTATATTGAAAATGGCTTGAAAATCAACAGGGTAAAATAGCTATAAGCAACCTTTAAGTTTATAGACTACTTTATTTTTTTCAATAAATTATTAAATTCTACAATAATCAGTAAGACTGAAAAACTTTAGGTTTTAATAAAATAGCAAATGTTGTGACAGTGGTAAATTGTATGCAAGGAACTTCTCTAGAGTCAAACAGAGAGTCTCTGCCAGAGCAGGAATGTCAGACCAGTTTCCCTAGTGCTCAGGTTGTATTTTATATCCCAAACTATTTTTCCTGTGAGAAAAAGCTGACATCTTCTCTAAAGAATCTGTTTAATTTTGCTTTTCTTTGCAACCTGAGATTTCATTATGTTTACTTTGCTTCATATTTTCTTATCTTTCTCTAATAACTAGTACAAATATGGAAGGGAAAATAATTTTCCAGTCTCAGGGGTTGGGAACAGCAGAGAAGTTTTCTTAAATCCTAATCTATGACTGGTAATTATGGCCATTTCAAGGTTCCCTAGGAGAATTATTGTCTTCTGAAATATTTTAAATAGCTAGCTGTCCACAACTTTTCTTTGCTTCAGAAAATGGATATATTATCATTTTAATGTCTACTGTTGCTGCTGCTGAGAGCAATAAAACTAAGTTCATGTTCTCCCACGGTGTATGATTAAATGGGAAATAAATAATACTAAAATATGCTCTGGAATTTTTTTACATGACAATCTGGAGGTAAAGGTGGTGAACAAACACTGAAAACCCCAAACTGACTCAACAGCAAAGATGGAATTCATCTCACCCCACATAAGTAATTTTACTCAGGCAAATGATTCAGAGCAGTCATTTAGAGATGCTGTGAAGACAGAGAGGGAAATGCACCTCCAGAGGCACTTTACCTCCTTGCCTTAGGGTGGGGTCAAACCACCCCCAGGAAACCTTGCATCTCTCTAGAGAGATTTCTGTGGAGGCATTTTCTCTCTGCTGTGTTAGCCTGACTCATACAGCACTGTTTCACACTCTTTAAGGAGAAGGAGGTCTCAGAGGGCAAAAGGGGCAGTGTCACTTTGCCACATTATGGCTCAGTTGCACATTTTTGTCCCTTGCCTGCTGTGAGTCAGAGCATCTTTGTCCTTTTTTGCTGCTGCAGCCAGGAAGCCGCTGAGCAGGTGAGGACAGAACCATGTTCCCATGCTTGCTTTTGCTGACTGGTACTCCTCTGAATGGAGATGTGCAAAGCAGCATTTGAAGTTGGGAGTTCTCAACCAGAGCAAGAGCAAAGTACCATTTGCTCTTCCAAAGCAGTGTATGCAGATCTGAAGTGAAAACTACCAAGAGTGTGAGAGAGGATGGAATGTTTGTCTGCCTCTTTCCAGAAATACGCTCATAGTTCTAGCAATTCTCTCCTGCCTATTTTTTCAATAGCTTTTTTAATTCAGGTGCTTTATCTTAGGAAAACTCAGAATCAAGAATTCATGACCACAAGGGCTTATTGACTGCAGGGCTGTAACAGCAGAAACAATGAGCTGTCCCCACTGCTGTGAACATTTGCAGGACTGGAGAGTTTAATGACAGTCTGCACAATTACATTTATATAAGGAATAACCTGAGAGAAAATTAGTCCTCCTTCTTGACTCACATATTGAGTTTCTTTTACTTCTGGAGATGTTTGAAAGGGAGACAGACTATGTCAATTGTACTTAACAGAAGCACTAAGTGAGCACTTAAAAAATATTGATTCCCTGAAGACCTTTGACTTCACTGATGATGAGAGCAGTGACTCAGAAAGCAATTTGCATTTCTCCAGTTAGCATATCTTAATGTCCTAAAGGGAAAACATTCTAGAATTTCCACCAAGTAACAGAAGTTATTTTCCACATATAACACTTGCCCTTCTACCAGATAACAAATTAGAACTAAACAAATTCTGACTGTGTAACCTGAAAGTGCCGCTCCCACTTATGTCAACTCACAATTGCTACATCACTTAAACATACTTGCACCTTAATGAGCCCTCTGGACTGCACATAGAACTGGGGAAAGAGGGACCACAAAACCATGGCATAAGTAACAGTCAGATTTGGGACTATCTGTTCAAAGACAGCAAGTGGGAAAACAAAGTAGCAAGGATAATTAATAATTTGAGCTATGAATGCTATGCAAAAATGATTAATTTTCATCCTCTTGAAATACTTTTGTTTTGGTTTTGAAATCATAATTCCTTTGGAAAATGTTTAAAATTGGTAGAGTATATAAAAATACTATCAAACAGTACCATTTAAACATCTTTTTCTATAGAAGAGATTCCTTTCAGAAGAATCATGGCACTTAATGATTTAGAAGTAGAGCTTTATGCAGTGAATAGATTTATACACCTCTTTAGTTGTAAATTTAAACTAATGCTACTGTTTGATCAGCATAGACAGGAAATATTATATTTAAAAAGGAAAATATCAATCACTTACAGGTTTGTCCTCAGATGTGTTAAATACTGAGTATATTCCACCAGGAAGAAAAGCTTCATTTTGGTCAAGGGCTCTGAGATTCAGATATTTCTTGGAGGTTTTAGGTGTTTTTTTTTTTTGTTTGGTTTATTGGTTTTCCTTGGAGCATTTTTGTGCAAATAATATTTTCTGAAAGAATAGTAATTTTCATACATATTGTCCATTTAAGTCAACAATTTAATTATCTCTAGCTCTGTAGTTTAACAATAAAATACTTGTCATGCACCCAAATGGCAAAATAAATGTTTTAATAAATTTGATTAGAAATAAAAACATATTGATAGCTCTTTTAGAAATATAAGATGTGACCTTACTTTAGAAATTCAGTTTCAAATAGAAAAATAGACCTCAGTGCATTAAATTTATTATGTCTCATATGGACATAAATTGCTGATATTTTCACCTACAGGTCAGTTAAGAGGAGGAGGAAGACACATAACAAAATTGTAAATGCTTAAAGGCTGTGCTTTTTGTCAGGAAACATTGCTGAGACTGCCAGCGGATAAGCTTTGCATTACACAGAAAGTGATAAATGCTCGCCAATGAATGAACAGATATTTTTTGAAGGTGCTCTTCTGTCATTAAGGTTTTTTAACATTGATAAACCCTTAATTTTTAGGCATTTGAAGAAAGTTTCATAATCTGAAGAAATATTATCACTGGCTGTTAAAAATTCCATTGGTCATATATATTTGTCTGGCTCTGTGAACCTTTCCAGCTGTAACAACAAAAAATAAATATCTACACAGATGTCTGTGGGGCTGTATCTATATATTATATATGTGCACATACATTACTTTATGTATAACTCTACCTAGATGTATGTATGTGTGTTTGCATGCCATAATATTATTTCTTTCTTTTTTCTTCAAGTCATTTTCACATTCACATAATCCCACTTAAAGACCTAAAGACCTACTGTGCTAAGAAGTTAATATGGAAAAGGAATTTTACATTAGATAAAAATGGCATGATTGTGGGTATGTACAACCAAAAGATATATTTTTACTTCATGATGATACACTGTCATTGCACAGAGTAGTATTTATTAAAAGCAGGTTCTTGTTTGGGAAAAAATGGTTTTATTACTAGGGGGACCATTAAGTAAAACTGATAAGTGGGGATTTACATTCTTGCTTTGCTAAGGCTAACGGGCTTCACTTTATCATTTTGATTTTCAAGTTAAAGTTGATTTGTTTAGAGTCACATGCTCCAAAAAAAGTTACCAGCAACCAATCTTCAGTTTAGGTTATGGAGGATTTCAAACACCTATCAAACAACTTCCAGAGGCTTTCAAAACACCTATCTAAATGCCTTGTTCACTTTCTATCTTTTTCAATTCTATTCTATAGAAATAGCATTGAACACTTAAAATCAAGAGACAAATTGGAAGAGTTAGAAGGACATCATCCCAGGGAAGGATACTGAAAAGAATGACAAAGTACATTCATTGCTCAATAAAGTCAGATAGTGGCCTGTTGTGCAGTGAAATAATACTCTATGTATGTGATTTTACAGTTAACTAAACAAAATAAAAATACCTTTTTTTTGTTTAATTTTACTTCTCTTATGGAAATGCATTTGTCAAGCTATGGGGAGGGGCAGCATTACGTAGTCAAAAGCTTAAATCGGTATTAAGCACGTCAAGCAAACATTCGCTTACTTAATGTTTTAGTATTAGATTCATATTTTATAAAAGCAAGCTGGAAGAACTTTCCAGGACCATTTTTGAATAAAAAATGCTGTTAGAAATGAATATGTAACTTCTTGTGCATCTGACATGACGGTTTTCAGATAATCTATACCTATATTTGCCATTACCATCATCCTTTACATCCATTTCCAAGAAAATGTAGAAAAACAGGACATTTCAATCTACTGTTATGGCTATCCTTTATCTAAACAAGTTTGACAATGCCTACACATATTCCATGCTACCAGTGATGATATTTTTACCTGCCAGAACAAGTTAAATGAGGTGCATTTATAAATATTCAGATTGGCAAAATGGACTAGCTGGGCAGTTTGTCCCTCTGTGCGGGACAAACATGTTATGAGCACTTGACCAGAGATTGTGCCTCCTCAGATAGAAGATGGGTGAGCAAGACCGATCCCCTGAGATACTGCTAGTGTTTTTCAACATCCTTGAAAGGTAGAGAAACAAGCTGACTATCCAGGGAAATTCTGTGAGCAAATCAGAAGGGAGATGATGGCAATTTCCCAGAGTCCCTTTACTTCACTGTGGAGGTGAGGAGCTGGGAGTGCAGCAGAAAGATGGATCAACCTGATGACACTGGCCCCAGGAGACCTTCAGGATTTTGGATCATGAAGTCTTAAAGTCGGTCTGCTAACCTGGCATCTTATTAGATCTTCTCTCCAACTGTACATGGTCTGCATGTAATGCCAAGGGCATGGGTTGATGTGCCATGGTTAAACATTAAAAAGTTTGGTTACTGGGGGAACAAGCTGCATTTTTTCAGACAGAAAAATTAAAACATTTGAGGAAAAATATATCTAAAAAGCTAAATATTACTTACTTACTTTTACATGGCTAGATAGGACACAATAAATTTTATTATTTAATGTTTTGTTCAGTTTTTTTTTTTTTTTTTACTAATTTAAATAAACTTCTGACTGGTAATTGAACATTTCTCTTAAGAAAATACTGGAGGTGAGGAGGACATACAAGTAATAATCACTGAATAGAAACTTCAGTTCCCAGCAGGAAAATCTTCTTTCTTATTTACAGTATGTGTGAGACAAAGAACAGTAAAGATACCTAAAGTGCAGTACCTACATATAGCAAATAATATAATTTAATTTTCTACTTAGAGTATATTTTTAACTATGACAAGAGCTTAAGTATTGTTGTCATAAACTTTCCTGAACACAAGTGTGCAAGTTTATATAAAAAGGAACCTTTATATGGCTCTAGTAAGTTTATAGAAAGTTTTTGCAACACATTTACTCTCATTTGCCGTGTTCACCTTTGCTTCACACATATCAAAGTGAATGGAATTTTCTCATCCTGCAATGGATGTTTAGATCTGCACAAAATTCATTGTTCTGCTCCATAAACTGATGTATTACTTGATGGTTATATGGGTTGCCACTCGCATAGAGAAAAAAAAGTAGTTGTGTTCTGCTGTTTATTTTTGAGGAATGTCTTTTCTAACTCGGCACCACCAGAAAGATTGCTGTTATCAGTGTTCAAATACCAGTCACTCCCTTATGAAGCAAGAAAAGATACACTGAGCGGTCCCAGGGACTAAGGAAACTTTGGCATTTCATCAGTTTCAGGGCTAGAATTTCACTGTCAAGCTCACTATCTGCTGGGTCCTCACAGATAAACACTAGATAGGAACTCGCAACACATTCCTTTCATGTTCACTAATTTCAGAAAGAGACTCTGCAGTCTAACACCAGCACATCCCTTGAAGTCCTATCTCTCTGCTTGTATCTTTGGCAGACGTGTAGTAATTAGTAAAACAGAGCAAAGATATTTTACACCACTCTGTCCACTTGGCTCTGCCATTATGAACAAATGCTGCAAGTTTTGACTGGGAATGGCATCTCACACTCTGTGCTTGTGTTATAAATCCCTATTTAAATCTGAAATTATTTTAAATTATTTAGGATATAGACATTAACTTCAAACACTAAAGGACTCTTGCTACTGTAATTTATAGCTTTAGGAACTAAGGAAGTTTATCTGCTCCATATTTAATGGAAGCTTAGACACCATATTAAAAATGAAATTAAGATAAATAGAATCATGTTATCACTGCTGCATTGTACAGAAATTAAATAAAATACTGTGCAAAAGCAAAGTTTCTTTATAGCTGAAATGGAAGGGTTTTTTCTTTAAAAAATATTTATCCTTTTTTTCTTGTTAAACTTCATAAAACACTTTCTTCTTCTGGACTAGATTTTGCCACCCTCAATCAGAATAATAGACATGTCACAGAAGATTTTCCTGTTTGCAGTTGGTCCATGTCTAAAATAAAGTGCTGCTCAACAAGAGCAGAATTACAGCCAAGGAAGGACATATATATATATATATATATATATATATATAAAACATAGATATTCTAATACTTCTCTTAAATTGTAGGTAGAAGATGTTTACATCTTTAAAAGTATTGCTTGGCTTCAGTGGCTGAGCATTTGTGTATTACTAAGTTGGAAAATCTTCTTGCTTTGTTGAGTCTGTGAGACAAATACTGTTGCAGCTTTGTATTTCTAGAGCATCTTTCACAAGGTGGAAGACACCAAGGATCAAATCCAAGACTTAAATAAGTAGCTTCCATTTTCCCTGATGATTCTGGCCTGAGTCATGAATGAGTCAATAGTATTGCTCAAGATATATTAAAGATATGAAAGGGTTATTATTGGAGAAATGGGTTCATTTCCAGGAATATCTAATTTGTAAATGTGATGAATGTATCATCCTGAAATTTCATGCAAATCTAGCCATGCTGGAGAGATGAAAAGAAGGAACTAAAATCAAAATATAAAAAAATTTCCAAAGGGAATATTAAGAAAGTCATTAGAGGAGGCTTTGCGCTACTTTTATGCAAGTAGTGGCTCCAAATTCAGTACAGATAGATATGGATATCTTCTGGAGAAAAGCTGGATTTTTCTTAGACTACAGATTTCCATTAGTACAGAATGTTAGAAAAGTTAAGAATCCCATTGCTACTGAAAGCCAAGTCATTATGGGTTACCCGCTACTGCCACTCTAAAAGTTGCAGGGCTACTTTGTCACCCTCGAATTTCTGAAGTGAGAGAGATAAGGGCACTGTAGAACCATTCCTTCTAGGTCATTGGGAAGAGCATTCCCCTGGCAAGATGCCAGTTCCGAGGTCTTGTCACACCTCTGACTTCTCTGTGTAAATAGCACAGGAATCTGCATGCTTCCCTTTTATTCTGTGAGACAGGAGGGCAGCAGTGTTTGCTGGTGTAAATGAGGAGATGGATGAAGTTCAGTGGCAGCCTGAGTCACTCTGTCCAGTGCTCCTCTAAAAATGCTTAACAATCTTGTACCAAACACCCTGCATTAAAAAAGGGAAAAAAAAAACCCAACCCTCAACCAGCAGATAATTCTTTCAGCTCCTTCTGAAGACTGTAGTCTATAATGGATTGGTCTTTTTAAAGTATTACAAATCAAGTCACAAGTCTGGCAGATACAATTTTTTTTTTCTTCTCTGATCCAGTCCATCTGAGCAGGGAACTGTGCATTCAGATCTTCAGGAATACTTTTTAAACTGAAAATACAAAATGGGAGTTGGTGACTACTTCATATATCACTTTGCCCCTCACTACCACTAGGTAGAAGGTAAGGAGTCACCTTCAATGAGTGAGCTTGCCATGATCTTGCTGCATTTTATTTACTGTCCATTTTAAAGTATGGACTAAGAACTGGACAATAAAACTGTCTGCTGAAGTTTAGAAACCCTGTTTCCTATCTGATTTGAGTCATTAAAAGTCTTTAACCATCCGGCAACCCTCTCCATCTAAGCCTCTCCACAGAAGAGAAGAGAGATAATGCTCAGGAAGGCATCATGCATTTTCTTCTGTATGTTCTGAACATAACATTGCTGGTTGTCTGGTAGGATAAATGCAGAACATTTTTCATATTAAGTCACAGACTGTGAGGGTCTGATCAAGCTGCTTGTGACATGTAAAGGATCCCCTCTTGAGTCAGATGATGAATTACAGCCTCTACAAAAACTTGCTCATCTGAGAAAAAATAATCAAAGACTTTTACAGTAAATAGTAAATAAATGTTCTTTTCATGCTGTTACTACAAGCTGGTCAACCTCATTATCCACATCAAGGAAGATGGCTTTCCAAAATAAAACTTCTCAGCTAAGCCAGTTACGTATTTCACAGTTGACAAAAATGAATTGTGGCTGATGTCTCCCACAGGAACTTGATTAAACCATCACACTCCACTATCAATCAGCCAATATCCTTCAACAACGTTACTCAACCCTTCCAGTTAAAGGAATGTACCTGTCTGTGGAGCTTCTTGATAGTGGCTTTATGTATTTTGGCTTCTGAGCTTTGCTTTATATAACCATTCTAGGAAGGAGTGTGGAAAGCATGAAAACTAAAAGGAAGGAGTGTTTTAGATGCTGTTAGTCACTTAAAAAATTTAGTCACCAGGGAAGCAATCAGTTATTAATTACTACTAATATACATTTCAGGCAAACTGCTGACACAAGTTTTATACTTACAAGATACCTGCCAATACATGATTTTACTGCTTGCTATTCTGTGTTTTTACTGCTTGCTGTCCTTGTATTTTAAGAGGTTTTATTTTCAAAACAGGATGTAGACTGTGTTGCATTTGCAGTTCACCATACCATACCTTATGCAAAACCATGCCATGCTTTATACGAAACCAGAAAGTAAATTAATCTTCTTATATCCTATCATCCATAAAGGACAAGTTACCTCATTTTTTGATGTTACATCTTTCTCTGGGGGTCTTTGGAGACTGGAGTGCATCCAGGCAAAACTGTTGCTGTAAATCCATCACAGCACTAGAACATGACAGGAGTGTGTGAGGAGGTGGATTTTAACTTGTGAGTGGGAAGAAATTATGTCCATACACAGACCATACCCTTTAAGTGAAAGAGCCTTATCTCATGTGTTTTCATAAAAGAACGACTTTTATTCTTAACTTGACTCATTTAGTAGATTACCAAAACATAGATGAAGATCTAAAATGACAAGGCCTTGTAGTCAGCTACAACCTTCTTTAACACTATAAATCAAAGAGAATCAAGGTCAGCCTTTCATGTGAAGTTAGGGACAATTCTGTTACATTTTACTTCATACTAATCAACGCATTTAAGGCTAAGTCCCAACAGGCAGAAGGGGAAGTCATTTATGGGATTGGGCGTGATATGTGAGGTGGCATAAGAGAAGGAATCTTTTCTTTCCTGTTTGCAAGAAGAAAATCTGATGGCAATTGCTTTAAGAGGAAAGTGGGGCATATTAACACTGCACTGTGCTCTTTTATTTCCAATGCATTGAGTGACAATCATTCCACTTTAAATTTTATCACTCAAGATGCATTAGCACTATTCAAGTAAACCTTTGTGAATTCACAACTTCCATTCTGGTTCAGTAATAAGGGAAAAAGCTTGGGAAGCCTGGGGCTGATTTCTGCACTCTGTCAGTATCTGGCACTCATCTTGTAACGAGGAACCTCACAGACTCTGCTATTATGGCAGTAGGAAGGAAGTGCTAAAATTACCAGCAATAATAGGGCATCTCAAACTCTCTGGCTTATGGGAAGTATCTAATCAGCTGCAGCCTGGTAAAATAAAAATATTTTTATCAGGACAAGAAATCAATGGGAGATGAGTTGAGCAGCAGCTTAGTAGTAGGTATTTTTCTAGTTCATTAGCTGAAAATTTCTTGGTCTTGAAATATTCAACTATCACACACATTTCTTTTAGGCCTTCAGGGAAATATAAGTGGCTTTTAAACAGTGTTATTTTGCTTGCAAAGGTGACTTCATAAAAGTGGCACCTTCTTACTCATTGTTTTTTTCCACAGAGGTTACATTCTTTATTGCTTTTTCTTCTTTTCAATGCTCTACCTTTGGCAAAATGAAGAGTGCAATATCATGCATCAAACAGATGCAATTCAGGTAAAGTTATTTTACAAATATGACTGATAATATCATTTGGACAACAAAGTATTTGCCACTGGGAGAAACAACTTTATGTCTTCCAGAGCACAATTTATGAAGTGTTGGCTGGTTATATGTCTGTGGGAAAGGAATGGAAGGTAAGAAAATAATACAAGGAGGATGAAGGACAAGTTTTTATCTGTTCTGTGGCCTAGCTTTAGGCAAGGACAGAGAGCACTGCTGCTATGACACCTTTATAGAATAAATTTTCGTATCTCTGTTGAGTAGACCAATCGAGTGCACTGAAATGAAGACCTACCAAGAATTCAAGCTTAGCATTCAATTATTTAAAAACATGAATACTACTTCTTTGGGCCATTGTCCAAAATATACAAGAAAAATCTTCCAGTCCTTGTGAAGCTACTTTATCCTGTTGCAGTGTCAGAAGTCTGCCTTAAATACTGACATCACTATCACTCCCGTGAGAACAAAACATGAAGTCTGAAGCTATTTAGCTCCACATGAGTATTTCTTGTGAGGAGAAATGCCAGCAAAAGTATCACTACATCCAGCTAATCCCCACAAAAAAACAACTCCTCTACTATGATTCCTGTGCAAGACAACTTCATGTTTGAACAAATTTTATTTTGCGTCTGAGCACTTCATGCTTTTCCTAGCAGACATAACCATGACTTTTTGGCCTACAGTCTGCTGAGCACACTGGAGAACAACCACAGCAATTTTATCCAGAGAGGGGCAGAATCTAAAACACAGATTCAGGCACCAGGAGATGTGACACAAGGTATAAGATTCACAGAGCTGAGCTGGACACCTATATAAGCTTTTTGAATTCAGGACAATTGTGTCTCCCGAGTGAAACACATCAACCATGGAAATCAAAGGGTCAGGAAATTAAAAATATTTTTCTTCCTGTAAACACATTGTGGGGGGATCATTTTCTCTTGAGCTGAAATTCCTTCCCTAAATTCTTGTACAACTGGAACTTAAACGTTTCACTGAATCCAGCCTGAAGGGCTTATTTAAAATGTTACTGTATATCCTATCAAAAACCTACTGTAAGACAAGGAAAGGCTCTGGGAAGTCAGATCAGTTTTCCTGAAGGCTCTCATCAGCTGCATTGAACAGGTTTTCCCAGCACCAGCCAGGTTACAGAGAGCTTTGGTCTAGATAGGAAGGGCAGATTGGTCCTAAAAGTCTCTCTGCTCATGAGAAAGTTCAGAGCTGTGGCCCCTGACTGAGAAAGGCCTTTCAGCAGCCACAGAGTGTTTAACCTCAAGGACTGATCTCGGCTAATGTGACGGGCTAGAGGTTGAGAGGCAGCCTTTGAGATAACACCTCGCTATCAGCCGCGCATTAAGGCACAGCGCAGCATTCCGCCTCTAGCGCTGTTTCTAGTGGTCAGCAAATAGGGCACAAGATAAAAGAGTACCATCTGCTATTTCACTTCTTTGCAAGGCAAAGATAGATATTCATTTCTTCAAACAGAAATGGGGAAGAGGTTTATTTATTTTTATTTTTTTAATTCTCAGAACAGCCTTTCAATAATTTCAGAATAGTCTTTGAGCAGCATCTGAAAAGGTACAGAATATTTTTTAATGCTTTGGCTAATGCTTTAGTGCAATTACATGATTTAGCTGTACCCTAATTCCCGCACTATTTATAATGATTGTGACAAAGTTGTTTAAAATGGGAAATTAATGACAATGAAATATTAATCTGTAATTCTTTTAAAGCAAAATATCAGAACAGTCCAGTGTTCACAAATCTACATATTTAAAGCCTGTAGTTTTGCTATTTTTTGCTGCTGATAAATGTGCAAAAAGTGAGAATAAGGAAACAATATTGTTTTAAGGAAATAGTACTCCCTATATTTAGAAAGTAACACACCTCTTTTCCCCTCTTTTATTGGACCCCTATTACAAACTTATTTATATTAAAATGACATTTTTAAAAGGGAAGCTAGAATATTAAAAGCAAATAAGTATCTAAATTAATTTACAGTTAGAGGCAAAAGAAAGGAAGAATTTCCTCTGAAAATTAAGCCCTGCCATAATAGTGGAAGAAGGAGGAAGAATAAGTAGAGACAAAGATAAGGCTTCCAGATGATTAAGTATGTTTCAAAACCAAAATTAAAGACAAATATAAAATCAAGGATTCTTTTTTTTGTTTGTTTGTTTCTAAAGTCAAGGAAATGGATTTTTAATGAAACGGGATTCATTCTCTTATAAGTAATATACATAGGAAAAATATTAAACCACATTGACATAATTTATGAATCTGAGAAACCCTGTTTTTTGGATGCTACACCTTTACTGTTCCCAGTACTTTTGCCCATTTGCAGAAAACAACTTGCTTCAAAACGACCGTGGTTTCTTTGTGAAACTCTCAGCCTACCAAAGCCCAAAGGTGCAGCTGAAAAAGGTTCTGCCCTATAAGCAAGTCCTGCTTCAGTTTTACTCCTTGCTGTGGCAGGAAGATTACTTGTGCCTTAGTTTATCCACAAGAAGTTCCCTTCTGTTGTAGTTTTGTTTTCGTTGAATGCAGAAACACGTATTGCTTGGGGTAACAAAGACTCAAAGAAAAAAAGCCTTTGTTATTTTTTAGGTTCAATTTTCCACAGTGCCAAGAAAATCTACCTCTGAACTCTATAAAAGCGAATAAAATTTTGGCAGTGTGAGTGGAACTGTAAAACAAACAACATGCTCAGCATAAGTTAGTATGTGTCCTAGTAGAAAAAAAATGGAAAATGGGAATGATAAATGGACAGTTAATCAAATAATCCCTTCTTCCACTATACAAGAAAGGACAAATCGATTTTAAATATAATGTATAGATATATAATTGGTATCCATGGCAGTAACATATTTTTTATTATAATGAACAGAAAAGTATCTTTGGCTGTCACTACTGAGAAAGTGAATGCAATGTGCAATACTTGCATCACCAGAACACAATTATTTAGTACAAGTGCTTTTAAAATGAAACTGTGTTAGAAAACCTCAGGAAGGATTTTGGCTTTTATTTGCATGGTCAAGACTGCTTCTATATAGGAATTTCATGGGATGATGAGTCAGGGATACTGCTTCACACACCTTTTTCACAGGGAATTCTGACTTACAATTCAAGAAAGTGGTACTGGTTGGGAACAGCTCTTCTGCAAATACCTATTTTTAAATGTATTATATAACTGGCATATATGAAGCTGAAACAGTGGAACATAGGACTTACATACAAATAATAAATGGAACAGATGATACAGCCTAAACTGAACAGCTTTTAAAATTACCTAGCAAATTCTTGCTGAAGAAATTCCATTTCTAATAACAGGGACAAGAGAATGACTAGAGATCTTTGAGCTGCATGATGCATGCAGAAGCTACCTGAATTAAACCAATGTACAAGCTTTAATAATCACACCACAGATACCAAGAAGTAAATTCTTCATTGCTGTCTTCCCTAGTAGCAACAGCAATCTATTATAATATGAAAGTCAAATAGTTTGTGAGTTAAAGGTGCCAGTCTTGCAGGCATAAATGTCTGAAAATTTAGCTGATAATTTCATCCTTTGTGACAGCAAATTATCTGCCTGGTAAGAGCACATGACCTCATAATTAAATAAAAATATTTTTTGAAAAATAAAAAAGTAGGAAAGTATTGGTTCATTGTATTCAATTCTGTGCTGTCAGTACCTAAGACAGTCTCCTTACAAGTAGAGGTAGCATACTGAAAACACTCAAAACTGTAAGGGAAAGCAAACCCTGCCATTTCACAACTTGAGATCTGGATTCAACCCAATGATTTTGATCTGAATCAGAAGCAAACTCCAACATCTGGTGTACTAGCAAGCTTATGAGATCTTCTGCCCCATAAATATGTGTGACCCTAAGAAAGCCAGGAAAAAAATCTCACTGTATTTTAGCCCAGGATACTTTTTTCATTATTTTGAAGATATAAGTGTTTTGGTTCACTGTGTATTACTGAAAGGGAGACTGGAGAAGTGATACAAATTGCAGGAACATTATCACTTCTAAGCCCTGTACTGTGTCTTCTGTTGATAGAATTTTTGTAGGGTTATCTGACACAAAGCAATACATATCATTAAAGTATTCACAAAGCTTTTGAAACACTACAGAAATCTCCTTGCTCTTGTTTACAATCACTAATGCATACATGTATCATTCAGAGTGAAGGGGTTTTGGTCCATGGCTGTCATGTGGTGACCCACCAGCAGTCCTCCTGTGACATGCCATGGCATGTGTTATACAAACACTCAGCCTTGCCTCCATCATTTGATTGTGCCAGATCTGACTGGTGGAGAATTTTTGCTTTCCTAAATTTTCTATTCAATTTTACAGCTTTGTATGCCTCCAGGATGACAGAAAACTTTATGAGAACAATGAAACTTTTTTGGAAGCCAGAGAAATGGATTTTTTTAAGCCTATCAATCATTTTCACTCTGATCAAATAAGCTTTTAAAAAGCACTGGTCTTTTTTTATAGTTGAGAAAATCCCAGTCCCTTTCACTGTATTTTGGTTGTAGCCTGTCTCCAGATCCACAAAAGATACCACTTTCCTTCCATCTATTGTCTTGCAAAGATCCAAGAGCTTGTGGTAAGTTTATTCGGGTACTTACCTACTTCTGCAGTAGTACAGAAATGGTTGCCCTGGCTCCAGATTTTGAGCTTCCTGTCCAGCAGAAAACTTGTGTTTGCCTTGTATGCCTTGTCCAGAATGAATACTGGACTCCAACTCAGCTGATCATTTGCATGCTTAGAAGATTTTCCCTTTCCAGTTCTCCTTTTTCATGTCTCCAAATATCCAAATATGCTTCCCATTATCTTTATTCCTTTTCTCTGAAGAGTCTTCCTGGCATATTTTAATTGCTAACAACTATTTGAAAATAAACTTGGTGCAATCAGCAACAGTTATAAGGAAGACCTCCCCCAAGAAATTAGATTTAAAAACAAGAAAGCTGGATGTGACTTTTTAGACAAGTCTGTGCTTTTAGAATTCTGTTTTTCTCCCAAATCTCAGAATCATATAGAAAGCTATGGAGAACTAAAATAAAGCAGAGCATGGAAGCTGTCCTGTGAGTTAAGGACGACCCCATATATCACACATCCCAACTCTACTTTACCTGCCACTGTCCAATACCATCTTTTATGAAAGGATCTTCCAGGATGACTTCTGATGACCTTTAGGGCTTCTCTCTCGTCTTGGAAGGAGAGCTTTTAAAGCATGTAATAGCTATAAGGGACCAGGAGAGTAGCAACTGGCTCTAAACTGCTGACTGAAGGGGATGCAAAACATCTCAATGAATCAAAAAAATTATATATGTGCTCTTCAAATTTCATGCTGTTGTAGTCAGATTTGCAAATAAACTTAAAAGAAAATAAATAGCCCATCTCATTTGTCAGTGTAACTACAAAGTTAAAATGCTGCTGTAACAAACTTCTCTACCCAAAATGTGTATATCCATTTAGTTCTACTCAGAATATTTAGTAGTGCTTTCTACTCAAAAGCATGGTCCCTCCACACAAGTAAAGGGAACAAATTGAGATATGGGGTACTCCATGGGATTTGCTGCTGAGCAAAACTTCTGGCATCTCCCAGATCAACCCTCCCCTTACACATTGCTTCATTCTGTTGTAAATAAAACCCATGCTGCAAACCACCCCAAAGAGATTTTGTATATTCTGATGTTCATGCAGCAGATCTGTTTCAGTTCTCACTCAGCAAGAGGTGCTAGAAACTTACATTCCCTCTGTATCAAAGCACTAGGCTCCACATGGAAAAGAGACACTGCTCCACCCCCCTCAGCAACCTAAAGCCAGAAACAAACCACTGGTGAGAAGCAAAGCCTTAGCTGAAGCAAACTGATAGCATAATTTTTCTTTGCTGCACAGATTAGAGGCGCTCAAAGCATTAATAAGAACATAATTATGGAAAACTTGCCAAATTAATCTTTCATCATACATTTTCAGACGAGGACAGGTCTGTCAGAAGATGTACTCATGCTTGAAACTTGTCAGGCAAAGTCATCCATTATAGTTATACATAGTTGGAGAAACTAGTGAGTTTGAGGAATTTTAACATAAGGTAATATCAAAATCTGTTACACCAACAAAACCTTACTTTTCAGATAAAAGCAAATCCCAGTCAAAACTGGTGCATAATTAAGCCAAATGAGTTATTTAAACACATCTAAATCAAGTAAAAACATTAAGTTCTGCATATATCTATAGTGTATCAACATGCATGTTTGGTTTGGTAAGGACAATATAAATTGCTTGATTAAACCAAGCTAATTTCACTGGTTTAGGGTTTTTTTTAAAACCATGTTTGCCTGATTTATTACCACAAAAGAACAATATTCTGTATTTGGGAGAGGTCCTTACATAGTTCAGAGTTTTTTGGGGGTGTCATATCAGTGATGTAAACTTCCACATCGGAGTTTATCAAAAGTCAAAAAGCCAATTGTTTAAATCCAAGCAACACAAAGACAATCCTATACAAAGAGGACTTGAAGCACACCTCACTGAAACTTTGGAAACTATGGAGAAATAATTTAAAGCATCTAGAAAGAAAAGAAAACAGTGAAATTTACTATTAGGACTGCGATAAACTCCAGTTATTTCCCTTTGGCATTTTCAAGATCATGAATCTATCTATCTATGGCATGGAGGACATCTGGGTTTAAAATATGTCTTGTTTTTCTGTGTCTAGTCCATGCTTTTTGCATGAAAAGTATGTATTGTCTTTGTAAGTGTGGGGCAGTGATGGAAAGACAAGTCAGAGGGAGGTAAAATGGCAAAAGAGAGTTATGGGAGGTTTTGTTGGTGGGTTTTTTTTAAATTACTGCTTGTTTTTCTACCAAGTCTCACTGACTTGTTAACTGCTTGGGTTGCCTCAAGGGTGTCATCAATTAATTGAACTCTGGCCTTCAGGAATTTGATTGATAGGCAGGTGATTGAAACACAGACCGTCTCACCATTAATGACCCTTCCTAGAATGCTGGATATTACTCAGCACCCCAGAAAAACTGCAGTGGTGATAGAAGGGTGGGTTTGATGTCTGGAGGTGTTGGTGTCATGCTTGCACTACACTCTGAAATCTTTATATTTGGGGGCAGCAGTAGGAAACAGCAGTAAGGCACACAGAAAGTTCTCTTCTTAGAAGAGAGCCTGAGTAGCTGCATGGCTTGCAAAACTCTGAACTGCATATGATTCCTATCAGGACATTAATATTCCCAGCTCCTTAAAATCTTGGCGAGGCAGTAATAAATCAGTCACTGAATAATCCCAGTAGGTGGGATTATCATCATCTCTTTGCTACCCCTTCACAGTAAAGATGTTTACCTTGTAAAGTCCATGGTCAGGCATATCATTGTTCATATTGCAACAACACTAAGGATGCTACAGTGGTACTGAATGAGACTGGAAAGTACAGATCCTCCAGAACCCACCTTTCTGCTCTGTAACCAAACTACCTGAAATTGTATTGTCAGATACCCTGTCACCTCTGGAGACACACCAAAATAATACCATAAGTCAAATAGAAAAGTTTTTAAAGTAACAGTTGGACACAATTATTTTTCATCTCTTATATGTCTTAACAGTTTTACAAGTCATACAACAAAGATTGACTAGACAAGCAGAATGAGTTGAAGGACATTCTTTCTAAGTAATGATTTCTTTAGAAATTTAGTATCTACAGTTTTAAAAGAACCATAACCAATATTTGTTCTTTGAATTGTATCACTTTACCTCCAAATGCCAAGTGGCCTGCAGTGCAAGATCAAACTCTACACATTTCTGCAAACCCTGGGCTACCTGAGTAAGAAAACACTGTTTCACGCACTTTTAAATGGTTGTTCCTGCTACTCTCTGTACATATCTCAGATGCCTTATCTGTCCTGCACCTCAAAAGGTTATGCAGATGCATATAAAAGAAATATTCCTTTTCTTCTGTGTGCGCAGCAATCTCAACATCAGGGGTCATAAATTAAATATAAGTTTATTAACTACTAAAATAAATGCAATAGATTCAACAGTCTATATTTTAAATAGAATGGTCTCAGGCATGGTTTCAGCTGCTCTCTGTTGCAGTGGGAGTCAGCATGAGGTAAAGATCATCCCCTGCAAGATGTTAGCAATGTGGCTGTGGGTGCTCTGTGACAGCTGACCTCACAGCCAGAGAATGATCCCTTATAATTCAATTGCTCATGCAGATACAGGCAGTGAGGGCAATCTTGATACAAGGCCAACCATGACCAGAGATGGGTGGGGTAGAATATACTACTCAAAAAAAAAAGTGTTTTTCTAAGCAAGAAATGCAGGAAAATTCCCATGTATAACCCCATCTAAATAAACCCTTCACATCCCTATATGCTCTTGTGTATTAACAAGCTCTACCATTCCTATGCTCCCAGTTCTAATGCTGAACAAACAGCAGATAATAAAAATTCTACAAAAATGAGAAAATCATGACACAGCACATTTATTTAAAAAGCAAATACTTCCATTACTTCTTATACAGTTTCAAGCATTTCTATTGTTACAAGTATGAGATGAAAAAGATTGTAAGGTAGCATTACTTCTTAATTTCCCACCTTATTTATATTATTCTTCAAGCCCAGTCAAGAATCTGTCATCCTGATTCATGCTGACACAGTGGGGATATTTTCACATTGTTGTTCTCAAATCTGGACTAGATGATGGTGAAGACACTGCAAAAGTAGCTTCTACTTTATATTTTTGTCTTTTGTGCTCCAAGAAATAAAGCTCTGTGTATGCTGAAACAGCAAAGGCAAAAATTGTAGCTTGTAATCATTAATCCTGTGATTTTAATGATTTAAGAAACTGGACATGAGCCACAAGCAACCAGGAAGGATGTTTTTTCCCCTACAAGAAAGCACTTTTATAACAGATAAACACCGCCTTGAGCTCAAATTTTCACACACAGAGCAGTAAATTAAATTATATTGTGCTAGAGAGCTGACTGGATTTCCTAATTATTTCCAGACTTGTTAACTTTGGGAAAAATGGGAGAATGAGAAGAGTGCATGGGGAAGCAGTGGGGCAGGTCATTCCTGGAGAGCAGTGAAAGGGGCCCACACATATACATAGCATTGCTGAATTTCCCAGGGAAACACTTTCTTCCTATTGCTACAGAAACAAGGAGTGGAAAACCCTGAATTCTCACCATCCAGGGTCCCAAGACCTGTCCCCTTAAAAGGCAGAAAAGAAACTGCCCTTTCCCTTATCCTTGTGGAATGACTTGGGAAGTAACTTTTTTTTTCTTCTTCCCTTTCTCCTTCAATAGATTTTGTAGAAAGGGCTATTTATAAAATTATCAATCCCCAAATCCCCATAGTTGAAAAGGACATTGACATACAAACTCCTTATCTCCAGGACAGGAGCAATGCATTTCTCATCACAGATTCGCCACACAGGGAAATTTTGTCTTACAAAAATCACTGATATGAACCTTTGTTTTTATGGTTGAATATTCTTGATGTGAATGAGAGGTCAGCAGTCTTCTCCCCCTCATTGTTTTTTCTGCATACAAGGACTTTCTGGAGGTTTATGATGTCACCTTTAACCCAAGTTATAAATACACAACACTGAGATCATAGGACACATTAATTTCCTGCTCTGACATTACACAAATTTGAAAATCTGTGTGAGACATATACATATAAACAAAAAAATCATTCCTAATTTAAATTCATTTGCTTCTGAGTCCACCCTATTCTGTTGGCAAAGAGAGAACATTTATTGTCAATTAACACAGCAAAACCAGGAGGCAATGTTCATGCAAAATCCTTGTCTTAATATCCACGTGATTGCTCAAAATAAGATGGACTCTAAATTCTCCAGATGGATTGAAACACACACATAAAGGCTTCATATTGCAAATACTTGGCATTTTTTTAGGTTGGAATAGCCCTGCTGCCTTCAAGTAAACTGCCTGTATATGCAAAGTTAGGCACAAGAACTGGGGAAAAAAACTTCAGGGAACCCCAGAACATATGGTTTTGGTCATCCCAAATCTATTTCCAGGTTTGAGTGGGGAATGTTTAACAGCTCAGTCTGTGAAAATATTTTTCCTAATTTGATTTTTGTAGAAAATAAAGACATAATAATTTTTCTGACTGCATGAAATGTTTCCTATAATTTCCTTGCATGCACCTGTGATTTTCTTTGGTTTAAACTAAATATTTTATTCAATGTAGGTTTTTTTTCAATTTCCTTTTGAGAAAAAAAATTGCTAAATATTAGCAAGAATACAATTGCCCATTTGTTTACACAGCCTTAATCATTACATCCTAAGTGCTTGCCAGATTCGAGCCCACCTAAGTGAATGAAATGATCCAAGTGTCACTATGCCTTGAGTTACTTCCCAGTCAGAGTGCCCAGCAGGTCTGTGGGTCTCTTGATTGCTCATATGCTCTGAAATTGAGGGAGAGTACTGTTAGTCCAAATTTTATACTGATTATGGTTTCTTGATTACAGTTAAGAAGCTTTGTACTTTCTGAAAACCAGACCTAGAAACTGTTTGCTTTAAGGATACTCGTATCTGCTCCAGATGCAAAGTTTAAGACATTCTGTTTTCTTTTTCTGCTCTCAGATTCTTCTTTGTTACAAAATAATTCTTCAAAATATGAAAGATATACAGTCACTGCTAAATACTGTTTGCTTTTGACTTCCCTTTTTTTACAGATTCCTCATCTCTGTTTAGAAGTGTTCATTCACTTCTTGTGTGCTTTTCTAGTCAGTGCACATTTTTCTCATCTTGAGAGATCACTGAAGCTGATTTAAAACACAAAATAGAAATGGACTCTGATTTTTGTTAAGTGTTTGCTTCTTAGCCTGTCAGCAGATTCCTCTGACATAACAGCTTCACATTGCATCAGTAACCATTTTATGTTCATGATGAACATCTTGTACTGGCCACAGAAAACCTGCAAGATACCAGGGGAGCAGATTGTCAAATATATTTAAAGGTAAGAAGTCATGTAAAGCAGTCTTAAGTTTAGTCTGTTTTGGAGATAATGTCTTACGTTAGATTGATTACATACAGCCTGAAAAGTGTGCTCATGCATCCACTCTTGCTGTGTGCTGAAAGATAAAAATCCCATTTGCTGTATTTTATATTGGTGGTCTTTCACACTGGTAATGGAGATCTGTATGTTCCTTGTAAATCACATATATAATGACTGCCAGATAACAACCCACTTAACTGCTGAATGAAGTGTTTCTTAGCTGGAAACTGAGCTGTGCCATGTTCATGATGTAGCAGCTTACAGCACAAAGCACTGGGTGAGTCATTGGTTTGTATCCCCATTAAAACAGCACATGCAGAACTCTCTGCAGTATGATGCTGTAGTCGTGATCCAACATCACTTGTTGGCCAAGCCGCTGTACTTTACTTTAGCCGAATTTGTTTGTTTGCTCATGTTCCTCTATCACCACCCTCAGCATGGTAACCAAGTACTCTGTGTACATCCAAGACAAGTTATAACACTTGCTTTGAGTTCAGAGAAAAGCACAAGATGCCTTCCCTCTCACAGTTTCCTGTTCAGTAGGTAGGGTTGCCATCAAACCAAGAGTGCAGCCACTTCTGAGCCCACATTAGTCACCGCTCATTGTTCAAGGAGTAGTCATTAAACTGCAATAACAGGACTGCCAGAGCTTCTCTGAAAAGTCTCCTTCTGCCAGCTTCCCTCTGCTCTCCTTCACAGACTATTTTGATACCTAAAGACTGACCTAGCGGGTGGTAAAACACTGGAACAGATAGAGTCCCCATTCCCAGGGGACTTCAGGGGCAGGCTGGATAGCCTAGATAACCTACATCAGCAACGTGATCTAGTTGAAGACGTCCCTGATCATTCCAAAGGGGTTGGTTTAGGCGACCTTTAGAGGTCTTTTCCAATTTACACTGTTCTATAATTCTATGTGATTTTATGACTCTGTAAGACCTAGGTTTTATTATCAGGTATGTTTGGAAAACTAACATGCACAATGCTCTAAATTAATTTTTGTCATTCTGAGATCTGAGTTATTATTTTAACCAAGAGATATTCAACCCTGCTACATCTACAGTGCTCACACCTAGGCTCCCATCCTTCCTGAAGCCCTCACACCACTCTTGGTGTTCAGGGAGGTGGCAGTCCCCAGCAGAGAGATGCTTGTCACTACATAGTCTGCTGCAACAGGCTTTCCAGGTGATCAAGGTTCAGAAAATGCCCAGAGCAACTCTGTGTTTGTCCTTTCCTGAAGAACTGCATGACCCTTTCTGAGAAGACAAGGAGTGCCCCTAAAAATAATACCTGTTAATGAATTGCCATTCACCTTCCTCCTAGCTGCTCTGGGAGCCATTCCCTCACCAAGTGGTTTCTCAGTCATACGTGGCTTCTCCTCTTCTTCCTCATGAACCTGCTGGTCCCAGTAAGAGGCATAAACAGGGCCGTCTCCTCAGAGAGGCTCACATTCAGCCACATCCCCAGAGGTGCCAGATGTGGCTGTGTCCCCAGAGAGGCCAACGTGGCCATCTCCACACGGACAAACAGACACATCTGTCTCCCCAGCGTGGCCTGCACAGGCAGCTGGGGTGCCTCTGCATCTGTGCAGGGCACAGCAGCAATCTGGCAGAATTTACAGCCAGCCCCGAATCTGCAGGTCTGCGCTTCTCACGGGCTTACCCAGACTTTGCTTGACGCGTCACACGTGGGGCTCGGCTGCGGTGCCTTATGTAACGTGCAGCCATCCATCGGCTGCCTCCCTGAAAACGCTTACTCAGATGTCTGCCCGGCACTGCTACCCAGAGGCTGGCTATTAAAAACAGAGCTGTAACTTATTGACAGTGACAACAAACCAGTAAAATCTCTCTGAACCTCCTTTTTTTTTTTCTGGCTGCCAAGCCTATTGCCATCATGGGGAGGAGGGTACTCCGGGCAGCCAGGGTAATAAAGCCTGTCTAAATGGGTTTCTTTGTGCATTTTTATCTGCCAACAGTACTGCTCAAAATGAAAGCAGGGATTTAGCAGGCCAGGCCTATGCACAGTCCCTCACAAAGGGGATCCAAGACAGGGGCTTTCATCTGAGGCTCTCCTGAACTTCATGACCACTTTGAGAAAGCCCACAGCCAGATGGGGCCATTGGCGCTGCCCTCTGCTTTTCGTCTATGCTCCCCTCCTCACCAAACTCCTAATACAAAATGGACAAATATTTATTTGCCTTAGATCCTATGGCAGGAGTGTTTAGGCCCAGAAGGTGACAGACATGCAAGTTTGTGTTTTTAAAACACCAAGGAGTTTACAGAACAAATACAGCTCCTCATCTTAAGCTGAATATTTTTAAACAAGGTTGTCATAACGTCACATTTGCCAGCACTTTGCGGCTAAGGCATCACTGGGGAAAAATGGCTATAATGCTGTCCCAATAATGGGAACAGCTTAATGTAAACAGAGTTTTTCATCAGTGTTACACCAAGAACTGCAATAATAAATAGAGCTAGGGGGTAGTCCCACACTTCAAATAATTTGTGGAAACCAACTTCCACAAACTCAGCCCATTTCATATTTGTGCAGTTGCTGACCATAAGGATGGCAATAACCCTTGCTGTGTCTTGGACAAGCGCCGTGCTAATCACTCCTCACATCATCTCCAGCCTCAGGAACTGAGATCACTTGACACTGCACAAGTGTCCAAAGTAATGAATTTCTTCAGCTTTCAGGACAGCCCATTCAGTTTGACTGGCAGGTCAGCACAGAAACTGGCTGCCTGGGTGGCAAAGAGGAGCTTATTTCTATACCTTTGGGAAGTATTGGATAAAACATGGTCATTTCAGATTTTTATGCAAAGATAAAATCATAAAATTATACCAAACTAGGGTTCCATTCAGCAGCACTTTAAAGCTTTATATTGGAACATCAGAACTAAAGGACAGAAAATCAACACTACTACAAAAATCAGACTGCTAAAATTCTTTAAATACTTTCTCTGAAGATGTCTGATTACTCATTTATTTTCTCATGTTGACAACAGGATTCACCATTAACCCTGAAGCCACAAGTATGACCATGATATTTAAAACCAAAAAACCCACAAGTAATAGTGTTTAGTGTAGAAAGAATCAGCATGTTCAGTAAACTTTCTCTAATTTACTTAGGATTTTCACACTGGATATTGTTTCACAAGGATGTGTGCAAATTTCTTCTCCAGTTAACTACCATTCTTGAAAATAGCATAAGCCAAATAATTTTCTGGTGAAATTTGGCTTGCTTTGACTGCAGCCAGGAATAGCTGCTTTTCTAGCTTTGGAACCAGTCACAAAGTAATGAAAAGTTATGTTGCAAAATCCACAGGAAGGATTTTTTCCAAGTTTTCACTCCAACAGGATTTCCTCGCTAAGATTTCTCATCTTTGACAAGGGTTATACATTTATTCCCTGTTTTTACTGCCCAGGAAAGTATGCACAAGCATGGCAGATTTCAGGGATTTCTTGTAATGTCATGTCCATACACATGGAGGTCACCTGCTGCCTGGCAGTGCCACACATGTTCCTAAAAACACCATCTCTGAGAATCTCATGTTATTTCACAGTGATTTTGGGCAGCAAAGTGAGACACATTTTACAAAGAAACCATATAGGTTATATTTAAAATGGAACAAAGCCATATGACAGATGTTGTCCAAGGTGCATACTTATTCCTGACCTCACATCTAGCCTGCCTTTTTCTCCTACTTTGCTTCTATTATGTGCTAATGACCAATTTAAATAGCGTCATTTAGTAGCAGCATCTAATAGAAACAACAGTGAGTTACAAGCTTTTGCCATATTCCTGAGACAGGTCTCAAAGATTTGGAGACTGCAGACCCGTTTGAGACCCCAGCCCAAGTACAAAAAATCCAGGAAAGTAATATTATCTTGCCATGTGTCACTTAGGAACTAAAAATGAATATCCCAAAGAGTTTGATTCCTGGCACTTAGGAGATGGTAAATATTATTATTATTTTTAAACCAATGTTATTACTGGAAAGACATTAATAATTTGAAAATAAGATTAGTGTTGAAAAGACTTCTTTGGTTTTTGGCATTTTGTAACCTTTAAATCTGGGTAGACTATTCCTGGACAAGAATTTCAGCTGGAATTTTATTTTCATTTTTTACTCTATTTACTCTGTGATCTATTCCAGTATACACAGTGCAGTGCTGACTTTGCCTTGGGATATCATCTATATTTTTTTTAAGTTAAATGGTTTCAGAGAAATAAATTTATTAAGCTCTAACTACAGAAATAAATTAGGCTCGTATAGCATTATTTGAGAAGCTCATACATACTGCCATCATATTCAACAGATCTGTGAAAATAGTGTAATAAATTCCTGAATAATTCCATGGATTACCCTGTATTTCTTGGATGTAAATGGTTTAAAAACATTATTTTCTTTTTTTGGGATTTTTTTTTGTTGTTTTTCTTTTGGTTTTAGCGTTGGTTTTTAAATTTTTTTTTTTAACTAGGGTGAGTTTGAGATTCCAGATCAACACTTCATAGAACATCCCTATGTATTTTTATGGGTAGTTCCTAGTTCTTTACTTGAGAAGTAGCTCCTTCTTGATGAGCCACAACGACAGCAATCAACTGCAGAGAAATGAGAACTAATTTTGCCAGTGTTTCACTGGCTTTTATACATTTTTTTTTTTTAATTTTTCACACAATAATCTATAAGATGCAATGGATCCCAGGTCTGCATGGCAAAAGTAGATAAGACAACTGCAAACAAAACCAAGCAGAATAGAATGTGCTATATGCATACATGCTTGTGTATTAACCAGAATCTGGAACTACATAAAGAGCACACAGAAGATTAATCTGCCATTGCCAGGATGTTCAGAAGAAGGAAGAATTACTAGAAAGAAGCCAGTGATCCCTTTTTCTTCCAATATTAAAGAGATGGGAGCAGATAAACACTCTGATATGGTGTCACAGGCATGAAATCCTGCAGCAAGTATCTTCAGTGGAGTGGCCTCTTTCCCAACAACTGAAATGAGAAGGAGGCATTTGGACAGGAGGAAGCAGATCCACTGTGTACCATCCAGCAGTCCCCACAGCCTGCTTGGCAACCTCAGAAGTGCATTGCCCTTAACAACCTTTTTCCAATACTGACTTTAAATAACATACTTAGCTTGCATCACGCCTATAATGTGCTGGGTGTGTTCTAAAAATAGGACCACATGGGCCTTGCCCCAAGAAGCTCAATATCTAAGATGTCAACCCCTAGATTAAGGGAGGGGAAGAGGGATAAAACCTTTTGGAAAATAGTATCAGCTACTTTGGTGTGTTATCTAACCACTATTATCTGGGAATTTCTTGCTCAGAGGCATGTTCAGTGTGAGAGAGAGCCAAGCTCCAAGCACCCAGAGGGCAGCACCATCAGAGTTTGAACAGCTGCACAGTCTACTGTGAGCAGCAATTCGTCCTGACATCTCACAGGGACAGAAGTAATTTTGTGGGAGGTCCCTGAAGAGCTGCACTGTCTGTCCTTCTTGCCCCAGTCTGACCCCAGATACTCGAGCAGCATCCCCATATGGCCAGCAACGTGTGTAGGCCCTTGCTGGGTAGGAGACTCAGGGTTCTTCTCTCCTCTCTTCTTCAAAGATTTATAAATTGCAACCAGAGTCAAGCAGACTTGTCCAAAATCTCCATTCCTGTCATTCAGAAGCTGTTCACATTTATACAGCACCTCCTTATTTGTGATTAAGATGCTTTCCTGGGAAATGGAAATTTGAGCTCATCAGGACTGAGCAGGGCACTGATACCTCCCATTCAAATCTCTGCCTCATGGCCAAGGGCTGTAATACTGGAACATGACCAAAAGATAGGCAGGGCTGGCAGCTGCTGCCTGTTTTGTCAGGTGCTGGGATTGGGGAACTGTCCATGTGGGTGGATGCCAGGTGTGTACGTGGTCAAGGTGACTCCTTGCAGCCCCCAGCCAGGTGCCTACTCACTGAAGGGAGGAGTTTGTAACCACTGAGCATTGCAACCTCTCTCTCCCACTGCACATTGCTGGAAATTTCTGTACCTGACTATGGAGACTGAATTCCTCTCTAAAATCTTGACACCTAATCCATAAGCATCTAAATACTTTATCTCACCTAGTTCTTAAATAGAATCAAAGAATCATAGATGGATTTGAGTCTGAAGGGACCTTTAAAGGTCATCTGGTCCAACACCCCTCCAATAAGCAGGAACTTCTTCAACTTCAACTTGCTCAGACCCCCATGCAATCAAATGGGATAAAGCTTTTCAGGATTGACTGAAGTTATTGTAAAGTGCAAGCACATACTGCAAAAAACATTCCATTCTATTTATCCCTCAAATATATTCAGGAGTCAATTTCCTTCTCCTCACCAACTTCCAGGAAGTTTTACTGCTTTTCTCTAACAAACTGTACCCTCCAGACTATGTCTCTCACACACTGCTCCTGTCCTGCAGAGGAAGGTGCTCCATGCCTGTAAGTGCCCTGTGCTGAGCCTTGCTGTGCAGCACTCAGGGTGGGTACCTGGAGCCAGGCAATGGAGCACACGCTCCTGCCAGTGCACCTGAGCCTCATATCATCACAATTTTCATAGGCATGGGTGATGCTGTCCAAAGCTGACAGTTTCAGAGGAGCCTGCATGATACAGCCAACTTCATAACTTATTTCTGAATATATCTACCTACCTCACTTTTATTCAGAACTCTCTCGATAGGAAAACCATATTCTGCAACGTAAATCTTGCTCAGCTGTTTTTAAGGCTATGATTTCCAGTCTGAAGCACATGGGGAACATTTGAGAGTTTAAAGTGTTGCTTTTTTAGAGAACAATTAAAAAGTTGCCATGACTACATGGAAATAATCTGTGGGTATCTAGAAGTGGATTTGTTCTTACCATTATTATGATTATTATTACTGGAAATCTGAGAAAATAAAACAGAAAATTAAAACAGGGCCATGCAGTAGAGAAAAGTGTAATATACTATAACCAGTGTTTTCAAATTTCTGGAGTCCTCTTGTCTTCAGAAACAGCAGATGAACTCCAAGTATAAAATTTCAGATTTTTAAGGAGAAGGATTAAAGGATTAATAGAACTAAAAAGTGATGCCTCATAAACATGCCATAGGATGAAGTCTGTCAGTCTCCATGTACATTGTTTTGGTTTTTTTTTTTTGCTTGGCCGGTAGCATGAATGACAATGAAATACATTGTGAATTTATGATCTGTAGATTCAGCTGATAGACATGCCTGGGTCTTTTTTTCTTACCCTTTTCTAGGTTTTCATCCTCATGGGGATGGGTGTTAAATGCTTCAAATATTATGAAATTTTACACACACTAGTGGTTAATGAATTTTAGAAGTTGTGAAGCTGAACAGTGTTGTATTCTTAAATTCTCTTAAAAGCCTCATCTACCCCCTACAGTCAGTGATGTTGTGGTAGGGACCCAAAGGAAAACAATATGAGTTCTGATGTGTGCTACTTAAAAAGAATGTATCCATACTGGCATATTAGCATGCAAATTCTATATGTGGGCCTGCCAAAAAATATAAGTGTTCCATCCAATATATATAAATACAGTCTACTTCTCTGAAGAGGCATCATTTTAATCAAAAGTATATTTGGAGCATTTCTCAATAAGAATTTATACTCCTCTTTTCAGTATTTATATTATTATGAAACAGATTGCCAAGTTTTAATAAAAAGGCAGTTATCTTCTTTTGCCAATGGATTAAACACGGGACATTTGAATTTCAGTGTTGCATTCAAGAGTATAGGTGTCCCAAGTGTTTTTGTCTTATTTCAATGTCCAGTTATAACACCACATAGACAGAAACACACACATCTGTCCATACATAAAACTGCTGGGGATCAGGAGGAGGCAAAGAGCTTGTTAACTTATGTCCACATCACAGTGCAGCATCTGTCCAGAGTACCTATAAAGAAATATGTCTACCTCTAAAGTTGACAGTTCCTCATTATTTCAAGGAGGTCTGAAGGTTTAACAGCAAAACAAAACATAACTTTATGCTTGTGCTTATCAATTTTTTTTTTACTCATACAAA
Source organism: Chloebia gouldiae (assembly GCA_003676055.1). Classification (NCBI taxonomy): domain Eukaryota; kingdom Metazoa; phylum Chordata; class Aves; order Passeriformes; family Passeridae; genus Chloebia; species Chloebia gouldiae. The sequence goes on from QUSF01000002.1 coordinate 30,182,684, forward strand.
ACAAAACTATTTTGTATTTGAGTATGCCTACTTTGCCAGTACAGAAGAGGTGATGTGGTTCAATCCTAATTTGTCCATATAGTTTGCTTTGCTGACTAAATCAATCACATGGCTCTATGTGAAGTGAAAGGCTGACATGTGGAAAAAACCTGGGATGAATATGATGAGTGGGACTTACCATTGTTTTCATGCTGGGATTTGTGCAGATTTAAGAGTCTTCCCAAAATCTGCTGTAATAGTTTCAAGAGAAGGCTTCTGTTGAGCTGTTGGTACTTGCTCCTTTTCATTTAGCACTGGAAAACTGGTGAAGCTTCATTAGATACAGAAAAAAAATCCCAAACAACTGGGAGTAGGTGTCAGGGAGCAGCCTGGGATTCTGGCTGCTCTGTGGAGTTGCTAATTGCACATATCCCCCCTGCACCTCTTACCCCCTCTTTTATCTGAACTCGCCCTGAGTTCAGGTGACAGGGTTTTGTCCTTTAATTGGGCAGATCCTTAGGTAGCAGAGCAGTGCACTAAGCTTTCTTTCATATGATCTGAGAAGCTTGCTTGCTTCCTCCCAGCTTTTCCAAGCCAAGTAAGAACGGGAAAAATGCATGACCCTCCTTAAAGGTGCTGGACCTGCCATCTGAGCTGACACAAATGCATGGCCATCCATCACAGAGGGTTGTTGGGGAAAGCTTAGCTCCCTGCTGATGCACAAGAAAGCCCATATTGTTTGAGGGTTTAAATAGCTGTTTAATACATCCAAGCTCGGTTTTGCTGTTGTTGTTGGGATCTGGTTGTTCTTTTCAAAAAACCTAGGACTAACTTTCAGAAGAGTGAACTCTAACTTTGTGAAGAGCTGCAGAAAAACACATTGGGATTGTGTTGGGACCATGCTTGGAAAAATGTTCAGGCAGTTTTCCTTGTCTGAGGGGCCTTGCTGTACTTTGAAAACAATTCTTTGCATGCATGTGAAAACATATTTATGTGTATCAAAGGGTTTTATGACATAAGGCAAACTGAAACACTAGAAATGGAAACCTGATGGCAATTCCTTTCTATATTTCTTCTTCAAAAGCTGAAAATTTGGCAAATGGACTAAACCCACACTTAGTAATGAGGGAACTATAGCAAATAATTACATGTGAAAATGATCCCCTGATCATGCATGTGCCTATACAATGAAAGCTGGGATTTATGTATATGTGTAGACATTAAAAGATAACACTGTAAGTGCTGGGGAATCACAAAGATGGTTATTAAATTATTTTAATTTCTGGTAGAAAAAAGACAAAGTAGTGCTACCATATCATATAACATTTTAGGACAACAGCTGATGACCTAAAGAGGATAAAAACTGAATAGCTTATAGGAAAAAAATCACTCTACACACATAGCTAACTGTAAATTGCAGATTTTTATGATCTGACCTTTGAGTTTAATTCTTACGAAGTAAAACTGATTCTACCCAGAAGCTCTTTTAGAAAATGAGGTTAAAATAAAAAAAAGACATTTAGGGTGGGTTATTTTTTCCCCTTTGTTCCCCAGCTGATGCTCATAAAGGGCTCCCAGCCCTGTCCATCCTCTGATACATGGTGCTCTCAGCCCAGCCTGAGCTGCTTTTCTCTTCTTCATCAATAGATGTCAATAGCAAGCTTCCTACTCCCAGAGACTTCAGCCATTTCAGGGCTCTCACCACAACATTAAGGGGGAAATAGTGACTCCCTCCCCAGCAAGAGTTCTGCTGTTGTGTGCTTTCAGTTTGTCCTTAGAGGCTCATTCCTAATAGGACCGAGCATAATTCAGGCATACTTCTATATTTCACACTCTGAGACTGAAGCTGAGCCAATGTTTGTGAGCTTCAGTCATCTCATGACCCATAGAATCACAAATTTTTATGCAGATTCAGTGAATTCAACAGCATTTTGCAGGTTTGCAGGAACATGACTCAAAGTCAGCCCTTTCCTTGAGGAATACTAAAGAAAGCACAAGCAAAAAAGCTGGGCAGGGCACATTTAATATATTTTTTGTTTTTTCTCTCTTTCTTTGGTTTTGGTTTTTGATTTCCACACATGAAATGTTCAGTCCAAGAATGTCAGTTACACACAAAATAGCCTTGTAAACAAGTGACTACATTCTCCAGCCCCATACATTGAAGGTGAATGAAATTTAAATGCATTTTGCTTATTCATTAGTATAACACTGCAGAGAATCAAAACCTGGTGATGGTGCTTCTAATATCCTCTGACTTTCCTTCTTTTCTTCCTTCCTTTCTTATGCTGCAAGATAGCAATCCACAAGCGATACTGAGCATGACAAACTCCACGAAAGAGTCTGGTAGCAAACTCTAACTGAATCTGCTCTGTAACTTTCTTTGCCACTTTCCTCTCAGTCCCAGCTAAAAATAAATAACTAAGAAGGTGGTGGTAGCAGCAGCCAAGAGGGCAGAAATGGCAATACCCTGTCTCTCTTATATCAGCCAGGGATTTGGATTGCAAGGGCAGGCGCCTACCAGCTAAGTGCACTGCCTGCATTTTCCTGCCGTTCACCTGCCCCAAGAGCAGATCACAGATCATGCCAGCTGTTCACAGAGGCACCAGCAAATGTCAGCGTGCTTTGAGTGCAACAGCCAGCAGCCCTGCTGAAGCTAGCACATAGCTGTGATGGCAGGAGAAGCTAGCACATAGCTATGGTGATAATAATAATCACAATCTTCTTCTGAACAACTTTTTTTCTATTATTATTTTTTGGATGGTAAGTGGAAGACTGAACTCCAAAGAGTTATGGAAAATTCAGCTACTGATAATCACTGAAGTAAAAAGAGTTCATGTCTGGAAATCCAAGGACCTCACATCAGAAAAGCTCTGTGGTATCTCCCAGTGCCCTCAGAAAAATTTGCTTCCACTGCTTTGCCTTTCAAGACAAGACTTTTCCAAAATATTTCCAATTTCCTTTTCTTCAATATTTCTTTACAAAGAGGCAAGGAGATGGGGTATCTAAAAGCAATTTCAGGGGTTTATTCTAGTCAGGTATTTAGAACCATATATAAATCACTATTGTCCCCATTTGGTCTTGCAATGCAAAATTTGAAATTATTATCATGGTAAATCTATTGCATATTATTCTCTGATGTTGCCATCTGGCAAAACAGAGAACTTCCAGAAGCCAAAGTATGTTCTTGGAAACTGTAAACCAGAAGTTTTAGGGAAAAATAAAAAATAAAATAAAATCAGTAAAACCCACATGGGTATCTTGCCAAATGCATTCTTTCATTGAGACACTGTCATTTCTCTGCTAGATTAGGAACTGACTAAAAGCATCAACAGTTGGAGTGTAAGAAAGCACCTAAGAACATGCTGCTGGTGGAATAAGAAGAAGCCCTCAAGGAGAACAAGCTCAAACTTTTTACAAATCCCATCTCATCACCTTGATTTTCTTACAGAGACCCTGCCTTCTTCATGAAGGAGGATCATAGCTTCCACTTCCGATGACTTCAGGAAGTTCTTAATTTCAGTTTGATTAAGCTGATGTCTGGGTGTGCAAAGAAGGCTGCCCTTGAAGTGTCAGAACAAGAGGAGATCAGGCACTGTCAGGGTGAGCTGTTCTCTAAAATCGTAAAGAATTTCCATCAACCTGGAATTTTTTATTTGCAATGAGACTACTCAAGCTGCCACCAAGGGCTTTTGAATGCATGGGCTTCAGACTGCTGTTCACACTTTGAGCATGGGCTCAAAGTGATTCCTCCCCAAAAAGAATATGTAATAGCTGGTTCTGCCAGACTGTCTGCCAATCCTCTGTCACAGGTGAGATTCACTCTAAGGGTGGGGCTACCTTTCTTTACCTACAAAGGGGACACATTGCTCTTGAGGCCCTCAATAATACAGGACTTTCCTGACTGAATTCTTTCTTGCAAGTCAAAAGTTGGCATTGAATCAGATGTGTTCTATATAAATACCCAGCCTTCGATTAAAGTTTCCTGGAAGAAAACCTTTATCACCTCAGATATTTCAATTGCCAATTAGGTTTCTGTCTTCTAGATTGGTTTTTTTGAGTCATTGAAGGATATTGTATATTAATATCTCTTACCAGAGTTATATTCCCTATAAGTTGTAATTACGGGCCCTGTAAATTCTTTCTGACAAGCTAGAGAGACAAAATTGTAGGGAATTCTGAGTTGGCAACATTTTCTGGATCTTAAATAATTATTGTTAGAACTAAGGAGGAAGCAATTACTGGTGGTAAAGTCTTTCTTTTCCTTCTCTCTGTCTCTTTCTTTCTTCTAATGAAAAATACTGAAATCTTCAAATTACTTTCTCTACTTAAGACAGAAGGAAAAAGCAAAATAACTTTTTTTTTCTCTGAGCAACAACCCAAAGAGAATGGTATTGGATTATTTTTCTCTACAACAAAAGACATTTGCAGCTGAAAAAAATTACAAATGTCTCACACTGATTAAAGTGAAATGAATAAGTGATCAATAAGAGTTCCCTAAACACTTTTGAGTTTTTCTGTGATTGACAGCACATTCAGAAATATTGGACAGAGATTCTGCTGCAACACGACTTTGACTAGGAAAAGTTCAAGTACAGGCATCACAGTGGCACAAGGCCGTGCTACTTTTTAAAATTTCCATCCCTGATGCTGATTTCTGGCACACGAGTTCTGTCTCTCACTCCTGTTTTGCATCACACTCTTCCTTTGCAGGCACTTTGGCCAACAGGCATCCCCTGACTGGAAGAAGTTCTGCAGGGATGCGTTCAGTCTGCCTGCCAGCTGGGGACTCCTTATCATCGCAGCCTGTCAAAGATCCTCTTGTGTTTAGCAGCAGTTGCTCTTGCTGCTCTTCTTTCTGCTTGGTAGCATTGTTATCTCCTCTGTAAGAACAGTATTCACGTCTGTCATTTCAACGACTCTGAATTTCTTATTTTTGTTGGGATGGATGGCAGTGCTGCCATTCCTGTTTGTTGTACACCCTCTGAGACTGACATAATGACTCATTCTAGTGTGCTCTGTGATTGCCAGGTCAAGTTCTTTTCATGCAGGGGAGAGGCTTGTAGAAAGATTGGATAAGGAATATTGCCCAATTAATGCCCTAATGTATCTTTCCATGATGTGGCTGGACAGTATATTTCAAAAGTTTAACATATAAGATGATTTTATTTGAGTAAAAAAAAAAACAGCAAATGAAAAGAAACAGAAGTTTTTACAGTGGCTCATGGAAATATTCCCGTGGCTTTTCCAACAACAGCATTGGAAAGACTGGTGATTTGATGCAGAAGAGAAATATGACAGTGAATTTGTTGAGCATGGAGGGAAGGATTCACACCAGTCACCCCTGGTTTTCCATGTAAAATTCAAATTACTAAGGAAACATTTGTAAGCATCAAACTATTTTATGATTGTAAATCATTATTCAGCTGAAGTTATGCAAGAATTGACCAGAAAAACACTTGGGGGTTTTTTGGCTTGGGGAGGCGGGGAGCATTTTTACTTTTCCTAATTAAAGGTTCTTTTTTCCACCAAAGTGCAAACAAGCCAACACAGATCTTGAGTCATAAATACAGGAATCTAAGTGTAGTTTGGTTAGTCCATATCAGAGTCCATCCAGATGAGTGTCCTGTCTCCAAGAGTGTCTGTAGCAGATGTCTAGGGGAGGCAGAAAGAACTGTGCAGGTCTGAAATAATATTTCCTCAAAATACAACCTCAGTCTCACAGTAGCTGTAGCTTAGTGAGTATTCCAGTCTGGAACTGCTTTTTTGTCTCAACTCAACCACCAGTTAACATCCAAATTATTCAGTCTCAAGGTGTTCCACAGCTTACCACTGACTTCTGGAAGAAATAGACCCTTCTTTTCTTTCACAGCCATTAGTTCCATAGAAGGTCTCATTGTTCTGTTTTGACTTCTTTTGTCTTATAAGGGACAGTGGGTATCTATTTCCTATTTGTCTTCTATAGCAGAAGCATGGTTTTAGAGAGCAGTACTGAATCTCTTGTCAGAAGTCTCATGGTCTCCTCAGTCACTCCTTACAGAAGCTGTGCCCTGCTTTGACACCTTTCTTTGCCAGCTCTTCTTTGCCAACCTTTTCCCAGCTTTGTTACACCCTTGTGGATGCACAGAGGCCAGAACTGTATGCAGTGCTCCAGACAGCACCACCGCAGGCTCCTTGGCAGCATAATCATAAGTAGTTTTTGCCCTCTGTTTGCAGCCAATACCTAACAATTACTCATTTTTTCACGGTCTCTGCAAATTCAGATTGTGTTCCCATGGAAGTGTGTATTGTAAGATCCCATTTGTGCAAGGTTGTGGCAACAGACCTTGAGACCCACCATTGAACAGGTAAAACTAGAATTGCTTTTTCTTTAATGCATTATTTTACATTTACCTACATCAAATATCTTCTGTTTACTCAGTTACTTTATCTTGTCAGGTCCTTCTTCAACCATGAAGAGGCCCTTGTCCTTACCACCCTAAATAACTTACTATCATCAGTGAACCTTGTCACCTCATTATTCACTCCTTTTTCCATATCACTTATGAACATGTTGAACAGCACAGGCCAGTACACAGATCCTGCAGGATTTCACTCTTGACTTCTCTCCACCTTTCATTCCTAACCTTTTCTTTCCTGTCTTTTAATCAGATAGAGACATGTCAGAGTTTTGTTTCTCATCCCATGGCAGCTTAGTTTTTGTAGCAGGCATTGGTGAGGAAACCTTGCTGAAAGCTTTCTGGATTTTCAAAAAGGAGAATACAGTTTCACCTTCCCTGATCTGTGTGCTTCAAAGAACTAATATGAAAGCTTGTAACTCCAAGCACTGAATACGAGGAACAAAACCTTAGAAATTTTTTAAAAATTGAGATCACTCTACACATAATTCTCCTTGCAGCAATCAGCTCTGCCATGACTGCCATGTTCACTTAGCTGACAGAAGACAGTGATGCTTATTTAGCCTCAGCAATATCCTTTCTGCTAATCCAAACAGCATTACAAGAGTGACTGTTGTTTTAAGCTGTGACATTTTTTGCTCCACTGTTTGATTTTGTATAAGGCAATTGATAGCACAATTGACCCAAGGCCAAGAAGTATGTGGTTGGGTTGTTTGAATGATACATCCTGGCAAATAATCATCTTTTCTGCTCGTTTTTTTTGGACCTAAAACATATCCTGAACAAAAATCCTCACTAAAGTCTGCTTTGAAAATACACATACCACATTACGAGCATGTACTAGGCTAAAATATTTTTGACATGTATATACACCCAGAAGGTTATTAAAAAATATTCAGCTTGATATTACTTTAAATTAGGGAAACACTGAGGTATGGATATCAGGAGTTTTAATCAAAATTCCATTGGGACTTCAACTTGGGATTGAAGCTATACAAAATATTTGCATCTGAAGCAAAATCCACCAATATTTGGATTTTCATCAGTTCTGCTTGGATGAAAAACTGTCAGGCTCTGCAGTTTTGGCAGTCAAAAATTGCTTTTCCTAAATGTTAACTGTGTTTCCCACCCACTGGAAAAATTGCAGAAGACCCAGGGGGTCTTCTAGCTTGTATAAAGCCAAGTGCCAAAGAAAAGAACTTCCTCAAGGGTTCCTTGTTTCTCCTCAGGGGTAGTATGTCACCTCCAAGCCTATGCTTCATTTTCATGGAGGAATAATTCCTTATGGCAATTTTCCATGATTCTGCCTTGGAACAGGGCAAGTCCCAGCAGCCATGGATGCTTCAGTCTTACAACTTTGTTTAAACATCTGCTTAGATTAATAAAATATTAGCACAATATTGGGCACAATGGTCTTTCCATAAAAGGGCTGCAACATGTCTCTACTCACAAAGTATTGTTTTCCCCTATATGCAAGGGAGGGAACCAATGGCAGGTGTAAAATTTCAGTGTGTGTAGATATTTTTCCAAAATCCTTTGAGGAAAATGTCACAGCTTGTGTCATAGCTTCAGAGATGGAAGAACCTAATTTCTGATGATGACTGTGCTGAAACGTTATTGCATGACAGAAATACTGAGTCATTCTCCCCTCTCAGCTTAGAATTCTCACATATAAATCTACCAATAAAGTCATCAACTTTTCTGTTCTTTTATTAGCTCAAGATATCTTTTTTTTAAATAAGAATAAATTCTTTAGTGAAATGTTAAGCAATTAACAGAGGAAAATCCAGCCACTTTTCCTCTTTTCTGTTTTTCTGCTTTCTAAGACCGACATTGTTAATACACACTTTATGTTTCTAGATATTTAGAATGTACATCCCAATTATACGTAAAGTTTATAAATTTATTTTTAATTTGGCAATGATCCCTTCAGCAAATGTAAATGAACAATGATGTGAGACTCGCTCATGCTGACCATGTTCTGTGACTATAATTGCAAGATCTTTTTTCTCTTCATTGACACCTTGGGGTCTGTGACTGACTAAAATAGTTAGGAGTTAGGAGGCATTGCTACCTGCTGCCTGAGGAGATGACTCCTGAAAGTGTAGAACTGTTTCCAAGATAACTATTCAGGAGCTTGGAGCAGCTATGTGTGCATTAGCACCCCTCCTTCTCTGAAAACCACCTCAATGGCACAAATATACTCACATGGGAAAGGAGAGAGGGCACAGAAGGAAACCAGCCAACCTATCTAAAGAGATGCTTCTGCTAGTACGTGGGTGAGTTATTGCACACCAATCTCTGCCCTGCAATTTCAGTAGAAGAATAAAGTAGTGGTGTTGTGCAGTGGATGAAAACATATAAAGAAACAAACATATAGATCCTTCCCATATAAACAGATCAAGGCAAACCTAAAGTTGTTGCACTGAATTGAGCAAGATTTCATTTTTGCCAATATATAGACCTCATTTCCTTTTTCTTTTTTTTTTTTCTTTTAGGGGTTACTCAGCCATGTGAAGTTTTTGTGGAAATTTAAAATGTATTGACCCCTGTATTTTAACTATAAGACTATCCCTCCTGCTAAAAATAAGTTGACTCCAGCCTGAGCAAAGTATTGGACTGAGTTTTGTGTTAGTAATGAAATCTTATAGCCTGTAAAGTTTTAAGTTTCATTGTGAACCTTTCACTCTGTTCTAACTTCATAATTCCTTGAAAGCCTAATGCTGAAATATTTTTCCTTATCAGTTTGTGTCTATGTATGTATGTGTGCATGGGCATAAGTACTCATATAAAAGAACAAGTTATATATGTAAACTTTTTATATATAGAATATGAAGGCAAGATTGTGTGGCTATTGGTATGAAATAGAAATTATGATATTACTCATGACAGATAAAACCATTAATGCTTTTCTCAAATGAGTGTGAGTACAATGTTTCAGCCATGTAAAGCTGGTAGAAGATTAAGATTAAGAACATTATAATTAGATATATAAGTGGGAGCTGTAACTGGAAGTTTCACTTCAGTCTTAACTGTAACTGTCACAACTGCAGCATAGTATTTATTTTAGCATAGATAAATAAATATACAGGGCTAGTTTACTGCTATTGAGTTACACTGAGTAAAGTAACAGCTATCCACTCTATGGACACTACCATTATTTACATAACTGCACATTTTTGTATCAGTTTAGTTCAATTTTATGCTAAAAAAAAGCAGGAAAGAGAGGAACAATCGGCCCACACATAGTTCTTAGTTATAGTAAGCCTCTTTGAGGTCTGTGACAAAGGAAAGGAATATCAACTTTGTGAAATTACTGTTATCTCCTCTCAGGATTCTGTAAAAAGGCATGGTGTAGCAGCTCTAGTTAAAGCCTGGTTTAAGAACAGAGGTAGCTAAATTTGTTGCCAGTGCTCTTTTACAGTGCTGGAAGAATTAGGCCACACCTGATGTTCAAAACACTAAGGTTTTAGGTTTCTGAACAGACAGTTGCGCATGTCTAGCACCAAGTGCAAAATGTTCCCAAGTGCCACTTCAGGAGGAGAAATAGAAGTAGCTCATGTTCAGCCCAGCAAAGTTTAGAGGGTGTTGCTCCAGGCACAGGTATAAATGTCACTCTGTCTAATGGATAGCACCTTGCAAAGCATTGGTAGAAAAGCACTTCCTTTTCCAACGAAACCACAGGACTGGAATGAGCAAACCTTACACAAATGACAAGCAGTTGCTGTGTTCAAGGGCTGGGCTGCTGTGTGTTATATATTATGTCTGTGTATATGCAAGGAGATCCAGAGGAAGTCAGAATCATTAGGACAGAGATTTTAGATAAAGTTCATCCCACCTGATTACAGAAACCTTGTTACATCTGAGCTGGGTTTCTGTAACTGCCTTCTATAGTTCTGGGAGAGTTAGCAGTGCTTGTAGAAAGTAATTTATCCGACCTGCTTTATATATCTTCTTTGAGGGAAAAAGAAGAATGGAAACCTAGAAGTTTCAACTTTCTGCTGTGAGTTATAAAGTAGTAACTAGACAACAATCCATGTACTGTAGCCATGTATGAAAAGCACATCTAAAACCTGTGTACATGCACAGACCCCCATCTTTACAAATGGTGGCTACTCTCTTTGTGTTTCCCCAGCTGCTGGTAAAACTTCCATGGTACAAAATGACATGACCCCGGCATGGCATATTCATGCATGCATGATACATTCACATTTCACTCTATTTCAACATCGTTCTGTTCTTATTCCAGCCTTGCCCCTCCCCACACCCCAAATTCTGCCCCTGGAGTTATCCTAAATGATGCAGGAAAGATAACAACAGTGGTGAGCTGATCCTTAACCTTGATTGTTCAGAGAATCACTTTTGTGTGTCACTTTGATCTGCAGCTTAGGCATCCTGTTAACTAAAAGGGGCAAGAGCAGCAGGAGCAATGGTAGTTTCTGCTCACGAATTTTACTTGAGAAAAATGTTCCCTTCCACTCTAACAACTTCTCCTTTCACGCTTGTCTCTTTTCGGATTCTTAGTTAAACACAGATAAATATTTCTGTATTTTAAATCTGAAGTTTTGCAAGCATCATGATAGACAATCATATCCTTACAAAAAACACAGCATGGTTCTAATTAATTTTTTCAAACATCAGTATCTCAAGGCTTCAAAATATTTTTCTTTAGAAATGCTAATCATAAAAAAAAATTCTGTATTCACTGAAGTCTAATTGTTTGCAACAATTGTAAATCACCACCAGTTAGAAATCTGGTTTTTTTTAACGTCCTTTGTTTCCTTTTTTGCCACTTTTTCTTTGTAGGGGAAGGTATATGGAAGTAATGAACAGTATGTTAGAGGAGAAAAAGCAACAAGGCTGACAGTTTTTTGGGCAAGTTTCAGCTCGATGTGATTTCAAGTGGCAAAGATTTAGAAACCCTCCCAAATCATAGCTGACAGGGAGAGACAAAGAAGTATCTGCTGAAGTGTATTCACTTTCTCAAAACTTAGATGCTTCACATTTCAAAAGATTGCAAAGTGCAGTGTTATGCAAAATCTTGCTGTTTTACCTTTTGGGATAAGACAGCAGTGCTGGCAGCTAATAATATACCACATCAAATATACTCTTTTTTTAATAGGAAACCCTTATAGCTTGGTCTTAACACCTGGTGTATAGAAACAGCCAACCCGAGAACAAGATCTTAAGAACATGTGGACAAAATCTGCTCATGTGCTGGCATTTTAATTATGCTTGCCCTGACCCTTTTTCCATGTTCTATAAAACAGACCAACAGAATGGGGGATGGAGGAACCAAGCTCAGTACCACCTCCTCAGCTAAAACAGATGAGCACCATGTTCAGAATACTATTAGCAAATAGAAACAAAACAAAAAATATATTGGAAATGAACAAGGAAGTTGAAGCTGATACTCAAAATAATTGTGTAAAGAGCTGTCACATAGTTCCTCTTAATAGCTTCAAGGACACCTTCCTCTGGCTTTTAAGCAGTCACAGGCAGTGTTTCATGCTTTTATGGAGTCAGACCGTTTGTCTTCCCATCCTCCATGCAAAAGGCAAGCAGGGTGAAATGGATTACAGGGATTACAGATGCTTGTGATGGAACACACCACTGAATCAGGGGAAGCGCCCTCCGAGGCGATGAATTCCAGCCCCCAGATTCAAACCCGAAAACAGCCTGGGTGGAATCATTCCATTTGGAGTGTGAATGGAAGAGCCAAAGTTCAACACAGCCAGGACCCTGTCGACGGCCAGGGCACCTCCCTGGGCATGAGCACTATGTGAGGAACCCTGCTAGTGCACGCCAAGAATGGGTTGGCGTCACTTTTCTAATGGGGAAATTGTACTGCATGCAAAATGCTATCACATTGCAAATTCTCCAGCTGAAGTTGCCAAAGTGAATGTGTTTTTTCTTAAAGTTCAAGCACCCCAATAGTCAAAGCTTAATCTTACCTCTAATAGCACTGCTTTGTCTTGTTTTATTTTCCAAAAACTAATTAAAACAAACTGATAGCAAGTCCATCTGGGACACATTTTTCCTCAGAGTCCTATCATTTAGCAGCTGAATAAAGTTATGCAGATTGCATCTAGGAATATGAAAATCAATAACCAAAGAAACAGCACAGGGAAGGTTTATTTCCTCCAACAGTAACACTTGATCTAGTAGTGACGTTGGACTGATCAGAGCATGCCCTCAGCCTCCAAACAGCAAGAAAAGAAGCAATTTAGCCAGTGATCCAAGCAATCACTGTCCATAACACCTTGTGCAGAGCAGTAAAGAAGGGGTAAATGCTTGAGCAGTGCTGGGAGGTTGTTGGGGTACCTATAGGCTCCTCAGGGATGATCTGAGGCTCTTTCACAAGGACAGGCTATTGCAGACTATTGCAATGACGATGTGCTTCCAGAGAAGGGCCACTGCAATACACACTCTGTCTCTGCCCTCCACCTCGTGTCAGCAGGAGCAAGGCAGCACCTACAGCCCTGATCCTCAGGGAAAGCAGATACCTGCCCTTACCATTCTGCTGCACCTCACTTGGGGTGTGAATTCACAGCTCCTCCAGTATTAACATGAAGCCCATAAGCCTGAGCAGAGGAAGGAAGCTGAAGTGGCAGGGACTATGACAGATGTTGCAAAACATTGACTTATTCATAACAGAAAGGCAGGCAATCTTTTGAAAGCTTTTTTTCTTTTCCCTCCTACCCCCCCCACCCCCCCCCACCCCCCCCCCCCCCCCCCTTTTTTTTTAATGTGCAGACTTCAAAGCGATGAATTGTGGCATCTGTAACAGCTACCAAACCGTGCCAGTTGAAGCCAGAGGAGCACAGTCTACAGTGATAGAATGCAAGTCATGCAATTATTCGAGTTTGCAGTGCTGGTTTTTGAAAAAACATATGGTCTGCAGCAAGGAAGCCAGGATATTTTAAAAGAGCTCCTACAGGGTTTCAAACTTTGATTTTACAGAGGTGTGGGAAAAGAAGCAGACTCTGATATTTGAATACATGTGTTGTCGTTTTGCTTATTGAAGAGAGCTGTGTGCTATGCTTTTACATATGCAGGGTGTATCCTGAGTTTCTAAGACACAGGCAGCAACATCTAGGCATTTCACCTATTTTCTCCTCTTTGTTAACATTCAGGGAAACAGGATGCAGTATTAGACCCTTAGTGGACAGCAAGTGGCATGAACAGCTTTTTAGAAAGTCTAACATATCAATGTGAGAAAATTCTTATTAATTATCACAATGAAACCTTCCATCCAAGAATTGTTAGTCACTGACTATATACTGAAACACTGTTGTCAATGCAAAGTGAGGATCCATGAGATCCCATCAGGACTTACAGGCATAAAACCTGGTGACAAAATGGTGTCAAACACTCTGGTTGAAACATCTGTCAGGTCAAAATGGTTGATGAGTATCTGTGCTATGTCCTTGCCTGCTCACACGCAGGGCTGCCAGAGCTGAAAGATGAGCCTAGCCAAGCTGTAATACCATGAACTCCAGTTTGCATGTATTGATGATTTATATGTGCAAATGTCCCGTCAATCTCCTCATCCCCTCTCAACCATGAAGTCTTCTTAGTCTAAACTCCACCTTTTAAAAGACCTGGACCTCCAAATCAGGCTTCTGTGTCAGCACCTGTCTCCAGGACACTTTCTTTTAGCTTTGGTACCTATATTTGCTATAACAGAAAGAAAGCTATTTGTGGCTCTGATAAAGCCGCTCTGGCTTTCTCTTATAGTGAGCTACCTACAGTCCTTCAAAAGCCCTTATCACTCTTGGATGTTGAAAAGCTAATCCTGGACATAAAGCAAGCCTTATATAAAGCATAAAAAAATCAACACTAGGCACTACCACAACCATGGTATAGGATGTTTCTGTTTATTACGTCTTATAACTCCGTTTCCAACTTTTTTTATTGTCTGCCTTTTAAATATATTTAAAGTATCTATTGCCCAAGGCTAAGCTCCCAGGAAGTGTGGGACACCTTTTCTAGCTTTCAACACCAGAAAGTATCCCTGTCACATCTGGTTTAAACCTACACCTGACACAAATCAGAGCCCTGACTAGTAACTCCTGCAACAGGTCCAGATTATTTGACTGAGCTGCAGCTGCAGCAAAGCCCTTTGACCTCAAATACAAGGAAAGATATTAAACCTGTTCTGAAAAGTTGACTGAGTTAGCTTCAGAGTGTGAGATCTTAAGTACATATTTTTCATGAAGAGGAAAGAAACAACAGTTAGCTCAGAAAACTGGACTTGTTTCTTATCAGCAACCAGGTGCTGGTGCTTTATGGGAGCACCCAAACTCTTTACCACACGGTTTCACCAATCTTCTGCACTTTCTACTCTCTATGTCCAGAGTCAGTATCTTCCTACATGCATCATACTGGTCACTCAATTCTCTCTGGTTTAGCAGCAGTCATCCTCTATGAAGCTTCTGGAATTTTCTACTCCATGCCCATGATCTGAGTAATTCAGAAAAGAGTTATGCAGGATGGGAGACCCAGCAAAGCAGTTTTCTTTTGGGAGGCTGAGGGCCCAACCACTCTGCTTTCTGTTACACACTTGCTCAGAGATTCTGACGCTGCTTCAAATTTTCTTCTGGTCTCCCTGGAATGTTTTCACAAGGGAATGTTGAAAGAGTTAAATGCATATTGCTTGGCTACAGTATCACTGAAGAAGGTTATGGTAATGCCTGCTAATATATAAGGTACATAAAAAAATCTGTGCAAGAGTAATGCTATTTAGACTCATGGAGAATGTGTAACTATCCAGAATGGGATGGTAATTATTGAAGCACACAATGCAGAAACATTTCCTAGCAGGAAGATCTATGGCTTATGAAATCATCCCTAAAAGTTATCAGCAGCCAGGTTTCAACTGTAAAGCAAACAGAGTATGTTATTACTGACACGGAAATTACTTCTATCTGATTTTGCCTTGGTCCCCAGGAGCCTCCAGTGTTCGCACAGTTTGTACAGAACTGACAGATATTTGTAAAGTCACTCCCTTATTGATAGTGAATCACAAGTTTTAAATTGTGCTCCCGTTCTAAACAACTTTCTACCTATTTCTGAACCATCAAAACCTTAGCTCACACTCCTGTGCAAGGGGTCCTCTTGCCTAATGGAGTGTATTTGGATGTAGTTGGTAAGTCTCATCCTCCGCAAATTGCTGCAGAGAAGGAATGGAAAAGCATGCACTCAGAAGTGGTTAAAGTAAGTTCCAAACCATTTTGACATGTTTGGATTCTTGGATCTGGTCTTAAGGCTCTGTGTCTGCTTATAGAATAGAAGCTGAAGTTTGCCATTTTACAGCCTTGGAAAAGACCTGCTAAAGAAGTAATTTATATTTGATTTGGTTTGAGGCATCCTACAGTGGTAAGTGAGGAACCTTTTTCACCAGCCATTATGTGCTTAGGAGAGATTTTTGCCTCTCTGGAGAATGAAGCCACTCAGATGAGGTAGCTTAATGAATCCTTTTTGCATTACACACGTTCTGCATGTGGGTAGACAGTCTGCATGTAGCAAACACTCAAGTAGCAAAAACCCAACAAGTACAGTAACAAAAACAACTAAAACACAGTCATTCCAGCTGCAAATTTGGTGTGCAGAAGCACACATGTAGGAGTGCAAATCAAGCCCTCATGGCTCCTTTTAACTTCCTTTGAAGTCAGTAGCAAAATTCCCATTGAGTTCAATAAGAACAAGAGGCAGCTCTTAAACTAGTAAAAAGTCCTCATGAGGTTTTATAAGCTTTTTATACAAAACTTTATTCTAGTTGTGTATTAAAAATATTTTGACCCCATATCCATACACAAGATTGTGTGGCTGGTCGAGAATAATGTGACACCTCCACCCTGCCCAGGCTGGGACTGTCACTCAAGCTCTGGCTGTGCAGATGTCTGAGGGATTCCAGGTTACCTAAGCAAGTTGTGCTTTTCAGAGAAGAGCCACTAAAGAGAGGATGACAGCTCAAGTAGCTCATGTCCAGCTATTCAGGAGCAAGTTAGGTCAAGGCCATTTCTGGCCACTGATCCAGCCTCCCTCATGACGACGGACACATGACAAGTGTCCCAGCTAATTCTGCTTAGTTTTGTGGTAGTCTTGGACACAGATCATCACAGAGTATTAATACCAAGACTAGAAAACCTGGCACAGGAAAGGAATTGCATTAGAGCAGTTCCCTTTCACTCTTTTCTTACCCTGTCCAGAGGGTGGTGATGGGCAGTTATTCCTCTGCTTGAGGGTGCTCAGCTGTGAATTCTCTAAGGGATCACTCATGTTGCTTCAGCTGTTCTACATTTATATGAAGTCTCTGCAAATTTGTGAGGCAATTTGGGAAAATTGTTATACTTGGTACTTTGTTTGGTCTCCAGCTGACTCAGAAACCATGGTCACTGGGCTTAACCAGTACTGACAGAAGTAATGTTTTAGCCAAAAGCCAGCTGTCAGAAAGTCTCCCCCAAAAATATGGAAAAGATGGTGATTGGCAAACATAAACACTCTTGGCCCTGGCAGCAGTAGAAGCTTCAAGGTGGTGATTCATATCTCTGTTATCTCAGTCTGGTGGCACCCAGATTAGGAGATCCATGTAGACCAATTAGGAAAAACTCTAAGGATTCCAGGCAGCTCCATAAAACTGCTGCTCAGAGACTCTGTAGTGGCTTTAGAGAAAATAATCCACTTCTGCACAAATGCTGGGGTCATGAAGATGAAATGCACGAGCAAGTCAACTCAGTCCAGACTATGTAGCCCTGTGCTTCGGCCCTAAAAAAATCTATCAGACTGATCCACAATTTGTATTCTTATCTTGAAAGCACGAGCATTATCTGCTTCATGGGAACTTTTCTACAAAGTATGTAGTGGGGTAGAGACCAGCAAGAAATGGCTGCTTTATGGTTGATTCATCTACAAAAACAAGAATGTTCTGTTTAAAATATTTACATGAAAACAAATCTTCTTGGATTTTTGAAAACTTCCCAATTAAATTGTACCCAAATACTGGAAGAACTACTTCAGGAAGACAGACATTATCATGTCAGGTATTGAAATCCTTTGACTATCTGGAATAAAGGCAAATGTTTTGTGGAAAAGTACACATTAGTAGGCTGAATTCATTAAATGTTAGTAATTTTAGCTCAGGTTAAAACATCTGAGCCCTCAATGGGTTCAAGGGCACAGTATTAATCAACAAAGAAAGCTTCTAATTGAATTTGGCCTTGAGAAATTCTCTTATATATTCTTTCTGGGTGATGTTATTGTTTTTGGGCAGCTTATCTACTATCTTGCTGGGAACAACTATCTACTTTAATAAAGTGCCTAAAATAATGTAATAAACACACAGCTTATATCAATAGCATCATATTTCCTCACACAGTAATTGTGTGTGGTTTAATTAGATGGAAGGATTACAGGAAAAGTTTGTGTCATAATGATTCTTTAAAGCGAAACCATAGATCAAAGTTCATAGCTGCCAAATATACAACTTTCAAAACAAGCTCAAGTGCTGCTATTAATCATGGCTGCTGGGGGATTTGATGACAAAGATTAAACTGCTGTAAAGGATACTGCTGTGCATCAGATTCTTGCAACTGTCATCAAATAGTCTGCCAACTATTAACAGGTCAGAAGAGTTGTCCAGCATTTACCATGGGTGGCTCTGTCACTGCAGTTGGTGAGGCTGTCTGTGCCATGGTGACAACCAGTGACACCCTCCCAGACAGACTTCTGTGGGTTGTTATTTTTTATAGTGTGGCTGAAGCCTTAAGGTCTGCCTGTAGAGCAAATGAGAGGGAAACTGCACGACTTCAGCTTCAAAGCACTGTATCCTCCCAGGAACTTCCCTTGTGTGGAGTATTTTCTCTCTTATTTTACACATGGAGCACCTTCTTCTAACTGCATGTTAAGAGTGCCCACCTGTGGAGCTGAGGTGTTGTAAATTCACTCCTAGTTTATTTCTCAGCAACCACTCTTCATAGATAAGCCCTCAGAGAGTACCTCAAGGAGCAGCTTTCATCCCATTTGCAATTACACCAACCCTCTCTCCTTCCACACTTGATCATGTAATATCCCTGTGGGAAGCTACAACTCTCACTTACACAGAAACATAATATGAAGGAAGCATGCAAAGCATACTTGGCAGGGTGGGAGCCAACAACCTGTGACCCACCAGCCAGAGCTCCGTGGTGGGTCATTGATGGCCATTGGATGGCATGTAGAGAGTTGTTGACCTACAGACCTACAAAATGCTGCTGTCGCTGCCCATATGTACCAGTGTGCTTGAAAAGGGGCCTGAGAAGGCTCTGCTGGGGCTGAAACTGGCATCACCATCTTGCACCGAGCTGCTGGTGGAACACATGTGAATGACAGTCTGACGCAACAAGCAACTGGAGATTCAAATCCAAAACCACAGATTTGACTACAGTCTTCAAAGTTGAGGGGACTTACAGATCTGAATCCAAACTTCACAGCTGCAGCCAGCTATAAAACAAACTTATCTATATAATGGGTCTAATTCAAATTATATGTAAATATCTGTCATCTCTGGGAAAGTTTGGAGACACATCTGGCTGGAAATTTTTCAGCATCATCTCATCTTTGCTAATAGCATCTTAAAAAAAACAAAAAAAAAAAAACCAAACAAAAAACCCAAACCAAACAAGAATACAAAAGTGTTAAGACTTAAAATGGATGGCATTCAAACTTAGATTAAGTAGTTCAGCTTACCAAAAGCTTTCATTCTACCCAACACTTCACAGATCACTCCTTAATCTAACTGTTCTGTCCTCTACTGAATGCAAGGATGTGACACCACACAAAGCATTCTTAGACATTCATGATGGTATATTTTGATGTCTAAAGGGTCCTTACACATAGACCAGTCTTCATTTGCCTTAATTTTTGTTTTCCAAGGCTCCTCTCTTTGCACAAAAAAAATTAGTGTGGGACTGGAACTTTCAGTGCTATAGCCCAGAGATATTTAGACCGCTTCTCACCCTCACCAAATGTTCAGGAAATTAATATACCCAGTTATAAATGGGTGAAATAAATGCCTGCTTAGATAATTGCTTTTATACTCACTGTAAAATGCTTTTTAGTTACCACCACAAGGATGGTTTGGCCTGCAATGAGTTCTGGTCTCTTAAGACAGCTTTGGGGTCTGTTTAATACTTGTGAGGCTACACTTCTGCACAGGATTACTAAAACCACACAAATGGCATTTGCTTGCACATCCCTGTGTGACACTGACAACACCCTACCTGAGCATGTTGCAGGTAATCCGTAATGCTCACTGCATCAGCAAGGCCTTTATCACACAACAACAGCAAATGTCTGGGGGACATATCAAAGGGTCTTTGCAGATGTGTCTGGAAGCATTAGTGTCCATATTGCACTTCAAAGAATACAAAGACTATCTGGGAATACTTCCCTGAATAGGGATCCATTTTTCTGTTTTTCTGGTTTCTGCCATCTTACATTTAAACATGGCATCTGGTTTTCTTCTTACTGAGAACCATATACCGAGTATAGCAACCAGGAAAGGGTGGGGAGGCGTTTTCCTTTGGGTTACTGAAAAACATTGCCTGAGGAATGGAAACACTGCTTTGGTTGTGATACAACCTCTATTTTTATTACTTTTCTCTGTAAAATACAATAAAATCATTGTGGGGAAATATATAGTCAATTATCTGCAGTGGAAAGGATACACCATACATCAGCAGAGCTTCTGGGGGATGGAGCAATGAGTTGCAACTTTGTCTTGTCTTTCAGTCTATGCCTCAAAAACTGCAGAATCACAAATGTAAAAACAAAATACGAGAATGTGAAATGCAAAAAAGCCAGTTATCCATCTGAAAAACATCACAAATGGACAGAAAAATGGCCAAGACCATTATGACTACAGCTGCTGTGTGGCTAAAGAAGTCTGGAACAGAAAGGGGGATGTCTTAGGGACTGGAAATGTGGTATCCATAAAGCTCAAGTCAGTGGCAACATTACCACTGGCCACAGTGGGTCCAGGTTTCCTTCAATGTGCTCTAAATTTATTCTTGGCTCTCTATTATAGCATCTAAATAAAAGCAGTGGTGTGCAAATGAACATAAGGGTGTGGATTAGTCAAAGTGGAAGCAGCATTGACAAATGCCAATTCTGTTCTGGGTTATGCTTAACATTCACTGCCATGGCCCAGCTTTCAGGTAGACTAAGGATTTTCACATCATACTTTGCCCTTCCTGGCTAGTCTTTGATGTCAGTTCTCAGTTTAGTGAGAGGTGCACTGAGATATGCTTGGATAGAACTGTACATTGTGGGTGCCATCACAGCACCTGTGACATTCCAAAAATGTCTGGCGGCAGTGCAGGCTCCATATGTGTGATCTCCATGTCTCCTGCCGCTCCCTGATGCAAAACTGGAACCCAGGTGCTTGTCTTGAAACCTGGGTGCTACGTCCAACATTTAGAAACGCCTCAAAGAAAAAAACTGGAAATTTATCCATCTCATGGAAGCTTCATGTTCATTCTGCAGTTGTGGAAGATGTGAGATATTAACTATTTAAGTGCCAGTAAACCTCTGAAAGTGACACACAAATGAAATTCAGCTGAGTGTTTCTATATGTCCACAGTATTTGAGCAGTTTTCCTGATGCTTCTTAAAAACATTTACTTTATGTACCTCAAATTCTAAAATTGAGGCAGAAAATTCAGATTCTCATTTTGTTGTAATTGCTCTGTTTGGGCACCAGCTAACTGATTTATGGCCAATTCAACACTGCTTTTCAAGAGTAAGTGGTGAATACGTAGGATTTCAAGAATAAGTGGTGACTACAAAGAACTTTTTTTTGGTAACAAACATCTTTTCAGAGTCTGAACACAACAGCACTAACAAAAAGCATTTAAAGCAACTTGAATTCTCTAGAAATGTTATTTCTTAATGATTAAAGTCATCACCTCTTAGATGTGTGTGTCACCTTGTCAAGTCAATGTTTTGAATCAACAATGTGACTGAGGAATATGATGGAATATAAGGCAAAAATGAATTTTCCTGTAATTTTGCATACACAAAATTGCCATATCTACAACTTTGTGCTAGATACAAGGCAAAATATTGATTCTTGAGGATCACATTAATGAAGAGCTCAACTGACAAATTAAAAGTTTTTGTTAACTGCGGTCAACCCCGAAAAAGCACTAACTCACTATGATGAATCACAACCTTTTAAAGCATACTTCTATACACATTAATTAGATATATTATCTTTACAAGAAAAATATACCCATATAACCTGTGAGTAACTTCTGAGGACAATTTATATTTTTTTTCTGTTGAACTGCTTAAGGTACAGGCTTACTAGCATTAATGACAACAATGTCCATGACTTTCAAGTTGCTCCAGTTTTCTCTCTGCTGAAGCATAAATGAGCCCTCTTAAGAGTCTGATGATGCTATAGAAAAAAAATAAAATAAAATTATAATAAAAAAGGACTGTTCTCTTATTAAAAACAGACGCTTTCATTCTCCCTGGAGGTCTGATATTTATGATCAAGCATTTCATGCCTACTTCTCTTGTCCTAATTCTGGTCATTTGCAACAATGCTGGTGTTAAGTGACTATGAAACCCTAGTCTCTGAAGTAATCAGATTTTCAGGCCCTGTGCCCTACCTCACATGGAATCTTTTATTGCAGTACAATAGGAAATAAGGCCACTATGCCTAACAGTATTCCTGGAGGGAGAAATGCTGCTCATTGCTGAGTAACAGTATACCCACATGATTACTGGTTGTAAATTCTGCCTTCAAAATCAATGGCTTTTTGCATTTAGAACTAGCAGAACCAAAGGGCAAATTACCAAGGAAATACAGGGAGAGAAAATGTGCAAAGTACCAAGCCCCTGCTCAAGAAACTAGTTGCATGGAAGTGCTAACTTCTCAGATCCAGTTGATAGAGAGCAGCTGAACTGGTCTTGGCAGCTGGGATGATATGGGCTGTTAGAAGTACCAAAGTTCCATCACTGGCTAAAGACCCTTGCAAGCAGCTCAGTCCATTTTCCCCACATAAAAACCTCACAGCTCTGCTTTCAGCCCAGTATCTCCCTATACACAGCATTTGTTTGGACTATTCTTTTGCATAGAAATAAGAAGAGAGGTTCAACTGCAGGTGGTTAAAGAATTGTGACTTGTTGTATTAAGTCTCTGAAATTCACAGCTTACCTTCGAGTCACTGCCTTTGGTCTTGCTGAAGCTGTAGTGAAAAAATAGGCCCAAGCCTCTCAGTTTTCCAAATGTAGTAAAAAGTGTTTGAATACACATTTTAATATATTTTCTGTGGCATTTTTGTAAAATACAGATATATAATTATAGATATAATGCATATATAGCATTTACTGTATTGATAAAAAGCTAGACTTTTCACAATGACAAACCAGTATTTACAATATTATTCAAATTTTAAGGAACAAATAAAACAATATTGTGTGATTATATGACAATAATAATTTGAAGAAAAATAAGAGACCAGTTCTAAAAAATTCCTAGACAATAAAGTACATAGTCTTGACAGGAGCATCACCATGAACATCCATGCACAACCCTTTTTTTTTTCTCTCTCCCTATAGGAATATGAATGATTTAGCTCTTCCATATTTCTACCTAGTCACAGCTGATATGTTGATATGGCTACTTATGCCTTTTCAAGTACTGATTAATTGTATCATCTTTCCACTTAAGTATTTTTCCAAGTGCAACATTTCTAAGTTTTGCCTAGAGCAGGAATAACTATACGCAAGTTACCTCTTCATTTAAACCAATAGAGCTATGATACTTTGCATAGCTGAAATTTTTCCCATCTTCTACAGACCTGAGAACCATTTCACAAACCAATAGCATGAGTTTGAATAAAGTTTTTAGCATTGCATGTGTTTTCTAGGAAATTTGCCTCAAAGGATACTGCATTGCCAAGACCAGCAACAGAGCTGAAGTACACAAATTTACCTTGTTATCTTCATATATGAACACTACCCGGCCATTCATCTGTAACATATTGTCCACAGCACAGCAAATGTAAAGATGATCTTTATCTTCAATGTACTGTGACCCCTTTTTCAGAGGAAGAGAAGTGCTATCATCATGTTTTTCAGAAGGAAAAAATCTGATAGAGACTGAGTGAACTTAGGTTTACTCAGAAAGGTCACTTAGAAAGTTTAAGAAGGAAGCCCACATCACCTCAATTGCATCGTCTTCTCTTTCTAACTTTGAAACAGAACTTTATACTTTAACAGAAACAAGTTCATAACCAATAAAAATAAAGCATTCTTCAGGCACAGGCTTAAAGATTGCTGTTCTATTCCCAGCTAAGAGGAGGTAGCAAGAGGGATGTTTCTGCATTTATTATCTCCATCCCACTGAAGAAATATTAGCTGAAATGGGTCTTTTTTGAAGTGAGAGTGAGTAAGCCCACTATTTGCCTGAAAAGATACAGGAACACTTGAGACACATGAAAATTCACCTTCACCAATAAAAATCCAACAAACATGAACTTGAAAGACCTTAATCTCCTTCAATGCTGACTGGGGAAGCATTTTCAAGCACATCTGTACCCACCTTAGAATGCCTTTACATCACCTGCACAATATAAGTGAGGATTAATAAACTGTTGAAGATGACCTGTTCTCTCAAGCACTAAAATTTGTTTCACAACCCCTGTGGTTCAGCTCTGACAGACAGGCAGCTGAGAGGCAGCTTTTGCAAAAGGACTGGTACACACCTGGGCTGTGCAGGTGCAGATGAGGGCAGAAATTTCACCCTGGTAAATGCCTCCCTGTTGTCCTTGTCACTCTGGAGAAGTCTGGACAGGGCAGATGCTGATCTACATTCTTAGAACTGCCATTTGGAAACCAGAGGTGGGAATGGAGGAAACCTCTCTTATTCCAGGACAAAACCTGAGCAACAGGAAAGCAGCTATGACAGCATTCTGCTTCCAGAAATACTTTTGGGCAAACTGGGTCATCTGCCTAATTAATACAGGTAATGTATTTGTGAAATACTTAGGCTGCAGGACCTTTTGCCCTTCTTAAATAAAAAAAAAAAACCAAAAAAAAAAAAAAAACCCCACACCCAACCAAGCAAATACAAAAGAAAAAACCAAACCCAAAACATGTCACACACACAAAACAGGTAAAACCAATAACAGAATTTCTCATCCTGCTCACTCTTTTTTCCCTAAATCAAACTGAATTTTCCTTTAAAAAAGTAAGAATACAAAAACAAAGATACATTAGAATATCCTACTGTTCAGTAAATGTCTTATAGGCAATATTTATGGCGGAAAAATGCATCAAGCCCTACCTCTGACAAAAATTAAGCACCCCAATGTTCATTTCATACAAAGGAATTCTTCTTCTAGTGTTTTTTGTTTGAATTATTCCTATCACCACAATTTGATTATGCATTATTTGTCTTCAAATATATAATCATAAATATAGACTAATGCTGAAAAAAACCAAATCCTAAATGAAAATGCTGTGCTGTTGATAAGCTAAAAACAGCATATAATGAGAAGGCAAACTAATCTTTCTGTTTACTTTGTAAATAATCCATTAGCTATTTTAGGCTGGATGCTTGATGCTTAACACTAAGAAGTCCAAATATCCTTTGTATCCCTTGTAACAGAAGAAAAGTTGTAAAATGCCTTTGGTGCATCAGCTTATTGTATGAATGTTTTAAAGAAACTCACTATGGAGTATTATAGGAAATATAAGTGGGCTTTTTTGTGTTGTTTAATACTCCAAGTGTCACTTCATTCTTTAAAGGGGTTAGAACGGAGGAGGGGGAAAGGGGAGGAAGTCTTACTTAATTTGTTGCATATGTCCCAACGTGTTATACAACTAAGTGTATTATACCAGAAAACTAAAGCAGTCTGCACCGCAGCAAACTCTGTGTAACTCAAAATAGGAGAATAATCTGGCCACAAGCAAGGCAAAATTTCAGTGAAACTTCCTCTCATATTATATATACACACACTTTACAAGCTACATCGAGTGTCCTTTCATATTCCAAAAGAAATACATTGTAGACACCAAACATACTGTACTTTTACTTAAAGGCTTCATCAAACCATATGTGCAGACACTTGAGAAGATGAGAGTGTCAAGCTTCCTAGGGTCCTAGAGTCAAAGAAATTCTGCTGCCCCCCACTGCTAAGTAAGTGCACTCCTTCCACGGGGGGCAACATCTGCCGATCCGTCATGGTTCCACTTGGCGAGGACCCCAAGAAACTCCCTTGGGAAGAAACGATTTTCTCAGGACTGGCAGCCAGTTTCGGGGATGTGGAAAAGTTATATCCATAGAGCGCACAGGGACTGTGCAGTCTAAACGTGTTGTAGGAGCCTTGGTGGGTTTGATTAGTGGTAAAGGCATTGCTGGATGGGGAAGGCATGATGTACTGGAGCTGTGGAGACATCCCTGAAATCTGCATGGATAAGCCAGTCTGCGGGCAGCTGAATGCATCCCCATCATTGCCGCTCATGGACATATTCACAGTCGTGCTGCTCGACACGCCGACGTAGGAGGGAGTCCTTGGGGGAGCGAAGGTCTCGCTGCTCTGGTTGGTGAGCCGGTTGTAGGTTTCAGCCAGGGAAGTGCTGTATCTGTTCAGGGTCAGGCCCGAGCGGGCACAGGCTGTGTAGTCAGCTGGAGCAAGGGTGCAGAGCTGGCTAGTGTTGGGGCTGAGGTGGAAGGCGGGAGATGAGCAAGGGGAGCCCGGTAAAAGGTGAGGGTGGGTAGATGGCACTCCACTGCCCGATCCCTGGAGTAAAGTAGAGGAACCTGCATTTCCTGGAAGAGAATATTACAGTGTAAGAAGCACATTGGGAAAAGTCCACTTCCTTGGTGAAAGATCAAGACTTTTGTCTTTTATAATAACCCTTGAGATTAAATCCAACTCAAATTAATTAAAATTTTTACATACATGTGCAGGAGAATGGGTAAGTAAAGCACATGCATGTTTCTAAAGAAGCAACTTGACCAAGAAAGAGAATTGAAGTTATGTTTTTACAACCATCACTCAGTACTTAGAGCCCAAAAGGTTAACTGCTTCTTATATGACATGGAAGGAAATTGCATAGCAGTTAAGATGTAGCCAAGTGACTACCACATTACAGGGAGCCTTCTTCAAAAGTATGATTTTTGGCTTGTCTATGCTCTTGCTACAGTCCAGAATGTGTTTCAAGTACTCTGTGCCTGTCACTGTCAGAGCACCAGCTGACGAACCAGCTCCTTAACTCAGAGGCTCTCACAGATAAAAGCTTCAGAACAAAAAACTTCTGACTTCAAACCAAAAAATTCTGAAAATAACCAAAAAATACAGAACACCTTCAGGAAAAGTGTAGGCTGAACACTGCATATAGTTGCTTCATTTCTTGAATGGATAGGTTTGCAGCAAACTGTTTGCAAATTGTTCATTTGCCAGAACTTTTTATATTACAAATACCACCGCTGAATGCTCCTGAAAGCACACTGCTTGCTACAGGTGAAGCCTTTTTTCAGGTCTGAAAGTTTCCCAGCTGCAAGGAAGACTTCCTTTCCTAAAAAGATTGCATCTTGCTGAAAATTGAGCATGGAAAAATTAGCTGGGGCCCTTTACAGTCTCCCAGGCAGAAGACACTTAACAAGAAAGACCTCCTGTTTAAGAATCACAGTAACAACCCAATAGCTTGATGCTGCAAAGAGAGAAATTCTCTCAATAAGTTAACAGATTATCATAATAGGTGAGCTAGTAAAAAGAAAAATGCATTACTAAAGTATGCTGCCTGCTGCTGCTCCTCTGTTAACAGGACACCACAAGCACAAGGCACCATTAGACACTGCCACATTACAGAAATCCTGGTATAAGACACAGGGTTTTTTAATCTCCACCAATGCCTCCACTATCTGAAGATGGGCACTTTCAGTGTTAACAAACAGGACAAATTTCTAAGGGGGTCTTTTGCAAAGTCTCTATGTCCAAGGCATAGACGACTAAAGATTTTGTAAGAATCCCAGTTTCCTTCCCCAGAATGTCAAGAATAACTTCAACAATCTTAACCTGAGGCAGTATCAGAAAGGGAAGTGGGAAGTTCATGGCAGCAGTTCCCCTGCTCCCAAACAATGCTCCTACATACAAACAGCCAATAAAGCTGGTCTGTCTCCTAAATATTGCCTTTCAGTCTTACACAGTCTGACAAGGTATTTCAGGTCCCATTCTATCTTCCCATTAAAAGCCTTTTTGATGAGACTACCCCTCATCCCCATGCTATGCCCAAAATTCTGCCAACACTCATCCAATGGATCTATGACTTGGCACAAAACCTTCTTTTAGTAGCTGATATAAAGTACTGATACTCAAGATTTCTCAAAGCAGTGAACCAAAAAGCTGAAAAAGGTGATTCCTCTTAATTTCTCAGTGTTCTGGATTTTTGCTCTGAAGATGTTTAACAACTTTGCAATCAAGAAACCAGCTTGGATATTTGTAAATTTGGTATCAGAAAATGCAAAGAATTGGGAGCAATATGTCTGATTTAGCAGGGAAAAAGCTGAGATGTTTTCTTTGTGCATTGGTGTGTATTCTAGAAATAAAAGAACTCAGAAAAGAGTACAAGTCCAAATGGGCCATTTAAATATTTTTGTCATTTATGACAAAACCTGCACAATGGAGAAAGTGGAAACAAAGACGCTTCCAACAAAAAGTAAAGAGCAGGAAAAGCAAAAGAGAGATGAGATCCATTTATTTAAGCTCTAGGATGCAGATAAAGTTTGTTGGCCCATTTACTGAACAATATTCAGGTCTTTAAGAATCAAGGTATTCTAAGAAGAAAACAAATTAAGCTTCATCCTATTTACTCATTACTTAAGAGAACATTTCTTCTCTCATTCTTTTTTCTCTTAAAAACACAAGTAATTCCTACACTGCAGTTTGGATGTGTACAATAGAAGTCATCTGTAAGTGATCTCTACCTTCTGTATCTAGCCAGAGCATAACACTAAGGAATAGCTTATTGAATCTTTAAATAACTGCCATTCTCCTCCACATGTGATCTGATTTTTTTTACAATCTAACATTTTTATCACCACGGTGGTTGAGTTAGCATTAGTTTTCTAACTTAGAAAAACTCTGATGGGGGGGGATGGCTGCTCTGTGGTTAGTTGATTGTTTTTGTCTTGTGAGTGACACACTTACCTAGACTTTCATAAGGTATGATGGGCAAAGCTTCATCTTTCATTTTTGTTTTGAAAGAACACAAAGACATTCTTTACCTTGTTTGGGTATCCCAGGTATATCTTCAAATGTAAGCGTCCTCAGTGAAGGTCTCCAGAAGGCGTAAGACTCTACCAGAGCTTCCAGTCCCATTCTATTTAGAACAAAAGAATTATGGTGTCATGAAAGCAAGCTGTATTTTGCCACACGTCTCTGGATACTGGACATCAGAAACATATAAAATTGGTAACATTTCAGGATTATTTTCAAGTTGATTTTGCTTTTTAGAAAAGAGCTTATCCATGAGACCACAGGGACCTGCAACCACCGGGCTAACAGCACACAAAATGTTTTCCAATCCTACAAGCCTGGCTCTCTATTTCAGTATTTTTGGACTTTTGGGAGGGCTGTTTGAGCGGGAATATTTGGCTAAAATTATTTTAAATGTTTTGCTAGTATGATATTTCTTAAAGAGATCATCCCTCTGGCAGTTAAAACTTTAACTGTAAAAGAGATGATCTGCTATTTCTTCCTAGAATAAAGGTGATCCACTGACAACTTCTATTAAAACAGGATTCCCAGTCATTACTGATGAGCTGGAAAATCACACTTAGAATATGAGCAAGGCAAGGATGTACAGCTATTTTGCTAATAAAATCATATATAAAACAAAGTTGTTTTGCTAAACAAAGTGCTTTTAGAAACTAAAATTCTTCACTCTTTTTCTTGAAACAGTGTCCTGAGAAAACAGAAGTAACTGTGTAGACAATGGTGGCAGACACTATTTAGAAGAATCTGTTTCCTGAAGATAAAGGCCTATTTGTTTTCTGACAATTATTTATAAATAATACACCTCAGAGGTATATAAATTTAGAGGTATAATTTTGGTGTTATTTTTGGCTGCTGGGCCCCAGAGGCCTGTTCAGTGTCAGCATCGGGCATACACCAAATACAAGTACTTGCCTTTGAGCAGCAGTACTTTGTAAACTTAAATTATACAAATACCCCAATCTGAAGCAACTGACATGTTCTGATCCTACTCCTTCCAGCAGGAACACAAATGTCTGTCAGGAAACACTTACAAAGCATTTATTAGCTGAACCTGGACTAAAAAGATAGCCTTAATTTTCTGCAGTAATGGTAAATTTTCATTTCTAGTTAAAGTAGAGATAAAAGCCACCTCCTGGAGGAGTGTGGCCAAGGTGATAATTTATACAAGATGCCTTTGAACAATTTCCACATTTTATCACGACCCTAATTTGTGTTATCAAATGCCCAAGTTTATTTAACAAAACAGTTATGTTTTTCCCCGAAGTATTTAAAGGGAGAGATTCTGCCCCTTTCCTGAGTAAACGTTTTTATAGGGTCAAACTTAAGGCCTAACTGAAGAATGAAACTACTCTCAGCACCTAAATTCTGTTGCACTTTGCAAATGCACAGGGAATGTTTTTAAAAGGTGAAGCCACTGATTTCTGTAAAATGGCCTGTGGGACTGAATGGGAATGACCTAGAAAGGTATATTTTTAATTCAACAGAATTACTGCATGCAGCAGTGGAGAGTGAGATAGCTGCATTAAAACAATATTGAAAAGCTGGGTATAACTTTACCACAGTATTTTTTTAATCCTGTTGCAGACTAAAATGCCTCAATGATAAACACACCAGCTAGAACAATGAGGATAACGGAACCTTAACATTTAATTTCAGTGTTTAGTAACAGAGCAAAATAATAATCCATTGGGTATACCAATAGAAATTTTCCCTGACAATTAAAATTCTGAGTTGAATTCCCAAACATATTTATCCAGTAATGCAGACTATAAAGAAAATAGCAATACTGACTTCAGTAAAACAATGTCAATTTGCAACAAATGAGAGCTTGCAGAGTCAATTCTGTAATGAGTGTGTTTGTAGAGTAAAAGCACTCAGACCTCATCTAAAAGCTGCTCCAATTTAGAGATTTTCCATTTTAAAGATTCTCCATTTTAGAGATGCTGCCTCTTCCTTCAGGCCTTGCCTTCTTAATCCATTTCCATAAAAAATAACTTTCAATCAAAATATCCTGCTTTTTTTCTAATGCCTGAACAAGACTGTTCGTAGCAGCCCAACAAAAAAAAACCCTAGTTCCATAACTGTTTCTGTAGTTGCAGATGCAGTACTCTTACATCATCCTCAGGTAATTCCAGAGCTGTCCCACCACATTAAAACATGTTCAATTGTTTCTGAACAATTATTTCCTTTTTGTCTGAAAGAGTATCTTCCCTTGTTTCATGTAACATTATGGAAGAAATTCTAAGTCCACCTAAATTTGCATGTTTCAGAGGGTCAGGGTTTCTTAGAAGGTTCCATTGTACTTATATAGTTCTGCAAACAGCAAGCACAGCAGAGACACTGCCTATGAAAGACAGAGAGAGAGCTTTCAAACAGGGCATGTATGGCAACCCTTTTCTTCCTAAAGTACACACAGCATATTTTGCTTCTTCAATCACTCCATTAACCTGGAAGCTACTGTTCACTTAATTTCTAACCAGAAGGTTACAAAAGAGGGCAAAGCTCTATTTATATCAGTGGCCACAGAACATGGATACTTATTTCTTGATAGAAGACAAAATCTCAGACATACTGAAAAGATACTAACAGTGAATGCCTGCAAATCTTTAAAACTACAGCATCCCTTAGAAAATGAATAAGTATTCATTTTCAAAAAAACTACTCTCATTTGCTGTCCAGTTTCAGGTTTTATGTAACTCAGGTCTTATGTAAAACAGGCTTTAATGCTGTAGTTTCTGCTAACAGAGAAGCTCAATAAAACAACTATCAAAAAGAAACTCTCTGATCATTCCTACCAGCACAGTCTGCTCCCTTCTCTGCAAGGCCTGGTCATAAATATAGCAGTTGCAGACACCAAACACAATGTGGTAGCTGGAACTGATGTATACTGTACACCACAATGAAATACTGCTTTTTTTTTTTTTAGCTGAAATGGTTTAACAAACAATTCAAAACAGGCTTAAGTAGCTTGCATTATACAGTCATCAGGCAAAATACCTCATTGGCACTGGCAGCCCAGGCCACACCTAAGTCTCCACCTTGCACTACACAGATTTCCCACTACTATTTTGAAAGATTCATGGGTCAAGAGAGAATAAGCAATTAATCAGTCCATCCACCACAGAAGATATGGAAAGCAGTCTGATTTCAAGGTCTTCTAACCTACTAGAAAAGGTATTCACCTAAGGATTTAAAACTCCTTAGACTAAACAGACACTTGAACACAGGTCTCCCACCTCCTAGGCAAGTGTACTAAACATAAGGTTACTGCACAAAACAGTTTCTCCCCCTCAAAGAGGAACCAAGCCATTAACTCATGCTATGTGCCACTTACATGCAAAAGAACCTGAGCTTGTAGTTTGACAATGGTATCTGCAACTTGTCTCCAGCCATGAGAAAGAGGAGATTTCAAGCACAGCCTGAAATCATGGACCTGAGTATACATTAAGTCTATTTGCAACCTTCATGGTGTGTCACTGCTTCTACTGAAAGGAAACTTGAGTACATGAGTCAAGCCAAGAGCCAGTCTGTTCTTGACCTAGATGGTCAGAGGTGTAGCAATGGCAATTCACAACAGAGAACATTACTTGGAAATTTGAGTGGTCCCTCAAGAAGTCTGAGTTCTCAAATTAGCTTGTCTGTAAGTACAAGTGTTTGACTTTAACAGCCTTCACAAACTGATTCTGTCAGCAGGAACAAGCAGCTCCTTCCCAACACCTACCTGTTACGGCCCGAATCTCTAAAGCCTTTGGCGAATGGATTCCTATCAATCTTCAGACGAGTTATCTGTGAATATTAATAAACTCAGATAAGTAGCTCAGAAAACAACTCTACTGACAGGAAAAAAAAAAAAAAAGCTGACAGAGGAAACATCTTCATATTTATATGGTTTTAAGATGGTTGTCCTGAAATAGCAAAATAAGGACCAATCTTCTGATCATTATTTTTGCACTTCCCTGGAGAAGCTAATAGGTATTTAAAGTTTTCAAATGGCAGTAGGAATTACTGAGAAAAAACTTCAGGCTAATGTCATTCTTCATTTAAGAGAGTACACTGTCTAACTGCAATAACATTTAAATTAAATTTTATTTCTGTACTGGTCAAGAAGGAAATGTGAAAAGAGAGATTGTTTCTAGATTATTATCCTCCATGAAAAAAAACCCAAACCAAACCAACCAACCAACAACCCAGCAAAACACACCACACCTGAAATAATCATAATTTATTTTAATAAATGGGAAAATTGTCAAATACTTATATTTCACAGCTTTCCTGCTCCTCTCTTTGTAAAGTTATCGATGCTCATGTAATTTCAAAAAATACAGCTGCAATAATTTATATGGAATTAATAAAATGTCACAACACTAATTATGGTGTCATTATGTATGCTAAAACTCAAACAAGAGGTAGAAGAAGCCGAGTGATACAACCTGCAGTTCACTTTTGACTTTGAATCCATGTGGATCCAGATAAATTGTCCTTAATAATATAGGCTGAATGCAGTTTATAAAAACAACTGCAACTTTCTTCAGTACTCAGCTTCTCTGTTAAGGTCCTGGGAGTATTAAAAGCACTGGAGTCAAGAACAAAAGTGCTTTAAAAAGCCTCTCCTGACACGTATCTACATTTAAAGGTACAGAAACACCTTTAAAAATTAGACTGCTCTTTGCCTTGCTCTTCAATGCTGTGTTTATAATCAAGACACCATTAAGCAAGCTAATTGGACTGTGTGATCTCCATAATAAGAAAGGTTTTTTTACATGCAGCATCTCTGAAGGCCCAGCTATAGCCTCCAGGCACTACAGCAATGCTAACAGTGAAAGCTACTTTTAGTAAAAAAAGGGTTTAAATCATTCTGTTTCAATAAGGGATATAATGACACTATCTATATTTTTTCTATCTCTTGCATCTCTAGTCTGCTCCGAAAAGGCTGTAAAGTGCTAACCAGAAAGCCCACATTACCTGTTGATTTTGGTATGCTGTGACTGTAGTGAAGACTGTCTCAGGGAAGGAGAAGGCTTTCACCCCTTCTCCCGAAGGGATGGGCTTGACAGGGGACAGATCATCACCGCAGTCTTTTCGGATGACGTGGACACGAGGCTGATATTTATGCATAGAGTGAAGGATAATCTACGAAGTCATGCAAGGAAAAAGACAACATTTGTTAGAAAGGACACCCTGCTGTTTCAGGACTAATAGCTTTTTGGAACAGATTATGGTATGTGTTTACCATGCCACTTACTGGAAATCAAATGTTTTCTTTAACCTCTGAAGGTTCTTGTTACTGTAGTCTAATCCCTATGCATTTATGTTAATGCCAACCCTAAACATTTAAAAATTACGACTCAGGAGCTCCAAATTCAGAGACTGGCTCAACTGAAACTGGCCCAAAAAAGAGGAAAAAAAAAAAGGAAAAAAACTAAAAGAGAAATCAGGAGTGAAGTCCAGGTCCCACTGGAATTATGAAAGTTTTGTCACTTTTTTCCACTGAAGTCTGGGTTTGACCTAACAGGATTAACAGCAGCAAAAATTTGCCTTTTGTTTTGGGAACCTCCAGAATGGACTACTGGAGCAATTTTTTTCCTTATATCCCAAAGGCTGGAAACAAATCTGGATTGGAACACAAGCTGAGACTCTCACACTGTGAAGAAGCATAAACTTAAAAGTAAAATAATAACAAAATCCAAAACTCTAAAGTGTTAATAATAATTGATCTATAAAACAGACAATTAATTTCAAATAAAAAAATCCTCCCAGCATATAAAAACTCAATCAAAAATAAATCATAAAAGAGAAGTGGATGAACTTACACTGCATAAAATTAAACACACAAATACCTTTGGTACTGCACCCCAATTTTAAAGAAGATTTAAAACACAGAATTTTTCCTCTATTTTACTCCACTTCAGCTAACCACTATTAAAATAAAGGATTTCAAGAAAAAGAAAAATTGAAGTTCTCCTATTATTGTTGGAAGCCCTAAGAAATTAGTAACTTGATAAATAAATAGTCCTATGGCTATTGGCCCGTGGAACCACTAATCAACATTCTGGGGAAGCTTTTTAATTTCCTGCTCCTTGAGTAGGTTCAGAATGTGCGTGTGCTCCAGCACTCAACAGAGCCCCTATGTCAGACACTATGGAAGCTCATTCACCCAAATTATATAGAGGACATTACATTTGTTTGGATAAACTAGAGTTTGGCTAGTTTAATACACTTGGTCCTGGCCAGATTACATGACCCTGTTTTGGTATGGCAAGTTTCTGGATAATCAGGGGTTTTATTAGCCTTTAAGTAAGGTTCTGACAATGACATCACAGGCTCCAATTAATTTGCTCAGGGAGTGCCCTATGGATGTTCTCTTATGAAGTCTTTTTCGAGTTTCTTAAATCTTGAGCAGAGCAAGATATTTCATCGTGCAAAAGTGTTTTCTCTTATACAACACTCAGTTCTCCAATGGCAAAGATCTACAAAATGAAAATGCAGAGAGGACAGCACATTCCTCACCGTGTTTTCCTGTGAACACCCAGTGGTACCAGGGGAGATACAGTGCAACAGAAAAAGAAATTATCAAAAAAAGATGTTGCACAGCTCAAGTCCGGTGCTGTTCTGTGCCTCACCATTTGTCTGCGTGCCACTGAGCATGCCATGTTCTCTCCCACACGGATTACTTGACCCCATCATCTCTGTGGTGCAAACCACTGCTGGCCCACACATCAGCGATAACCCTGGCAGCTACAAATGTGCTGCTCACACATCAGAACAAGTGATATCAAAGCAGCACAAAGATGAACACCTCCCACTGCTATCTGGGTGGCTATTACAGCTAAACTGATCCATGTCATCTCCTAAGAACAACCTGTCTGGCCTCTGTCCTGTACTCAAATTTCCTGTGCTGACACACTGTTTTGGCAGTTAGCAAATACATAGCAATTTTTTTTCTTGATTTTGTACTATGTCTTCTAACAATGGGATCTTTGTTCGTGATCTGAAGGACTCCGAACTCTAAATAATGCATAACTGCAAAGCCCTTGTGAATTAAAGTGCAACATATGAAGACAGGACATAAAAGGAGAGGGAGATGCAACATCCACTCTAAAAACAATCTGCAAAGAAAAAGCTAAGGAAAAGGAGATTCCGGCTTTCCATTTCACAGTGCTTGCACATTTAAAAGCACCAACAGGACCTAACAGTTTATCTACAGTAAGAGCAACTTTCCCTTCATGTCTTTAAAATCGAACACCAAAAAAACCCAATCAGAAATCCCACTGTGTTCCCAAATATGAACTGGCATTACATTCAAATCACGGCTGAACAGACTGCCTCTCTCTCCAAAGTCCTGACGGAACAAGACGAAAACACTTAATGTGGGAATAAACCTCTCCCACAAAAAGTAAAATTAAACTTTGGCCATAGCAGCTGTCAAGAAATCATGATCAGATGGAAGACACCGCAGCAGGGAGGGCACAGGTAAGAGGCAGAGCAAAGGCCACCAAACACCTGCAGCCACACAAAGCTGGGATTACCTTTGCAATGGCTTTTGAGAGCTTCTGCAACAATAAGGCCTCAGAGCTGACCCTGAGCATGAGCACCACCATGGCACAACCATCTCATCCAGAACAAATGAGAGACAGATACTCCTTCACAGGGGAGACGCCAATCCTCCAGCAACTTGGCTGTGCCAAGAATACAAAGTCACCTCCCACTGCCAACACAGTCCTTGCCCCTGTTTTTGCCAAAAATCCTCCTTTATCCTCCCTCCAAAGCACAAGCACTCAGACTCTCTGCAGTTAGGAAAGTGTGTGGGGCTGAGGAACATGGATTCCCTCTGTACTAAGATGAAAACTGCAAGTGCAAATATTGATGTTTCACAGTTTTTCATTGTGACAAGAACATATAACTGCCCAGTGACTGTAAGCAGAGCTCGCTACTTGGAGCCAAGTCTGGGCACAGTTACAGTCTGCCTCCGCTTCCAGCCTCGCCCCACTTTCAAATGGGGAAAAAAACCCATCTCAACCACCAAGGAACAATTAACACACTAACAGCCTCATTTTCACTAAAAGTTAAAAGATGTTCCTCTGCATCAAAAAATACTCAGTTGAAAAGCATGGAAAATAGCATAAAAAATGTTGACTTTCCCCCTCCACTGAAATTCAGTTTAAAAAGTGCATTGAAGTAGAAAAATTAGTCAGCTCTAACCAGCCGGAGGGAGAGACTGCTTTTACAATGCAGCACTCACTCCACAGAGGAGAGAGGGAGGAGAGGCATTAACAAAGAGCATCCAGACCACGAACTTTTCAGCGACAACTTCAAAATCCAGGTTTACTTTTCCTTAGCATCACAATTTACATGAAACACACAGAAGCCATAGTGTGTGTCTTTAATGACTCTATAGGAGTACAGTATTTCCAAAGAAGGAAATTCACTCTTTTTGAGATCAGAAACACACAAGGAAAACATGTCTGTACAAATTTTGCTTCATCTCCACAGACTGCAAGTGGAACCCATGTATTAGAGAGTGTCCTATGTACAGATATGTACTTCAAAAATCTCTGAGCTGAGCAGCACTATAAAATTGCTCAGTCACAAAGTCCCACTTGAAATGCTGATGAAAATAGCAGCAGGCAGCATGGAATCTGGAAAGTGCTCGAGCAGTGAGACTCTCAGAGATGCCTGATCTCCTTTTACAGAATGCTAATCCCAGGGCAACACGATGCAAGGGGAATGAACTGGCTGCCACCAACTACTACCACAACATAAATACTGTGTAGAAATTATACCTTAGTGCCTATTTGCAAATACTGTCTCTATTCCCATGGACATGGAGCACTTCTCTCAGAGATTCTGAGAGTTAATACTCTAGAATAGGTAAAAGGGCTCTAGACTGACATCATGAAAACTCCTCACCTCAAAGCCTTCAAGACCAAAACCTACCCCCAGGATTTTAACACAAAAACTCTGCAAAAGCTTATACCTTTGACGAGCACAGGAAGAATAAAGGAACAATTTCAATGGGGATTAAGTTGCCAGAAGCAGAAAGCAGGGAAAGCATTCCCAAAGAACAACATCTAAAGGCCAGCACTGCTTGGTGGAAACCCCACTGAGGTTTCTCTGAACCACTCTGCCAATGCACAAGAGGAAAATAACCTACTTTCTAATAACCTAAATATACCTCATGTCCATACAGGGGAGGGAGAGTCAGAACTTCTGATACAAGAACAAATATTGGAAGGATTCTACACCCTTGACTCCTAGCTCTGCTAATTCGCCATCCGTCCCCTGGTACCCTCCTGAGAAAAATGGTTTCTTCCTACTTATGAGAAACAATTGGGTTTTTTTTATATTCATCACAAAATATGATTATTCGTTTTCCATTATTGCTAGAGGCATTCAGAGGCTGCATAGCTTTTTCAATACAGCATTCCACACTACCATAGCTTTAAAAGAAAAAATGTATCCATTGGAAGAGACACTTTTCTGCTTTCTGCTTTTGCCTTTTCTGGTAATTATGAATGACATGTTTGCAATTTTCCAGATTTGAGAAATATGAAATTATTTTACAGTCATCCTTCTTTTGTCCTTTTATTTCAATACTTAAATTTCCATTTTGGGGAGGAGGGGCACTGCCATAGCTCTGAATCAGTTCAATGTGTCTCAAATCACTGTACTTGAGCTTTGCTTCACTCGTTTCCAAGCCAAAATACTTAACTAAAGACCAGAAAATTTATATCCTCCTGTATTACAAATAATAGTGTGCTGCGTACACTACACAGGTTTCAGTTCAGAATAAACACAAAGCTGAAATCTGGGATGGAAAAATAGAATAACACAATTCTCTGCATAGCTGAGATTTTATCACAGGGCCGTTTGCAACTGCAAGTGCATGGGTGGACTACACAGTACCCACAGATCTTCCCTCAGCACCCACGGAGTACAAAAACCAGCTCACTGCTGGAAAAGCAACACTTTATACATTTGCATCTGCTTCACTTTCAGAGCCCTTAAGATAGACTCAAGATTCAGGGAAAACAAGTCCCACTTGAGAGGAATCACAAATACACAAACACTGGGGAAACCAAGGGAACTTCATGTGCTAACCTTAACTCAAATGGACACTCCCAAATAAGACTCCGTAACTGTAATTCTGAAAGAAGCAATATAAAACCTCTTTTGTACCATGCAAGAAAAGCACTGCTAACTTAAGGGGTGTGAATACCCCCACATTTCTTTTAAGGAAGAACAAAATAAGGAAAACTATTGCAAAAATGGAACCCTTTTTATCATTGTTATCACATTTGTTAGGTCAGCCATGCTCCTGTATTCTCACCTCCGTTCACTACATTTTCAAGCACAAGTAAGGAGGAAAAATCTCAGACTATCTATTAGCAAAATACCTGGCTCAATGTCAAAGAGTTACAACCATACTGAAAGATGAGTGTGGTATCTTTTTGCTCTGCGGCAGGTATATTTTCTTTCACTCCTTTCCTTGAAGGAGAAAGTATCCTGGTTAATAAATTTGGTTACACTAAGGACAATGGAATCCACATCCTGTCTCAAAACTTTCCTCTAACATCTTAAAACTACCACTTGGAACTTGATGCTCCTTCTGAAATGATGCCAACATTTGTCATTTATTACAGGGGTTTGTAAAATCAAAGACTTCACCCTGATTAAAACAATCCTCATTTTTTAATTATTTCTTAAGGTGTCAAGTAAAACTATTTTAAGGATTGCTGGAATGATACTGGCTTACATCTGTCATGTTTCAACAGTTTTGAAGAGAAAAGGAAATATTAACATAACACATTTTGTCACATTAGATAATGTCATAACTAAACAATTTAGAACTTGCAAACAGAACACTCATACTGCATACGTCTTCGCCAGCTTTTCCAGAATTAATGAGCCTCAGCTGTGAAAGGGTCTTGCTTCATAAGGTATGTAATAAATCATCATCGGAGCAAACCCAGCTCCCATGTTGTTCGTTTCTGACTGCAATTATTAACACCTCACGGGATTTCACACAAACGTTTAGGTTAAGAAAATACTTAAGTGTATTTTTATTCACGTGAAGTTATTGCACACTATTAATGTTTCTCCTAGCGACTTGTGAATTTAAGCGTCCTTTTCGATCGTAGGAGAAGTTGCGAGTAACATGCTCCATGGGAAATACTGAGAGCAATTCTGCCCCTCTGTTTTAGGCAATTTAGCCTTTTAAAGACTTACTTTGCAGAAGGAGCTCTCTAGTTGAGCGGGGAGTAAAACAGCAGGCTCTAATAAGCAGTTAATTATCGGGGCAGAAAGTAAGAAGCTTTTAGATGTGGACAGTAAAGTTCCAAAACAACTCTGAAATGTTAAGCCTATTTCTGGCACTCCAAAGCTGTACGTCAGAGCCTCTCAGGGTTGAGCAATGAGCCTACACATGATGCCACCAAAGAAAGAGCAAGTACTCACATGCCCTTGATCATCCAGCTCGTTATTGGTAAGCTTCAGTTTGTCAAAGCTGATCACTTGTCTCATCCATGTCTCCCCCGAGGCGGGTGAATCAGGATGAATATAAACACGAGGCGGCACCGGGGAGTCAGCATTACCAGCCACCATCCACTTGGAACTATGATAAACATACCTGTAAAAGGATAACAAACACCTTTAACCACAAGCACCAAAAGAATTTATTAGACCCATTCAGCATAAATAAATTAGGGTCCATGCTTAACAGCAAAAACCTATCAATTAACAAAACATGAAAGGACACAATTTTGCATAAATAAAAGGAATTCTTTTTTGTTTCAAAACATCATCCTGGCACTTGCAAAAATAAGGTTAAAATCCATGCTCTGACCTGATCTTACTCTTCCTAAAATCAGTCACAGTCTCAACAGTAGGTTTCAAAATGAGCTTTAACGTGGTGTCAGTTCATTGACTGCTACAGCTCTGCTCTGAAAAGGCATCAGCAAATAGGGAAGAATCTGGTCCTTCTTTTATCAAATTAAGTAGTAATTCCATATTTGGAAGATTTATCATGTTGAATCTAACATAAGACTCTATAAATAAAGCTATTGAAGGGAAAGAACATTATGATTGAGAAAAACAATTAAAGTATGTGAAACTATGCTCTTGATATTTCAGTAGACCATATTAATAGG
Source organism: Chloebia gouldiae (assembly GCA_003676055.1). NCBI lineage: Eukaryota > Metazoa > Chordata > Aves > Passeriformes > Passeridae > Chloebia > Chloebia gouldiae. The sequence continues at coordinate 30,223,480 of QUSF01000002.1, forward strand.
CTTGAATAGTATCACAAAAAAGTTAAAAAATGAAAACATGAAGTCTGTATTTCATTTGATAGGCCAATGCTGACAAGATGATTTCATAACAAAAATTGTGCCTGCTTTGGTTAAAAACCTATTTTGAAGGCAGGCATTTCACAAAGCAGTTTAAAAAGCATTAATTAAAAGTTTTTTTTTTTTCAAGTAAAGTAAAAATCCAGTAATTCAGCTGTATTTTTAAATGAAAACAAGAAAGACTTTATCAAATCATATCTTTGCACAATTCAGTTCCTTATTAGAAAAAGACAAGCAACACAGAACAGAAAACAGAATGATCCAATGCAGGAATCGCTCCATACAATTCAGATCAAGCTGCATAGCTAAGATCTAGGATGCTGGTAAAATTCTCTCCTGGAGACAAATTCTCCACCTCAGATCACTGTTGTAACATTTTTCATTTATTTTATATTTCTTGATTTATACTAAATAAATGTTTTCCCTAGAAAAGTAAATAAAGTTATAAATACACATAAATACAAATTTAGTAATAAATACACATTTTGAGCTACAGCGTAAGTTTCCATATATTTGTAAGGTCAAATTTTGCTAGAAATCCAAACCTAGATGTAATTTTCTTTATTTCCATTAGTTTTGCTATCTGCTCTGTCAGCTAAAGACTAGACTCCATGTGACTGTTGTCATTTCTATGAAATTTAAAGATCTGCAAGACAGTGTGTGAAGCTGCACAAACAGCCAGAGTTGAAATAACAGACAGAAATAAAAAGCGTCGATTAGGATGAGAAGAGGCACCACGTGAAACATGTAAAACACTAAAATTTAGTGGAAAGGTTAAAGGTATAGTTACTAATACATTAATACAAAAAAAATCTTGGTTGCCACCTAAGAAAATACTGCTCTTCATACAACTCTTGTTACTTCAGTTATCTGGGCACCATGTACCACACTGTGAAGACAGTGCAGGTTAGTATGACTGTAATTATTTTAAATGAAATGAGGTTCAAACAATTCATACTCAGTATAACTGCTTTTAATTTTTAGTATTAACATTTAAATTAATTTGGAATTATTACCTTGCTTTTTCTATGAATTATTCAGACCTTCTAGGAATTATATGTTTAGATTGTTAAATTAAAAAAAAAAGCTTCAATTCAAACTGCACTGCACTGGTACAAGGAAAAAGAAGCATTTTTTCCTCTATGGTAGAAACAGGAAAGACTCCCGACTGTATATGCTGCACATTGTCAACCCTGGTATCTGGTGCCTCTTGTTGAAAAGCTCAAAATCTAAAATGGTCCTAAGAAAGGTTATATACACCACACAAGAAAATTACAAAATAGCAGTCAATGAGGTAAGTAAAGGAAAAACACAGGGCAGCATTTGCTTAGGAAACAAGGCAGCATTCCTGCAGAACCAACCTTTTAATCATGGTCTGAAATATTCCTAGTTCTAGAATTAATTCTGCAGTGGTTTTCCCTACATTATACTAAGTATAGGTTAAAACAATCACGCCCGCAATTGGTAAAGACCTAATCCTGTCTCCTCTGAACTACTCTGGCCAGGCTTCCCCCTGGCTACTCTGGAGCATGGGAGTGCATCTGTAAAGCAAGACCTTGGAAACGGCTTCAACTCACAACAGGAACTGCTGCGGGCGCAATCTTGCAATCATTTCAACAGGACAAGTGGCTTCTGCTGAGCCCAGCCAGCTCCCTCAAAACACAGCTATCCTCAAAACAGTGAGAGCTTCAGCATATAATTTCTACTTCTAAATATTCAAAGAACAAGCTCTTTTGCTCCTCATATCATTCTCCAGCCAATAATGCCATTAATTCTTTAAATAACAGTAATTAGAGATATTCCATTCTTTTAGTTTAAGCAACCAAATATCTCAGTGATAAACAGTTTCTAAATTAAATTCTAAAAGCAATTTGAAGCATGGCTTACTTGTAAGATAGCTTGTAAGTATTTAAATCAGATATCCATGCTATTAATGTTATTAATTAATGTTAATACCATTTGGTACTAAAAAATGCACATTTTCATATTTATTTGTTAATAGGAAATAATTCCCACTGACAGGAGGAGGAATAAAATATTATAACATTTCCTGACTGCACTAGAGCTGCACTCTGAAAGCCAACCCTGGGCATCTGCCCACAGGACACAGTGTGAGGCAAATGTATCATAAAGAGCTTCAACACAAATTGTAGTTGCCTTTGCATACTTGGTACAATATGGTCTTTTAAAATACACTGTGATGAAAATAAAAACCTTCAAGGAGAGTTAAATATGATCTTCTGCTAATTTATGTTGTGTTAATAGTTTCTTCCAACAGCCAAGCACCCTATAGCTTACATTATATGTTTTTTGCCTTAAAGTCACCATACCTGTATCTTTTGTTATCCACTGGCACAATATCCATAGCAATGTAATACTGCTGATGTGGGTCTAAACCTGAGATCTTCACTCTCATTGCAGGAAACATCCGCCTGAACATTGGAAAGAGAGAGGTCATTTTTAATACGAAACAGACTCGGGAATGGTTGTTTAGGAAAAGTAACCGCTTCGTGGGATTTTTCTAGTTCTTCCTTTTATCCTACAGAGTCCTTTTGGACGATTATAGTTACATAGCCATGAAATGGCCCATTCGATATGTCAAAACAGATTTCTAAAGTGCATTTACTCGAACAATGCTTTGTATGTTTGGGGATACGCTTTGGGAGTAAAGCTATTACCACATCATTTCAACTTTATTGTTAGATAGTAAATCATTTGGTTTGAGACTTTACTTTAGCAGTACACACATTTAAAACCCATTTGAGATATTAGTAAGAAACGTATTCCTGGAGATGTGCAAACACCACCTCCACCCAGGAAGCCCAAGGCTTACAGAAAGGCAAATTGCCACTAAAGTTTCAGCAGAAAAATGGTGTATCATTGCCGTAGCAGCGAATTGGAAAGCTAAATCTACGGCGATACAATTATAACACTGCAAGGATGCAATTATAAAAGCCAATGTGCCATGCTCTAACCCAACAATATGGTCTTTATTGACACGGAACTTCCTGTCTGCAACTTACTAAAGGTGAAGTGCGAGAGCTACTCTGTCTTTGAAAGGTATAGTAAAACTTCTTTATTGAAAGCAGAAACGAATCTATGAGCAAATTTCTGAAAAAAAATAAAACAAAAACGACGAAAATCCAAACGTTCAAGATTTAGATCCTTCTGTGGAGAAAAGGATTAATTAACCAATGGGTGATTTGAATATAAAACTGTCCTTAGCTCTTGGCATACTTTTTATCAGAAAACTTCATTTATGAAGCACAAAGGAAAAAAAAAGAAACTTCCTGACTGCAAGCTAATAAAATACTCTTCTGCATTTTATAAACCTGAAAGTTATTCCAGTTTACTTAGTATTTGCTGCTGTGCAAATACATATATATATATTAAAAACCAATCTATTAAAAGTAGTTGCTGGAAACAAAAATCATATCTCCACCATTTCTGAATAAGTAGGGAGGTAAAAACCTGACTATGTCTAACTAGTTTTTGCTGTTATTTCAGTGCACCTGTAAGATAAAACAAAAATTCCCTGACTGGACTCCTTTAAGACAAATGCAGCTTTGTGCTGTTTAAGACTGCGTTTCAATCATTAATAAAGCCTCTCTGGAAATGCAGACGGTAGCATATGGATTCAATAAAATATGTTTTTGTAATTTCTAATAAGTTCAAATAGTTTTATACTTCCCAGGTTTTTACCATGTGTATCCCCTGGAAAGGGGAAAGGCTTCCCCCCAGAAGGGCACGGGGCTCCCAGACCTCGCCCTAATGAACAGGAAACCCGAAACGCCACATGCTCCCGTGCCCATCTAACATTATCGCCATCTACCTGCCTCGTAAATCTGGAGGGTTCCCCCTGTTTCGGGGCGCTTTGATGTGCCCGCCCGCCCCGGGAGCGCGCGGGTGGCGGCCCCGCCGTGCCCGTTACCTTCCCGCCTTGGTGATGATCATCTCCGTGCCGATCTCGTGGAAGCGCTTCCAGAGCTCGGCGCCCTGCAGGTCCACCCGCGGCGCCTGCGGCGTGGGCAGCGGCGAGCCGGGCCGCGAGCCCTTGGGGGAGCCGCCGGGGGAGCCGGGCGGGGAGCCCGTCAGGAAGCCCTCCTCGCAGCCGCCTGCGGAGAGAGCGGAGGGAGCGGTAGCGGCCGGGGCAGCGCGGATCGAGGGCTCCCTCAGCCCCGGCCGACCAGCCAGCCCGGCGGCAGAGACGGCCTGCGCCGGCCCGGCCCGCAGCCTTGGCTCCGGGGAGGAGGCAACCCGACCGCGGCAGCACGGCCGGGCTGCCAGGGACCGGCTGCCCCCATCGCCGCGCCGTGCCCCGGCCGAGGCGGGCGGCATCCCGTCCGGGGTGAGAGACTGCGGTGCATTTCGTTCGGCCACGGCCTTCTGCCCCGCAGCGTGAAACTGCGCTCCCCTCCACACACAGCAAATTACACACACACATATATGTAGGTGTTCTGTGCCTGTATATATATATATATATATATGTGCACACATAATTATATACATAATTGCATATGCATTCTCAGCAGCACACATACGCATATGTGTCCTATAAGCGCTTTTGCCTTTCCTCCGACACAGGGCTCGGGATAGCCCCCCGCCGTCGCTCCACCGCGCTGCGGCACCGACAGCCCCGCAGGCAGCCGCCCTGCCCCGTGCCGGCGTCCGAGGGGCGCCGCGGATCCTCACCGCCAGGCCAGCGGGAAGGGTGGTGGGTGCCCACGCAGCGTGGAAAGACAGAGGGGATAACGGGGAATCAAAGCGGCGGTGGCGGCGGGGAAAGGAGATCCCGAGCCCAGCCGAGGAGCGGGGCCGGGGGAGCGGCGGGGCGCGGGGCGGCACTCACCGGCGGGGGCGCGGGCGGCGCAGCCCAGGTCCATGTCGCCGCAGGTCCTGCCGGCGGCGGCGGCGGGAGAGCTCTTGGCGCAGCAGCCGCTGCCGCCTTCGTCCTCCGCCGCCTCGTCCTCGCCGCCTAGCTTCCTCCGCTTGGGCAGCCGCGGCGGCGGCGGCTGCTGCTGCTGCTGCTGCTTCTCGGCCCCGATGAGAGCCTCCACGGAGAAGGCGTGAGCCTTGAGGCTCATGGTGGTGCCTGGCGAGGACCGCCGCTTGTCGGCCATGCCCGCCACCCTACAGCCCGCGCATCCAGGCGCCCCGCGGCCGCCGGCACCGGCACCCGCGCCCGGCCCGCCGCGCCGGCCGCCCTCCCGTCCTCCCGACCGCGCAGGCAAGGGGCTGGGGCTTTTCCTCGCCTTTCTTTTTAAATCCGAGTTATCAGCCAAGTTTTTTTTTTTTTTTGGTTTTTTTTTTTTTGGGGGGGGGGGGGATTGTTTTGAGTTTTTTTAAAGTGGAAAAAAATTCTATTCCTTTCTGCAGATGCGTTCCTTCTCTCCCCCTCCTCCTCCTCCTCCTCCTCCTCCTCCTCCTCCTCCACGTTCTGCCCCGTCTGATGGGCCAGGCAGGGCTGACATGGGTAACAAACGCTCTGCGGACACAAATTAGGGCTTGTAATTGAAATTTGTTGCCTTGATCTGTCAGCACTTCCAGGCAGGAGACCTGTGGGAAGAACTCGCTCATTAGTGTCACTGCGGCGGCGGGGGCCGGGCGGAGCCGCGGGGCGGGGGCGGTGCGGCTCGGCCGCCCGCAGCCCAATCAGCGCCGCCCCGGCCCCGCCGCCCCGGCCCCGCCGCCCTTCCAGGGGGCCCCGCCGCTGCGGCCGGGGGAGCGCCCCGCCGTCCCCGCACCCGCCTCCGCCCGGGCCCAAACAGCCCCGAGCCCCCGGCCCGCGGCAGATGCACCCGCAATGAACGCTAAAGGGACACCCCCGCCCCCAGCCGTACCTCCCCCCAAAACTCAGAGGGAAGGGGGGCTCCCCCGGAGCGCAGCTTTTCGGCCGGGAAAACCGTTCGGACGTTAAAAAAAAGACGTTTTGTCCTGTTTTGCTGTAAGGAATTAGGAATTATTGCTGTTACTGTTGCGTTTGGAGATTCATCGCGTTGTTACTCAAGCTCTGCCTGCAGTGAGGTTCCAGCGTAGCATCCACAACCTCCGCTAAACCCAACCCATTAGCGCTGAGGCTGCAATAAAACGAGAACTAAACCGAACCTTGTATGAACATCGATGCATCCAGCCGCAGCAACTTTAGTAATAATCATATTCAGGTGCACAAAATAGTCACAGGGAAAATCCTCTTTCGTATCTTTCCATTTTTCCAGTGAGTAAAACTACTAAAGTTTTGGAACCAGATATTCTTTTCTTTGCATATTCAGGGAAATGTAAAAGCTAGTGAGATTGTTGTTGTGGTTTTTTGGTTTTCTATTTTTTTTGTTTGTTTGTTTTTTTGTTTTTTTTCTTTTGTTGGGACATTTTTTTTTTTTTTCTTTTTTTTTTTTTTTTTTTTTTTTATCCTCAGAACTAAATGGAGTGACGTGCTCCCTTGAAAGAAACAGAATAGAAACCCTTCAGCTAAAAAAAAAAAAAATCAATGGGGCAGATTTCACTGTTTAGGGGACTAGGATCTCAAGCTCATGCTGTTTTGGGCAACAGAGAGAAGTGATGTGGTTCGCCTGTGTCAGTCTTGGAGGTCCTGTTCGGGCCGTCGAGTGGCACAGCTGAGATTTCTGATCGTAATCTGAAACGGAAATAGCTGCTATTTAGGAGACGTAACCGTTTCCACTATCACATTTTACCTACCCGTAAAATGCAAATTTATCGCTAATTTCAATAGCTGTTTCGTCAGAGACTGTGAGGAATGGGCTGATTAATAAATATACCCTAGAGATAAATTATCCCTTCGAATAAGGTTATCGGCGTTAAAATTGTAAAAGTACTTTCCAGACGTGAAAAATTAGGTATGTGACAGAAAGATAATTAATTAAAGAAAAAAATAAAACAGAAACGAAACCGCCGTAGGAGCACTAACTCTTTCCACATTGGAAGAGATGGCAACTTGTCTGAGAAAAATTCGTCACTACGAAAAATTTGCCCTGCAGTTGCTGCCGCTCTGAATTGATAGGAGAAAATGCTTAGTGCCTGTCACCGACGAACAGTGCTGTGGAGTTAATCTTTACATTAAATCTGGGACACATTAACTATTCCGTGGTCTAAAGTCTGTCTGCTCTGCCTTTCCAGCCTTGATTGAATCTGAAGGAAATCAGATGTGCGAGAGTGATCGAAACGTGCTAAGATAGAGGATCTTGCAGGACTTTAAACGCCGTGGCGGCGGAGATGAGATCGATAGAGGAGAGGAAGGAAGGAAATGGATGCTATCTGTCCGAGGGCGCTCCCGCAGCCTCCTCTCCCTCCCGCCCATCTCCGACGGCACTTTCCGCCACCCCGCTCCGCGCTCCCGCCGCCCGCGGCCGCCGGGCCACACACGCCACCGCCGCCGGTGCGACGGCTCCGGCGAGGCCCGCGGGAGCAGGTACCGACCCCCGCCGCCGCGGCCCGGGAGGGCGCGGAGCAGCGCGGGAGGAGGAGGGCGAGCTCCGTGGCGGCGGGGCCCGGGTGCGAGCGACGGGGGACGCGGGGGCTTTAGGGCGAGGCTGAGCTACTGGAGAAACTCGGCGCGGGCGCGGAGTGCGGGGCCGGCCCCGAGCGGCCGCCGGGACCTGCCGGCGTAGAGGCGGGCTGCTCCGCTCCTCCGCCGGGCTCTCCGCGGCGCAGCGCCGGCGGAGGGCGGCTGCAGCGCGCAGACAGGGACGGGGACGAAGCGGAGGTGGTGCCGCGGAGGTCCCGCAGAAGCTTCTGGGCACGGGGTTGTTGATCCTGCCCGTTTGTTATTTTTTTTCCTTCCCTCTAGAGCCAGTCGCCGCGCGTTCCCGCCGAGGAGACCCTGACCCCTTGCTCCGCGCTGCTCCGCATCTCTCCGCGCCTCACAGAGGGGTGCGCGCAGCCTGCCCGCTCTACGGCGGATGGACAGATCACCCGGATTGTTTTTATTTTTAGAGGAATGCCCCTTGTTGTTGATTTTTTTTTACTCCTCCCTAGATTTCTGTAGGTTGCTATGTGGCATGCTGTTTTCATTTCTTGATTTTTTGAAATAACTGTTTGGATTTAAATTTATCGAACAACCTGTTATCCATATGTCTGTCCGATTAATTTTTTTATGGGATGATGAAAGAGAGAAGAATCTATATATATAGTGATCTGCTAATGGAATAATATATATATCCAAAACACCTTTCTGGGGTTACTTTTATTTCCGGACTTTAAAATACAGTCTGGGTTTTTAGGCAATTGGTGAGGCAGTGCTTATTTGATGTAGGAGAGTAGCATATTTAAACTTCAAGGGAAAAAAATATATTGTTTTTCACTAGAAAGATATTTTCCTATCCTCCCTTCGAAAATCTTGAGGGGCATTTACAGGAAGGCTATGGCCATGTTCTGCCATTCACAGTGTGATTTTTGCAAATCTTTTTCGAACATTGAAGTCAGATGCCACCAGAGAGTAAAATATCCATAGGGTCCTTTTCCCTTCAAAGACATGATTTTCTGTAACTACCCAGCAGGGATCCATAGAAGCGGTCACTAAGGAAAACATATTTATATCATTAGCCTCTTCTTCCCTCCGCCCCCCAAGTGAGCCTAATCGTCTTCACTAAGGAGACGTGGCGTGTAAAACTGACAGCAAGGAGCTGACGGCGGCTAGTCAGTCAAACACTATCAACCCCAGAAGAAATTATAAGCGCAGGTTAGATAGTCTGTAAACCCTTTTTCTGTACATCCCGAGTGCACCTTCGCCCTCGTCCCTCTCCCTTGCCCTTGCTTGCCGCTGAGCGTGTGTCGAGGGCCAATTAGCACTTCCAGCTCTTCTATAACAGGGTGAACAGCAAGACTAGAACGACTGTCCCAGCGATACTGGTGACCCTCAAAAGGGTTGAGAGAAGGTTAAGCATGGCTTAAATTTAAAAGAGGCAGGAAAGTCCCCTGGAGGGCTCACGTCCCGCTCCACCGGAGATTCTCCGGCCGGGCTGCCTTCGCCGCTGCCAGGTGGGCTGCAGCCCGAAGGGAGAGGTGGCATTTGGGAGCCGGCAGGAACGGTCGCCTTGAGCGGCGGCGGGGAGCTCTTTATTGGTTTCCGATGAGAGCAGCCCGGCCCCTACTTCCACTTGTGTGTGTCACCTTCCTCGGGCGCAAAACGAGAGCGGCCCACAGCGTGGGGCACAGGCGACCTCCGGGCTGATCCCACGCCGGGCCCAGGCTCACGGTGCCCCGGCGGCCGTGGGCAACCCCTTAAATTCGTCCCGGGGTCTGTTCCGAGCACACCGCCTCGTGCGCCCGCCCGGGCTTTAGCTTCGCGGCCGAGCCGGAACCAGAGGGAGCCGGGTCGGTTGCCCGACACTTGGACTCCCCGGGTTCAAACTACATAACTCGACTGACCCAAAAGAGGCGGATGACGAGGCAGCTCTGTACCCAGCCTCCAGGACCACAGAGCATGCAGCATCCCATTCTGTGCTCCTAGCTCAGGAACCGAGAAAAGAGAACAGGGCTGGGGAAAAGAGGGGAAGCCCCCGCGCTTTCATCGCGCACAGAGCCCTTTGTCGCCTGGAGTGACCCAGCTTTAGCCCGAACCGCGGGGAGCCTCTTTGCGGTCCGGCCGAAGCCAAGCCCAACCTGCCAGGAGCGTGGCCCCGGCGGCCCTCAAACAGCCGCCGCGAGTGGGGTTAGGGGAGGGCTCATCGATACTGCGTGGCAAGTTTTGCTCCCGCTTCAGCACCGCGGGACCGCAGCGCACCGAGGGAGGCGAAGGCGTCCGGGCCAGCCGGCCGCAGCCGCCGGCGGGGCGCGGTCCGCCGGCCGGCGCGGCTCATCCCCGGCGCGGCGGGCACCGGCCCTTCCCCGTGCGCCCGCCGAGCCCCTCGGCCCCGTCGTCCTCACCGGCAGCCTCAGGTCTCGTTTTAAAACTTAGGGGGAAAAAATAGTCGCTCCCCTGCTGCGGTGTATAAATAAGATCAGCGTACGGAAATAAACGCTCAGCCAACCGACCGGCTTCGCGGACGGATGAAAATGCTGAGGAACTACATTAGAGTATTGAAAACACAGTTTAAAGGCATCAGTGTTAAAATTCTAAACATTCTGGTGACCGCGTTTTATAGCGCTTATATTACTATCTTAATTCCTAATTACACAGCCACGAGTATGAGTCGTTTTTCAGGAAATCTCCAGCCTTTAATACGCCTCTCCCATTTATATTTATTGTTCGTTTCAGACAAACGATTTTTAAAAACAGCCTTTTCAGTACTCCAGTCACAAAATAAGCATTTACAAACGCTAAATGAGGGTTGAAGAAACCTCTGGCTTTACTTTTTTTATTGCTTTCCTATAAATTTAACTCATATTTTCATTATTGTCTCAGGGAAAAAATGTAAACGTGAATGGAATAAAATTAAATCAGGTAGCTTTAAATCACTGTACTTTGGGGTAGAGTCACTAATTGGGAATATTTACGTTTGCAAAGCTGAGATTTCAGCAGTAAAAATATACGGTATATCCCCTTTTTATCATAACGTGGGTCTACGAGAATATTTATATCATACCATTGTAAGAAATTATGTGTAGTTAAACAACATTTTTTTAAGCAAGGTTTGTGTCTTTTTATGGCAATCCTCGGTCTTTAGTCAGGGCTAGTTCTCATATTACATGAAATGTACTTTAAGAAGTACTACCTGCTCCAGCTGTCCAGGAAAAACTGAATTATGGAACTAGGAAACATATGGAAGTTGCATATTGCACGAGTAAGGTACATATGAAAGTTATAAATTTCTTTTTTAAGTAACCATTGTAAACGCATTTTTATAGGTTTCACAGTATGTATTACATCTGTAATTTTAATTTTTGCAATATACCTTTTTAAAGATATCTATGTTTTCTGTACTCTGGGGGAGGAAATGCAAAGCGACATTTACACGTTAAAAAAAAAAAATGCTGCAAGCAAAACAAACAGGGCAGGTAAATAAACGGGGAAGCGGAGCTTCCTCACAATGGAAAGGACACTATGCCATCTATTGGCAAAGCAGTTATTTACAAAGCCAAGGGTACCCAAGCGAGTATTTTCTGTTCTTTCAATGGTGTGGAGTGTCCCAGTTGTAGCTTTCGTGTATTGTAACAAATAAATAAAAACATGTCCACGGAGATCAAGAGAATAAAAAAAAAATTAAAAAAAGAAGAGGAAGAAAAAAAAAGGAAGAAAGCAAGAGAGTTCGTGAATTTATAGCACACAAATTAGGTCACTAATTCACAGGGGATTTTGCAGCTAATTGCAAACTCCCTTCTTGCAGCGCCCGAGCATGAGGGATTTAACTATTTCGATTGTTTTATTACTGAACTATATCAAAGAAGGCTTTTTTTTTTTTTTTAACTTATCTTGTTTTCCCCCTGTGTTTTTAACGCAAGGTTACCTAAGGACTTTATGGCCACGAAACGGCCCAGCAGGCTACTTCGGAAGCTGACCCTACGGTCTCTGCTCAGTCCCAGAGCTGTGCGGGTGTGACTGCAGGATCGGGCCTCCTCTTCCGCGCCTCGCAGGGCTCCTCAGAAAGGCGAGCCTGACCTGCGAGGCGCTCCGAGGCTCTGTCGGACACGGGCGGGGGGCAGCGGCGGGGACAGGAGGTGCGAGGAGCAGCCCCCGCCCTGCGGATCCCGCGGGCAGCGCTTGTTCTCGGCGGCAGAAAAGCTTATCCCGTAGGAGAGAGCTACTAGTGCTTTTCCTGTTTCCAGGAAGGCGAGGGAGAAGATATTTTCTCCATTAGATATAAATAAACCGAAATAATCGGACAGATGTGAAGGGAAGAGTCAATTTTTCCTGTTCCAAGCGTAGAACAATTTCTGAACGAAAGTCCCTGTCTCTCCGTCTTGAACTGTCTTTCTTCCTTCTTCCTTCACTTGCTAAGGAGTCGACTTTTTCCCTGCCATGACTAGCCCACTGCTGCTCGGTGGGACACACGAGAGCCCTTTGTTTTAACTTTCAACGTTGTAATCTCTCTTTCCCTGTGCCGCAGAACCCAGTTTGGCCCCTCTCTCCTAGATGTGTGAGTCGGGGGGCGGATGGGGAGAGAGAAATTCCTGGAAGCACCTGTATTTCTCAGCTCGAAAGGTTAATCTTTCTCCACACAGAAAAAGAAAAAAAAATCCCTAAAAAAAAAAAAAAAGACACAATCCTCTCCGTCTAAAACCAGACCCCAGAGGACAGGAAAATATAAAATCCAGACCCTGCACTCATATCCTTTTACTGCTCTTCTCGGTGAGAACGTGTGAGTAGATGGTGTTTTACAAAGTTGTCTGAATTTCATGAAAGGCCGTTCCTGTGTTTATATGCGAAGGGAATTGCACTGTCTCGCTCACTGAAGCGCACCTTCGCCGATTGCTCTTTACCCGAGCAGTGGGACGCGGCGCTGGGAGCCCGAAGGCTTCGCATCGCAGCCTCACGCTCGGATTTTCGGATCAGCCCTGCGCGTCTCTCGCTGCCGAGGGAGGGCAAACACGCTCATTCTGGGGGCAGCACTCATTTTCTGCCTTTTTTTTTTTTTTAATTTCCTCCCCTGCAGACGTCCCCGAAGCCCAAGCAAGCCGCGGGCTGGCGGCGGCCCACGTCTGGGGACGGTGATGGGATGGGGGCACCACGCACTCCGGGACCCGTCGCGGGTCTCCGCAGCCCCGTATCCTACTGGAACATCACCACGGCCCGCAGCCGCGCTCCCTCGGTTCCATGTGCTCGCATTTTTGGGTGCAGTCTGCCTCGGAACGGGGCCGTCGCGCCCCGGCGCCCTGCCGGGATGCAAAAGAAGCAGTGGGCGAGCGCCTTATCGGGGACCTGTCGGAGAAAGATGCAGGCGGGTGGGCTGTAGGGTTAGAAAGGCATCGATGAAGAAAAAAACTGAGTTCCATCTGGGCAGCGATTTTTGAAGAAGGCATCAAACATGCTTCTCTGCCGTGCAGCCCACGCAAGCCGGCTCCCCACGCCGCGCCCCTCGCCCTCTGCAGCAGCCGAGCCCCTGAGCATGGCCCGATTCACCCTGTCACCTGAACGAAGGGATTTGGTTCGTCAAAATTAAATTCATTCACAATCAGCCTGACGAAAATGCTTTCAGAGTAACATCCAAGAGATCATTTCCTCCGAGTTACCTATCAAGTGTTGCATACAAGATATATCTTTTAAATATATTGTTTTTTTTTCCGATGATGAACTGAAAGGGAGACAGTTATTAAAACTGTGCGAGCACTCTGCTCGTAATTACCCGGGGAGCGAGGAGGCAACGAGGCGCTAGTGGGGGACTCAAGAAAAGCGGGGTTTTTAAATCGCTATCCTTTAAAGTTTGCGTGGGTAAAGTCCCTTGGCACCTTTTTAGTAACAAACAAATGCCCGTGTATATATCCAGTCACACATACATAGTAATATAAATTTATATGTGTGTCCAAATACATATACACACATGCATGTATATCGATTGCACTATTCTGTATTAAATATAGACATGCCTTGCGGTCCAGAGTCTTTCTGTCATTCATGTTTGTAGATAAATTAAATTATTTAATTATTTCCTTTAGTGTTTTCTTCTTTCATTCTAGTCTTCTTTTTCCTATTTCTTTCCTTTCTCCTTCTTTCTCTTTTCTCAGTGGAAAGTGCACAGTAAGTGTGAAATATACATCATCGCCAGAGGAATTTGTCTTGAAAAGTCCTCTCAGCCCCCTGGTGTTCAAAGACTAAAGGATGATTATTGATTATTTCACTAGATCAGAGCCCGCATTAAACGCCAGGGGAACGAAGCGGACCGGCTGCGAGGGCCCGGCTCCCGCCCGCGGTACCCGCGGCTCGCCGGGGCCGGGGCTCCGCGGGGCCGCCGCGCTCTCTGCCGCGCTCCGCATCCGCGGAGAACGGGACGAGCCGAATGGCTCGAAGCCGCTTGGGCACGGCCCGTGCCCGCCTGCACGCCCGCGGAACCCCGCGCAGCTGCTCCGCTCTCCCCAGCCCCGCGCTCGCCGATTCCTCCCGTCCACGTCCGGCAGCGAAGCACCCGTCGCGTCCTGCAGCAGCGCGGCCGTGCCATCGGTGCTCAGCCTGGCAGTACCGGGCGGCAGCGACACGCCTGAGACGTGTCAGTGTGTAGACACAGATATGCGCGCACGCATAGAGAGGGCTTCCGCTGGCTGCCAGAGGCCATATATTTAGAACCATGGACTCTTGGACATGTTTAGGTGTTCTTACCACACTCATGTACCCTGAAATCCACTACCTGTTCCATGGAAAGTTTCACTGAAGGGGCTAAAGGGAATGCTGAGGTGTGGGGCGGAGGCTGAGAAACCCACTTGCAGGAGAGCACAGAGGGAGCATCAGTGCCAGGGCGCGGTGCGGGACGGAGTGAACGCCTCAGCATCACACTCCAAGCACCCCGCTGCACGGGATGTGAGGGGGTACGACACATCCCTTTCCCCTGCCTGACCACAACTGCGTGGGTGACTGGGGTTCTTCCGGGGCTGTAGGTACCCCCGGCCTTTACTGCCCGAGATGATACATCGGCGCAAACTTCCCCCCGTGCCTTGGAAAGGGTGAGGGATTAACTGGCGACTGCAAGCTCTCCAGAGCCACTGCTTCTTTGCCCAATGAAAAACAGAGAGAGCAGCTTTTGTCTGTACAAATTGACAAGCAGTGAGAAAAGATAATGCTGAACATGCTCCATTCATCTGGAGAGTGATGGTGCTGTTTAGGGAGGGGGGTTGTGTATGGCAAATAAAAGAGGAGCTTTGGAAAGCACCGTGACATTGGGCTTTAAATTACAGCAAATTTTGTCTTGTATATAAACAGAAGATTAAATATATTGTGAAAAACTTCAAAATGCATTTTAAATTTTATTCTTTTTCTCTTCCTTTGGGCTGCAGACACTTGAATTCATGAAAATCAAGAGGATTTTCTGTATGAATAAGAACATCAACAACCCCATTGTGTCCTGTCACAGTATCCTGGTATTTCTTACATCCTCTCTGAGGTTCACTTTGAAACTTGGAGGAATGTGATCTGGGAATTAGGTTTTGGACCATTTTGCTTCCATTTTGCAAATGCAAAGATGCTACAGTGAAACATACAGTGGTTTCTATTTCTTCCTCTCTGTAGGCATGTTTAACTCTCATTGATACTGATGTGAGTTATGCACATGTCTAAAGAGGAGAAGGGAGTCTTAGATCTTTTTCTCATCGTTTACATGAGATCAAAAGAAATCAAATAGAGTTAATGAAGGGCCAGATGGTGCTCTATTTGTGCTCTGGAAGAGCACAGTAGAAGAGAATGGGAAGGAATATCTGTAGTTTAACCTGGCAAAGAGGAGGAAAACTTGCTATCTCATTTAACGGGCACTGAAGCAAGTATGCCGTATCTTCAGAAGTGGGAAAGGGTTGCTTGTTTTCTCTCTCTTTTGGATGCAGGGCTACGGTTGTTTTTGGAAGGCATCGATTGAAGGGATTCCAGACTCTGAAATCATTCGCATTTTGTCTTTTTTGGAAACACAAATTTCTTTGGACTGGGCAATTCTTCAGGTTTTGCCTTTAAGCTGTAGGATATGGGTGCTCCTCTAGTCCATGGAAAATGTGTAATCTAAGCTGCTATGAGGAGGCAGGACTGTAGAAGTAGAAGAGCCTTTGATTTGGATCCTCACTGTGAGCAAGAGTTTGGCAGGAGAGGCACAGGATGCAGTAAACTTTACCAACTGTGCACACAGAATAACTCATATCCCAGCGGACGGAGACAGGGCTGGGGCCATCCTGTGCTGCGCCTCTGTGCCATCTCGTAGCCTTTGCATCTGACTGGTAGGTTTGTAGCTCAAGCTGCCCCCAGGATCTTGAGGGAGGAGAATTGTAGCACTGGGCATAGCTAATGACAAATTACTTTTACCCTTACTGATGGTAGGACTATCTGAAAAGAGATGAAAAGCTTGTTTCCTCTGTAGACCTTACACTGATTCTGGCAGGCTCTTTCTGATACAGAATATCCCGAAGTGTCTAATTGGTAAATGTGAGGGGAAACAGAAGTTTTACAGAGGATTACCCCTGCCTATGATAATCTTGTAAGGATGAGTCTGTGGGGGCAGTAGAGGACATCTTATTACTTATTCTCTGTACATCCCATCTTTGTTTTAATGCATGACACACCTATTTGAGGATAACTTAGTACCAGATCACAGATTTCCCAATAGCTTGATGTCATGCATTGGTCTTGAATGATATTGTAATGCCAGTTGACAAAAAAAAAAGTCACTTTTGTGTTGTTCCCCAAAGCTTCTTTTGTTGAAGAAGTAGCTCTCTGGATTTGGATGTCTTTGCAGTTGAACTGAAGGCCTAGAGGCTTTTCTGTTTTAAAAGCAATGGGAAGAGATGCAACTAACATCTGTACATTTGTTTAAGGATGCCAGAAGTTTTTTGTGTTTATGCTTTCTTCTCAGAAAATTCTATCAAGAGTACTTTAATAGCAGTGCAGCCACATCCACTCTTTGCCCCCTGGTACAAACCTAACATTACAGCTGCAGCTGACATTATTTCCACCTGCTTTAAATGTGTTCATGTGCCTCTAATCCTGTGTGCAGCTTCACATTTGTACCCATTTCCTGTATTTTATAGGCACATGTGGTATGTCGAGGTTTGGAAATGTAAGCCCTCATTTTGTGCTGCTAGTTTTCTAACATTCATTTACCCTGGCTGTACTCCTTGCTTAAAAAAAATATTAAAAAAATCCAAACAAAAAATCCCAAAATACAACAAAACAAAAACACCAAACCAAAACAATTATTTTTTCCTTGTTGAGGTTTAAACAAAACTTTGAAAACTTCCTTGCTAGTTTATATATCTATCACTTTTATTGAGTGAGTGTGCAGTAATTTGGTGGGTTTACTAAGTAACTTGACAGTTAATGGGATACATCTGCAATAGATTCCAAAATAACTGGCTCCTTAGAAATATGGAAAAGACTAGAATTTTCACTCCTTTCTGTTCTTGTAAGAAATTCCTATCTGCTCCAGCTCCACAGAAGTCAAGATTCCATTAAAGATCCACGTATGCCAAGAGCTGCTACCAACAATAGTAAAACTAATTAGAGCTGACTCTTCCAAACTTTCTATTATATTAGAAAAATAGTATGTATTTTAATCTAAAGCATTTAAGAAGCCAAATTAAAAACACACAAAACCATGCATACACCTGGAGCTACATGGTGGCTTTATGAGGCTTGAGAGCATAAAAAACCCCTGAGCCATGAAAGAAAGAGCCCAGACTTCATTTTCCACAGACAAATCGGCTGCTTCACGTCAGTGACCCGTACTTGTGTGTGTACTTGCTCCTGTGCAAAGGAGAAGTGTAGCAACATCAGTAATCCTTCAGCTGGGACACCACGGCCCAGAAGGGCTGGAACTCTTTGGTGTTAGGGAGTGTAGATTCAGTCAATTGGGGATGGAAGTCTCTAAGAGGAAAACCCTAACAAGCAATCCCATATCCCTGGGAAAATTTCTGCATTTCCTAAACTAACTACTTCATGACAAAACAGGCAAAAGCTCTTCCACCCTTTGCAGTAAGGTTGATTTTTAGGGATAGCCCTCACTTCAAGGAAGCCCGTGGTAGTGTGAATCCATAGGAATGAACAGGATGGGAGAAGAAAACCAGACATTCATGCAGAAGGTACTAAGTTTGAGTGTATGTATCTAGTGTCCTGTGGTTCCAGTGGGGATAAAGAAAAGGGAAAAGATGAAGAAAGCTGAACAGAGCTCTCTGTGCCTGGGTAATTTTCCCTCTGAGGGGCTTAGCTGATCTAATATATTCACTGCAGCTTAATTTGCAAAATTTTAGATGGCTTCAGATAGATATTTCATGGTAAAAGAGACAAAGAGTATTGGTAAACAGCTGAAATGTCCCAATGCCCTTCATGACACTGATGTGTCTGGACTTGCAATGCGTGCATCACTTTTCACTTCTTGGGGTTAAAAATTTGGTAAAAGGAAGATCCACCTCAGATTCCTTCTGCAATTTGTGAACAAATTCTCTATACTGCTTTGCCAAATGTTTAAAGCCCCAACATGTGTCTGTTTATTCATTAGAATTCAACAGAAGGGTATGAACATAGCGCTAATGTTTATGTTTCAGTTTAGGAATTCATTTAAGTTGCCTCACTTAAACATATTCTCCTCACAGAAAATATAAGTCCAAAGTTGATTTATCAGGTTTAAATTTAAGAAAACTATATTGTCAGAACAACCACACATTCCTTTTTGCACCACTTTTGAAATCTGTTTCCTATTACCATCTCTGCATCAGACAAATGCAACCAAGTTATTTACAGGCTGTGAAAGATACTAAATCTTTTCTGAGTAATATTACACTGGATCACAAATTCTCACTTTTAATAATAATTGACAACAAACTAAAGTGAAGGATATTCACAATTAGTAACAACAGCACATAATGCTCTCCCCGTGTCTTGTATCTCCAAGACCCAATACAGACGTAAGCTGCTGAAGTCTCATTAACATTTACTTTGGAAGGATGTTAAGTATTGTTATCTCCTGTTTACAGATGGTGAAAGAGGCTCAGTAGGATTGTGACTTGCCTAAAAAAACTTAGAAGAGTTTAATTGCAGAAGCAAGACCAGAACTCTTAAGCTCTTGGCTCCTACTTGTGTGAGAGAGCGAAACACATTTTAAGAGCATCCTGTGACTTAGGAATGCCAGTTCCAGCACACACCAGGGCTTGAGCGGCGCTGGGGAAGTGCAGCTCCTCAGGGACGCTTTGGGCTCCCAGCTCCCATTAACTCGGAGTGATTTTGGAGCTCTTGAAAACTCCTTTCAGTCCGTGGAGGGAAATGCACAACACCTGTGATTCATAGAAGCGGCGCATGGAGAGGCAGAGGAAAGGCTGGGAGCGACAGCCAGCTCCACGTGCAGCTGAGCCGCGATTCAGAAGCTGGAGGGCCGAGGGCTGAGCCTGTGCTCCAGTCTGAGGAGCCGGGGGAGCCGGCAGCAGCGCTGCCAGCTCTTCTCGCTGACATGATTTTCTCGGGAACAGAGCCAGGAAAGATCTAAAGTCAGAACTCCAGCCCTCTAATAAATTTCAGCTTTGCCTCTGGGAGGAAGCTCTCCTTGCCTGGCCCCTTGTGCCTTGCCCTTACACCTTCAGGAGAAGGGAGCAGCTCAGGTGGATGCACATCCCCGGGATTTCTTCCTGGCCAGCCCCTGCTGCCGTGCTGTGAATGGGAAAAGTGGGAGCAGGAGGATGGGCAGAGAGCAGTGGAAATCCCTGCAGAAGCAGATGTACCAGCAGTGTATTTGTGCATGTGTGAGGGGAACGTAAGAGTGAGGAACCACAGTGCAGCTAGGGAAGCAGCCCCTAGGGGCTGGAAATGCAACATGAGACAGAGCTGGGCAGCAGGAGCAGGCAGGGGGCAGATCTGGGGCAGGTGGAAAGGGGCAGGAAGCAGCATCTCTTGTTGTTAGATGGAGAAATGCACTGGTGCAAGGCATGAAGGCTGTCAAATGAAGCAAAAGCCAGGAAAATCCATCAACATCTTATGCCCAAAGACCCATGACAACTATTAATGTCAGGATTGGGATTAGGATTGGAAGTGACTGTGCATCTCTCACCCACCTGCACACAGCCTTGCACCACCATGCACACCACAGCCTTTGGAGATGAGGAACTGAAAGGAATTTGGGCTCAAAGGAGGGATCAAAGTCATCCCACATGCTTTGTGGGATGTATCTGGCAGTGTCTGTGCTTTCATGTTACCCAATTTGTTAACTTTTTCCTCTGGCAATACCAATGTACAACTGACTGGAAGCCTGGAATAAGAATGGTTAGAGCTGAGGAGGAAGATTTCTTCATCATCAGGAAAGAGACTGGATGTATGAAGTTGATATTGCTTCCCCTAAACACTGCTGAGAAGGGAAATAAAACCTTGGATGAGACAGAGGATGCTGAGGCATGTGCAGGGAGCTGGGTGAATGCCAGCTCTGGAGAAGGCAGAGCATCCCTGCAGCCCTCCTTCAACAGCCAGATACTGAGCCTTGATTTTCATGGCAAGGTTTTAGACTTGCTTCCTTGGCTATGAGTTTTGGCCTTAGACAATGCTCAAAGGGATGCAGAAACCATTTACAGTACAGTCTCAAATTTGCATCTATGTTTGGAAATGCTCAACAGCTTCATCACATTAAAGCATTTTAGGAAGGTGTATAGCTAAGCAAATACTGCTAAGAAGATCTTGAGGTAATTCTAAGTAAGGAAGAAAGGAGTCCCTTATGTGGGAAAAACTACCAGGCCAGAGGATCAACTTTCTAGGCCAAATCCCATTAAATTCAAGGGAAAAACAACTTTTAGATGGCCTTGTGCCTACACTTAGAAATTTAATTGAATCTGGAATAGGTTATATAGACTGAGGGAGTCACAGCATGAGATAAATTGTTCACTGCAGTGATGGCAAATGCAAGCAGTGAACTGGCCAGCTGGTTCTATCAGGGGTATAAAGAAAATCTAGTCAGGATAAATTAGGTAAAATATCTAGATGGTGGAATGTCACTCCAGGGGCCAGAATAGGGAAAGGTTAAGGGTCTCTGAGAAAAAAAGTTGCTTTTTAATGTCTTTTTTGCTTGAACATGTTAATGTCCCAGAGGCCTATTCTTTACATAATTCTATTTGCACAAGATGAAGGGGGTACCAGAGCTTTGCCAGCTTCATATAGCTCATTGCAAAATCCTTGAAAATACTGTTTAAAAATATTTATGCAGCAAAAAAACTATTTCACACATTTTGAATCAGCAGCCAGGTTTTAAAATAAACCAATCTGTCCTCAGAAATTAAAAGAAGTAGAAATAAAGATCAAAATTCACAGTTGGTGTAAATTGCCAGAGTTTCAGTGAAGTCAATGCAGGGCTGCCAATTTAAACTAACAGAGAAACCAGTCCAGAAACCAAGAACGTGATTTTAAAAGTCTTCAAAACAGAGTTTCCAAAACATTACATGGCCGCAGAGTACCTTGCAGAATGATAAAGCGTGGGGTCAGTCTCCAGGTACCCTAGCACAGAGAATAATAAATGGCAGCACTAGGACTGAGGAATGTTAAATCTGTTAACACACAATGTTTAAAGAGTACCAATAAATAGCATGTATCAATCAATAATTTCTTCTCCATTAAAAATCTGGCACAATAATGAGAGTTTTCTCATGCTAAAATAGTTAAATATTTAACCAAATCTGCTATAGCTAATTGAATTTGTTTTCCATTCTTGATATAAATGAATGAAGAAATGAGATGTGGGCTCCTCTGTCTCTCCAGCAAATCACTTGTCTGACCCATAGAAAACTTTATTCAGACAGGCTCTGTTTGGTGACATCTCCTCCACAGCACTTTTTCAGGGCACTGTACAATTTTTAAAGGTATGTCTGAGAGCCAGAAGCTGGGAGCACGTACATCTTCTCTTCCTTCTGGATGTGAAGGGGTGATCTTGGAATCCTGGGAGGGAACATAAGCCAGTTGTTGGTTACCCTAAGCCATTAAAAGTCTCTCTTTCAGAGAAACTATGACTAGAATATTCCCATTGAAAAACACGCTGATGTTGATGCACAGATCAGATATTCTCTTACTTCTTCTCTAAGGGACGCTACGTCCTCTCTATCTTACCCTCTACTTTATGTTACATCTTATAACTTTTCTTTCCAGCAGACTTCTTGAGGTTGTGAAAAGGAGGGTGAAAACCTGCCCTCAGCACAAAAGATTGGGTATTTGAAGACAGGCATGGCTGGTGTGCACCTCATTCCAGGTCCCTGGGTGCTATTTAATATTAGCATTACCGTCCCACAATAATAACAAGAGTACATGTTTATGAGAATTTCCAAAGGTCCATAAAAAGCAGTCAGTGTTGGAAAAGGAACAGAAAGCTTTTTGGCTAAAAGTAACCCAGTGAATTTCAAGGCAGGCTCCTCAGAGCAGGGGCCAGGTCCCTCAGGTGACAGAACCTGGCATAGCTTTGCTGGATTGACCAGGTCAATCCTGATGCATAAGGATTAAACAAGAACTGACTGTACTGAATTTTCATTTTGTTTACTCCAGTGGTTGCCACCAGTCAGTCCAGAGAGGCTTTTCAGGCCTCTGAGGGCATGGGAAAATCAGTGTGTTTAGCTTTCCTGGGCTGAGCACTGGGCTCAGCTGGAAGTGTGGACCTGGAGGTTAGCCTTACATCAACCGAGGTGGGCGCATAAGCCTACACTCTGACTTCTGCCAGGGCTAAATTTAAACCCTTGATGGCTTGAGTGAGTTCTGTGGCAACACAGTGATGGATTTGAAAGGGAATGAGAGAGGAAAAAAAAAAAAAGGAAAACGCTCCCCAACAACAACAACAAAAAAAGCAAAAAAAAACAACAGGGAGAAAGAGACACAGCTATGACATGTCAAAAATGGAGAAAACAAGGGTTATTTGCAGTCAGCAGTTCAGAACATAGCCTAGAGGGGCACCAAAGACTTTGTGCCCTTGCTCTCAGCTGGGGAATGTCCACTTGGTGAGGTGCTTGCATCAGCCACAGCTTCCTGGCTGAGGAGCAAATTACTCTGTCAAGCCTCTGAACTCTTCAGGGAAACAACAAAAATTTTGCTCTTACGTGTATGTGAGGTGTCTAGAAGAGGCAGGTCCTGATCACTAACAGAGACCTCTAAGCATCAGCAAGACAGCTATACTGAAGACCTGTTTTCTAGGTCAAGGTCTAACATAGCCAATATTGTCCTGGTCGACAGAAAGTGCTATAGTATTTTTGCATGAGAGGGCTGAGCCACATAGGCTTTACTGAAAAACATCCAGGGGGAAAAATTTATGTATTTTCCATGAAAAAACACCAATTCTTGTATTAAATTAACTTGGACTGCTTTATGTTACAGAAATAAATGCATCCCCATGGAAAAAGAATGCAAATATTTGCATTATTTGTAATGTCCTTCAACTATCTGGTTACATGTGCACTGTATATTAAATGCATGTTTGTAGTAATATGTTTGTTGCATACTGTTGAATGAAGTCTATTATTAATAGAGATTTGGTCGCTGCACAGTAAAAATCTCAGCTTTCTAATTTGCCTTTATCATTTTATCTTTAGCTACAGCTAGTAATTATAAGAAACATGTCTGTCCAAAACAGTCTCAAAGAAGTTTATTAAGCAGATCTTCACATTTGAAAAAGCTGTCCTGTTGGAGTCCTTGTTTCATGGTGGGGAGATGAGGGAGAGAAAAGGGAAAAATAGAAAGAAAAAACTAAAAAGAGAAAGAGGAAAGGACAAGTCTTCTGCCAAAATAAACCAATTAGCTCATGGATTAAATGTTTCTTCAGAAAAATGTAAAGACAGGGAGTAATGTTCTCCTTTTTCTTGGAGGAAGTGTTAGGACACGAATTCTGTTTCTTGAAGTGTAGATATTATTTGTTCTTTGGCAGTAGTCCTCTCAAAAATGTTGCTGGTGTTGCAAAACTGTAACTACAGGTCCAACACTGGATGCACAAATGGTTTATAAGTGACAGATTTGGTCACTTGCAAAAGAGCCAGTTGGATTCCTGAATAACATGAGCTACAATCCAGTGCTGGATTCACAAATAGTCTGGGAACTATAGGTCTGGTGGACAAGTAGATTCAGCATTTAACAATACCTAGAAACTATAATGTGCTATTTCCCCTTATTAACAAAAGAAGAGTACCTATAATGTCATAGCAAATTAGAATAAAGCGAGATAATTTCTCTATAATTTCTTTTCACTGACCCATTACTTTTTCTTTAGTGTCATTTCTTACCTCCTAGGAACAAATAACAGAAGAGACACTATAAAAGGGAAGCTAACTATGAAAAGCATTCCTAGGAATCTTGCCCTAATTACTGAAAAACAAAGATGGAAGTTATGAAACTGGAAAAAATTGGAATATTAATATTATGGTGGTATACTTTATATTCCTTATTACTTTTGTTTTAGATATAATTTAAGTTATAAAATGCCTGGATAGTAAGCTTTCAATTGAAAGTTCATTTTCTGATTTGATTTAATTTCTCATTTTCTTACCATTGTTATTACCAGATAGATGCAATACTTATTCTTCAAATTTGTCTGTTACTATTACTGTTATTTATAATTCTGTGCTTTATTATTGTGACTGAAATGTTCTAAGACTCATTAAAATCATTGTGATATTGAAGACAATTTTCTGGCATTACATTTGGTTCAGGATTCAAATGCTATTAATTTGGAAGGGGATTTCTGTACAGTCATCCCACCCACCTCATGAAATCAGTTTCAGAATTTTTTTCTGATAATTCTTTACAGTCACTGGTCTGAGTAACAAAAAGGCTTTGATAATGTACTATGAGACAAATCTTGCAGAGCAAAAGGAATGAGTTTAACTGATTTTGGTGGAGATATTACAAACGTCATCATGATTGAATGAATCTTCTAACAGGAACCAGCTGATTTTACAGACAAAAGTCCCGATCCTCACTTTGATAAATCTCTTCTTATTTGAATGAAGATTGCAGAATTGGACCCACATGGAACTTGGTCAGAGGCCAATAATGTGCTGTGAATGGAAACATTAGTTTGTGATTAGAAATCTGATTCTATTGTTGTGCAGATTTACTCAAGCTATTGTCCTATAAGAGTGAAAAAGGGCAAGTGAGGTAAAAACCCTTTTCCCCCAATAAGAATTGCTTTTTATCCATGCTCACAAGACCTCTGTGTGCTTGTTTACTGCAACAGCCTGTTATGCATGAATGGCTGTATGCCTCATTTGCACTAAGATGGGAGCAATCTGAAAGTGCACATCCTGCTCCTATAAACTCCCCAGGAAGGCTGGGAATCTGGTTCAGATGCTGTCATCAAAATGTGCTTGCACATGGCAGTTAATGGTAGGTGCTCCAAAAGTATTCCCATGATCTCTGCAAGGAGAGGAATGCTCAGCTGGAAGATGGTAGGACTTCCACTCTTGCACCTCAAAAGGTCCTTCTCAGTCACAGGATGACTTAGTAGAATTCTGAGTTAAGCTTGAAGAAGACAAAATGTAATTAAATACTCTCCTGAGAGTTATAGGTCAAGTATTAAACGTTGTGTAAGACTGTCAGCCCAAAAGCATTCTCTGCTATATGAAGATCTTGGAGGAATAGCTCAGCTCATGACATTTATGAGGAAATGTGAGTTTTTCAGTTTTTTGTCTCCCATGGAACCAAAACTAGGAACAGATTCAGCTCTGCATGTATTCCCAAAGCTTAGCTCTCCACATTAAATGAGCTCTTGCTCTATGCTTTGGCAACTTCCACTGACAAGGCGCGGTTGGATCCTTCTCCACTGTTACTTTACAGATATTGCACTCATTGCTCACACTGGATCACAAAACGCATGGGACTCCAGTAAATGTGGAAGTACCATCAGGTATCTTTATTCATTATATTATCCAACAATTACTGTAAACAGGCATTTTAGTTATTTATCAGATCCTATCAGGATGGTGAGTTTATTGCTAAGTTCTGTCCAAATTGCTAGATTTGGATTTAGAAAACATGCTGTGCTCATTAACATGCACTTAATTAATAGCAGTAGTGAGTCTCTGGAAAAGCTGCTGATGTTTAATAAGTCTTTTGTGTCTGGCTTCTAGAAAGTATTAGGAGAAATGTGATAGATCAGATTCAGACAGCAGTGCATTACACATATTTCTTAGGAAACAGCTACTGTTGAAATGGAATCTTTATTAAGAAAGAACATTGCTGTGCTCCAAAATCCATTGCAGGATTAGCATTTACCGCTCTGTTTTCAGCTATGTGCTGGGGAAAAAAAAGTGTGTTTTGGTACATATGAGGTCCTTAAGGGGAAAAGAAGCTATGCTGTGTAGAGCAGCTAGAGAAGGCTGCATTTAGTGGCATCCAAAATAGAATTTTGATGGGTCAAACTAATCTCTGGCTTATTCTCAGGCAGCTGAGTAACCCCTTGTATTTTTGTCCTGTCACTTCTCTCCCCCCACTTCAAAAGCTTAATTATGACAAAACTATTATGAGCATTTCACTTTCCCTCTTAAAAGAACCTGGATGCACCTGCATTAGGGTGCCTTCTGTAGGTATTAAATATGAATTCTGAGCTGTCCTCAAGGAAGGATAGGTGTACAAATCCCCAAATGAAACACCCTGGGAAGCAGAAAAGAAAGTTTTATGTCCTTACCTGCCTACTACTTGAACTCATGAAGTGGTAAAGAATTCAGCTCCTGGGATTTTAAGTGCTTATTTCTGCCTCTTATGTACATCCTAAATTTTAGGACATTCCTTTCAGCATATTTACTTCCTAAAGAAGATTTTGGAAGTGATATTATTCTTATATTGTAACTGCTTTGCATAATGAATATAGTTTTAATATGCAACAAAATTTCAATACTTTTTTAATAAGCAAAATTTTGATTCTTAGACCAGCAACCTTAATGAATTATGGAGTTGTTGGCTTGCTAAACTATTATATTTTTCAAGCTTCCTATACTTCCTTTATGCTGCACATGTTTATATATATTTTCATACAAGACGACAATGACTTCTTGCTTTCTGTCTATCCACATAAGATTATTTTGCCGTCCCTGTGTGGTGTCCATTCTTTCTTCCTCTTCAGTTTTGGCTCTGCCTAATACTACAAGAATGAACATTTTTCTGATATCACTGTTTAAGCTGAAGAATAGCTGTACTGCTAACAAAATTCTTATAGATAGAAAAAAAAGGGGGAAGGTGGCAGTTGTAAAAAGCAATTAAAATATGCTACAGAATCTTTGTACCAAAAGGTGATTGACATTATCAAAGTCCCTGAGAACTCTGCTTTACCGTTTAATATATTTAACAAAATTTATATATATACATATAAATATTTATATTCCTGGCTTTTGTTACTCTCTATGCAACCTTAACAGTAATAGAGTTTTATGTTTTAATTTCCTTAAAGGAAAGTCTTCTTTGGAACCCATGAATACTTCAGTGTTTTGGAAAGATCTAAATATACGTCAAATATCAGTTGAGACTTATGATTTTTTTTCATTCACTCAGCAATCATTTCATGTGTTATTTTGAGAAACAGCACTATATGTACTGTAAATAAAATGAAAAAAAAAAGTATTATCTGATAAACTGAAATAGCTCTGTCTGTTGGTTAATTACCCAAATACTAAAGAAAAGTTAGGCTAATGATTTCCAGACAGTTGTCATGCCATATCATGTTAACCATATGCACTACTGTAGTTCTGCTTATATTAACCATTATGAAATTTTCCTTGGGGAAAAATGCTCACGTGCTTGCAGAGAACCTCTGTGGCCTCTTTTTAAATGAAATAAGTTGGTTATTCTTAGAGCATGGCAAATAATTTGTAACAAATCACTTGGTGATTTTCTCCTGCTTGTGAAGGGAGATTGTATTTTCCAAAGCCACCGTGCACCCAAGGAGTTGAAGTCTGGGAGCTGCATTAGAGCAAAGGGAGCCCTAGGAGAGACTCCAAAACCAGCCCTGCTGCAGCAGTGCAGCACTGATTCTGGTGGTCTCATGGCTTTGGGACACAAGGTCACATTTCCTCATGGCACTGCACCCTGTTGTATCAACTCATCAGCTCATCTGAGGCTAACACAGGAATCCCTGACACTGCTGTTTTGCACAGGAGTGTGGACCTGGAGCGCGATATGGTTTCATCTGACCTTTTCTTTTCTGTCTTTTTGAGAGGGGGAGACAGTGATCCACTAGAGGTCTGCGGTGGCAAATGTCACAGTGATAACCACCAAAGAGACAAGATCTATGGAGAGAGGCCATCTCTTTTATTAGGCTGACTAATATAATTGGAAAAAAAGAGATGAGCTTTCAGGTCAAAATCCCATTGTCAGGTCCAAGACAGAGGTCTGTTTTGAGGACTGCTTGTGGATGATAGCTCATTGTTGTGGTTTTTTTTGGTGTATTTTACATTCTTGTTTAGAGCATAAGAAGACCATGTATTCTTTATAAGCACTGCCTCATTTTTCTTAAAACATTAAAACTACAACATGATGTACATCTTCTACCAGTTTGATGAGTATGTGCAATTTTATCTTCTCAAATTTGCAGAATAATTTATAATCTTGCATCATCCTAAAGAAAAATACTGATATTAACTCAGGATGACATGACATTTACATTTATTTTAGGGATATCTGAATTTGTTACAGCTGCCTTTGTGTCCTCAGTTGCATACACCTTCTGTGTGTATTCAGGCAAATGTTCAGGAAAATAATCGGAGTTCAAGATGAAAACGGTTTTATTGGATAAAGATCACAGAAATGTTTTGTCTTACAATACCTACCCTGGTCACAGTGTGAATGATTCACATCTCGTCTCTCTGCCTCCTAATCCCAGATGTTAGAAGAAGCCAGCTGACAGGGATATCATGTAAGACATAAGTCATATTCCTTCTATTCAGTGTGTGTAAACTCTGGGTGTTGCATACCAAAAAGACATGGTGGGCACCAGAGGAGAACATTAACAGTGGGCAAAGGTCTGAAATCACATCTTACCAATAACAGTGGAAGAAATTTAGATTGTTTAGTCCGCAGAAGAATCAGAAGGAATTGTTAAAATAGGATTCAGATACATGAGGGTAGAAGCAAGAAGAATGAAAAAAAAATTCTTTGCCCTTTGTGCATAAAAAAATTTAGGTAATTTAAACAAGGAAAAATTATCTTAGGTAGCAGAAGAGTAAGAATATTGTTTCCATTGTAACAAATAAACAAAAATTGAAATAGATTGTCTAGGGAAACTGTGAAGCCAAATTATCGAAGGGATGAAAAAACAGGTTGGAGAAGCAAATGGTAGGAATGATGTACATGTAGTTATATGCCCTACCATGCAGGAGGTGGATCAGCTAGGTAACATCTTAGTGTCCCTTATAGGTGCCTTTTTTCAGACTTTATGAATGATAACTGTATGGTGATAGCAAAAAAAAAAAAAAGACACAAAAATTATATACTCCAAAATAAGTTTTCTCTCTTCAGTCTGACTGCTTGACAGTGATTAAACAAAGGACTTTTTCCCTTTAAAAAACTGACAGTGTTTTTAATCTCAAACCTGACTGTTGTGATATAATGGTGTTATACTAGCACAATTCAGTCACCCTCATAATGATCTGTAACTTAATTTCACAAGTGTATTATTAGATTATAGTATAAGTAGATTTTTGAACGGAAGGAGCCCACTGATTCAGTGCAGAGAAATACCCAGATGACAGGAGCTTCCACTGTGTCCTAGTGCATATTTCTGAGGCCAAACAATTTCTTTCAGCAATCCGACCACTTGCTCAGATATCTGTTCCTGCTTGTGACATATCTGAAAAATTGTGCTTTGCAAAGACACCAAACCTGCTCAGACAATGACAAACAATTTGAAAATAACTGCTCTGACTGGGTGTCCAGATTGCTGACAGAAAGGAAATTTTCATATGTGCAACAAGCATGAAAGATGAAAGCCCTTCCCTGGTGCTGTTCTTCCGTTGAAGACCTTAGTCCGACCTGTGGCCTCACGAGATGACCTGTGAGCAGAGAACAGGGAGAGTATAAGAAAACAGTTCCTACTAAAGCTTATTTTCTGAAGGAAAGTCTGCCCAGATGTTTCAGTCATATTTTTTCATATTGCCTGCTAAAAAATCTGTTAAAGGTTAGTAAAATGATCTGGAAAAACAGTAAATTTTGCTTTTTGGATAGAGAAAAACTGTATTAATATTTATAGTACATATTTATGCATTTTCTCTTTATATATTTGGGTCCAACCAGGGCAAAAACTGCAGGGGTGGGAGAGCTGTGCATGTCTCATTCACACCCCTCCTTTCTTCAATGTCCTATGGAGTCCAAAGGCTCTAAGGCCAAGAGTTTTGCTTCTGACTTCTCAACTTTTCTTGCTAGGTGGGAGCCCTGTATAGCCTGATTTGCACCTTCAGCACCTCCTTTGGCACTCTCGCTTTCAGCACCACATATGTCACCTTGCATGTGAGGTATTTCATACCTAGGAAGATCTGAGAGTGTACTGGGACAGCGACCACTTCACCCCATGAGCAGCTAGACTGTTAAACACAACGATACTCTTGGCTGGACTAAGAGCTCTATCCGAGTAAAAATAACTCCCAGAACTCTATCCACAAGTCTGTTGGTCCATTAGTCTTGCTTATCTCAGAAATTAGGCAGAGAGTTTTTTCAGCTATTTCCCATGGGCAAAGAGCTTTGTATGATCAGATTATGCAGAGACACTGCTTTAAATGACCTTGATCCTGCAAAATTATGTGGGTTTTAATCCTTTATCATGCCTTTTTCATAGTTTAATCTAAATAAAAGTGTGTTCCAATCCTTTTCATCTTGTCCTCCAAAGTCTTTACCAGTGCAATGCCTGCTATGGCTGCAGCACAATCCTGGCTGGAATAAGTCTTAATTAGCTGCTAATGATGTCATGTCCATGTCTGTGTTAAAGGCACAGGACTAAGTATTCATCCGTATTTAATGTACTGTAGAAATTCCATTTAAGGATAACATTAAGACGCTTCAGAGCCAATCTTGTATTTCTCCCGTAGTTGAGACGCTTGGCCTTCAGCCTTCTGACACTACCCCAGTTGTGCTATAATGGTCCAGAAATACACTGCCTGTTGTGTTTTATTGCTCATGTGAAAACCGTCCAATTCCTTGTCAGTTGACAAGGGAGGAGCGTTGCAGTGAAGGATTGCACAGCAGTGTGTCTGGGAGCGATGTTATTTCACACCAGCAGCAACCTTTCAGTGTTTGTGCGGCAGCCCAGTAGAGCCTTGGTGCTCTTGCCATAGAGCAGAGAGCAAACCCCATTGTAGTCATTCTCTCTGCCAGAGAGACCAATTCATGCTGCCAAATATCTTCCCTCAACACATTTATTGAACGTTAAACCAGCAGAATAGCATTGAATGAAGTCCAGTAATTTTATAGGATATATTTTAGTCACTAGACTTTGAAGACTAGTCCAATGTTAATTATAAAGTTTCTGTGTCTGGATAACATATTGTTAACAGTTATTTTGTAAGTGCTAATGGCAAGATGGAAGATTTCCAATAGTTTTATTGAGGAAGTGGCAATTAAAATGTTGAGCACTGCAACATACATACAAAATAAAAATAATCCTGCATACACAGCACTTTGTGTCTTAAAAAAAAAAAACCAAACCAGAAAAAAACAGAGATGAATATTTTCTTTTGAAATAAATGCAACCATTTTATTTCTAAAAAGTTTTGCTTTTGGGAAAAAACCCAAACGTTGATTTACTTGCCAACTTCAAATGTCACAAGCCTTGAACAAGTTTGACATTGTTTAAAAGCACATCGTGAAACTATTAGAAAGCTAAGACAAGTTGCTATGTTATGTTTTTCCACACTCAAAGAGTAACAATATGTTCTCAGTTTGAGTAATTTCTTTTAGATTAAGGGAAACAAAACAAGAAAGAACAAAAGCAAAGTGTTCATGAGTGTGTGGAAGTGTCTACACAGGACAATTTTTAATGCGTAAGTGGAAAAAGGTGCTATGCAAGCACTGCCCCACGAGGTTAGCTGGGCACACTGATGCTCCCATGCCCATATGCAATAACATAAAAAAAAATGCTACCTACAGCTCTGTATCAGCCATCAGTTAGCAAGTTCAACACAGATTTGCTTTGCAGAGCAAATGCCTACCACCTGCTGAAAAAAAGGAGTCCTGGTGGGATCTAGAGTTATGATGGGAGTTGAGCAGCATGGGGGCTGGCTGCTAGTGTGAAGTTGGTCAGTGTGAGGCACTTAATCCCTGCAAACTGAGCAGGAGCTGGGTCTCCAGCCATTTGAGTGGGTTTAGGCTTGCTTGCAACATACCTGTTTTAATCTAAACCTGCTGCAGTGGGCAGGTTTTAAGGCCCTTCCTTAATGCTTTTCCAGACAGCTCTGTTTCCAGACAGTGTGGTGAGTCTGGATTTCACATCCTCATCTGGGAGCCAAAAGCCGCTCTGGGCTCCCAGGGCATGTCCTCAGCTCCCTTGCAGACCCAGAATTGTATTTTGGGGCTCCTGGGTAAGTTGTGGCAGAAGCCATTCAACTTCCTTTAAAGTTCAAAGCTGTGATGCATCAGTGATGTCTGGCTGGACACAGAGGAAATATGCTAATGTACCATACTTCTGTATGCTCTATATTCATATGCATTGAGATATAAAGTAGCTCAATCCTGCTGACCTCCTGTGAGAGCCAAATTCCTTTTCAATAAGCTTTTTAAAAAATAGTACCTCTCCTCTGCAGTGCAAAGCTGTCTGAGTGCATCTTACAGAACATTGTTTGAGGGCTCAACACCTCTGAGCACCGGGGAAGTTTGACTTTACATCTTGCATGATGTGTCTCAGCTGTACCTCTCATCCAGCAGTAGTCTTTTTGGTCCACAGTCCCCTTTCTCACTAATTTTTTTCAGGGAATATGCACCATGAATACAAGGATCCTGGCAGGAGGTTTCTGTTTCAGCTGCGATTTCCAGGCCCTTTCAGAGTAGTGTACAACTTCCAGCTGACCTTTGGGCTGAGACTTATCCCATGTCTGACTGGCACCTCAAATATTTTCCTTGAAATTACGAATATGTCTGATTTTAGACACTGAATTTAGCCCTAGAGGAGATCCCTGGGCTTGCTCTCTACTCTACAGGCAAGGGGTAGGCTAGTCCTTAGCATGTGGTCTGGAGCCTCCTGCCAGCTCTCATGACCACCTCCTGCATAGAAAGGTGGCCAGATTTTGCTCCTAAGGGCCCTCGGCCCAAACTGAGCCATGTGGACATGAAAATCTCACCTCTGCTTCTGCTGTTGTGGGGATCTGCAGGCACATCACCTTTTAAGCACGTGCTTCCTGAAGAATAGCTTTTAGCACCAGTCTCAGCAGGGCAGGTTTTGTGAGCACTGTTCAAGTTGATGAGTCCTGAACTGGGCAAGAAGTGGCTGTCCTGGGAGAAGAATCCAGAGTGCCCTCAAAGGACACACTGCAGCTAGTCCCTGGGCTGCACAATGGAACCAGCCAGTATTAGCATTATATGGAAAACCCAGTAGTGATAAAAAAGAGCACTTTGGAGATCTTCAGCTGTAAAGACTGCCACAGACACTTTTCTAAATCAATCCAAACTTTATGTATAACTTTATAAAAGATTTATTAGGTGAATGATAATAAATATGTGCAAATGAAAGGTAAGGAAAATAAAAGTAATATACCTGTAAATGGTCTGCTATGCTATACTGGCTGAAAAAAAAAGAAAAAAAAAGTCACAAACACAAAACTAAAAATGGAGCAGGGTATCATGACTCTGTGTAAGGTCTATGGTAAAGAGCAGAATTGTTTGACCACTGATGCTCCATTTCTCCAGCTGTTTTTCCAGGGTCTCTGTTAGCTTAAGTGTGGACTTTGAGGTGTTAGGTGTCAGCATTTGTGCTCTTGTTCACAAGAAGTCACAGTCAAACTGCAGCCCAAGATCAAAAGACAGCAGACTCTGATCGGGAAACACAGACCAGTAGGGCAGATGCTGGATACCTCCTGTGGGTAGTTAAATAATCCATCTGGTAACTAATGGGACCCTGACACTGTGAATTACTGTTATTAAGAAAGTTAGGAACACCTGGAGAGAACACTGAAACTTTCCAGGAAATGGTCATACTGGTACTTTGGTGTGGCCTAAGTAGTGATTTAAAGGCGATGTGCTTGAAAGCATCCTCGAAGTACATTCTGAAAACTGTGCCAGGACTGACCTGCTGAATGAAGAGAGAAGACTCCAAGAGAAAAATTCACTATTCACAGACAGACTTCTGTACAGTGATGTTAGAATTTTTCACTGAGAATATTTCTGTCAATAGAGAATCATCTCCAGAAAAAGTCAGCAGTAATGAACATTTATTTTCATTATTCCATCACCTAAAAATGTCAGCAGTGTTCTCTATGACAGGTCTCTTTGTCAAGACATAACTATTCTGTAGGGAGAGTAGTGAAAACACTTCACACCAAGTAAATGTTTATATGTGTGATCCATTAATGCCATTTCTTTATTATAACTACACTCTTCAAAGGCAGTACATAATATCAAATAGGCTCATTAGAAAACAGTATGTCATTCCTGATTTTCCTCTGCTCATGGACAAAAGGTTGAAGATGGGGGGTTTTTTGTGTGTGTTCTGTATAAGGTTTGGGGTTTTTCTTTCCACTGGACTCCAGTTTAAAATGAAACAATGGTAGAACAAAGGTCAAGAACTTGGAAGAACTCATTCAAGCAGAACCAGGTACAGCTTGATTCAATATTGATATTTCATATGCTCTGAGATTGTGCTTCAAACTACGAGATAGCAGAATAGCATTTTTATAGCT
>QUSF01000002.1:30257917-30270548 GCA_003676055.1 Chloebia gouldiae
GCACAATCTGGCTGTGATAGTAATTTGAAAACTAGAGAGAGAATTCTAATATGTGCCAGATTAATAAAATAAATGTCTTTCACACAAAGTTATTTTCCATGATGCATTAACTCCTCCTTTTCCAGGTATTTACAGGAAAGTAATATACTCGGTATTATATACTGATGGAGCAAAGGAAGAATGGATCAATGCAATAATCATAAGAAGATGATAAAATTTATATTGAACATACCCTTTCTTTTAAAATATTTTCTTGTTTATTTCAGGGCAAAAATACAAATTATTTGAGTTTGAGAACAGCTAAAACTCTTTGATGGTGCAGCACTAAAAGCATTTTTCATTGATGCTCTTATAAATATGATGCAGTTGTAGCAGATCACATACCTGGTATTTAAGGCATTTTGGAAATGTTGGAAATCAGTTTCCCCTACCCAGAATTCAGGAACTATCTGAGACTGCCTGTCTTGATGGATCAGGCTGGAACCTGGAGCCTTATTTTCTGTGGCCAACAGGACACTACCATGGCCACTGTATCCCATGCCACTATCTTTGATTTCCCAAATTTGATGAGCAGGAGGTGATTTAGAGCACAAATGACTGGTGGTGGCCTTGGTTACCAATCTGCAGCCAGTCTTGCCACATACCTTTGGACCTACAGTGAGGATTCTTAAACCAGACTACAAGTGCTACCATGCACTTGGTTGAATCTTACCATCCTTTTCCCATGGTAACAAGAAATCTCCAAAGTATTTGTAGAAGCCACATTGCTAACAGTTACTTCAGTCACTTATGTCAGGTCTGAATTTGAAGCTCTGTGTCAGATGTTATGTAGAATAACATGGAAGCTGTGGATAAAACAACTTTTTCTGGCCTTATCATCCATGACCCTGTTGAATTGCAGAACAATGGAGGTGTTAGCAACTGTTGCATTCACCATCACCCTGCTTTTGTGGTGTTCCTCTGTTTATCTGCTCTAAAGCTTTCATCATCCACCTCTGTAGCCTCTCAGAATCTGGTATGAAAGGACAGTGACTAATACATCTCATGGAGTCTTTTGCTTTTTTTCTTCTCTTGCTGCAGATACAGGTCTTTGCTGAAATATCAATTGACAGCTGCCTGTCACCCACCTCTGTTCTCTTGTTTCACACACTTGAATTTCATGTGTTGAAATTTTGAAAGAGAAGAAATCTTGCTCATGTTCTAAAGGTGACAAGGGGCTAAAGGGAGGTTTAGCTTTCGCCTCCCCTAGTAAACTACTTCCACAGCAGGATCTCTTGACAGCAAGGGCTATTTTATCTACTGTTTTGGATTTTGGTAGCTGTATTGACCTTAATGGTTCTTGGATACTTTAAAATAAAAGCAAAATATCAAGAGTAACATCTAAGAGCAAGCACTATATCAAATAGTTAAGAACAAAAGCAATAGGGAATGAAAGTATCAGTTCACAGGAAGGAAGCCTTTGAGATGCTTATATTGCTACAGGAGAGAGTGGGTGTAGCCTTCAGGACCTAGAAGCCCTCCACTGCTGTTGTGTTAAATCTCAGTTTTGAAGACTGATTTTTCCTATTCTGAGAAAAAAAATCATGATATGGACATAAAGGAGATTTAACAGGGGTTCTCTGAGAATGGCATTGATATCCAAATGTTCATTCTTTTTCTGTCTGTCTAAAGACCCTTCTCCAGTGTGAGCATGGTGAGGGGCCTCAGGGAGTGCCTGCTGTATGAAAACATGTTATAAAAATGGCATCAGCTTGAGTGTGGGGGTGTGTGGAAGGGTTGAACATGGGCATGGCATTAAGCCCCAGGTCATCTTTATAATTTAAAACTATGAGATCAGTGACCTCCTTGAAGGAATAACTCCATCAGACAACAGAAGGGGCTTCCCCCGAAACAGTCCCAACAATGGCAGCATTACTGGGTCCTAGGGCCTCCTTCAGCAGAAGGAAAGATACATTTTGAAATGCTTGGGGAGATCTTTGATATTTCTCCTCCAGATAACCAGACATCTGGAGAAAACGAGTACAAGTCAGATAAGATCCAGCTGTGAAACCCTTCATATAGATTTCCATTACAGGAATCTCTGAATCTTCTGATCTGAAGAGTCTGCTTTGTTCAGTCTGAGAATAGAAATGAGCCAGGACTGAACAGCAGCACAGTGAAACAGGCTTTGTAGATCTCAGGAAAGAACAAATGAGATAAAGAGTATTTTGTACAAACATTCAGCTCTGGGGATGTTTGCTCCAGCCCCTAACTCTCCATTACAGAAAATTGCAGAGGTCTGGAATGGCACTACAAGTGCAATGTGTGGATGCACTGACATTTTCCAGTGGGGAATATTAAAAATGGAAAGAAATTAAAAACTCATATATCGGTTATAGCTTCAAACATTTTGACAGGATAAATACATGCAGAGTCCTTAGCAATGCTGTGCAATGTTTTTTTGAAATTTATACTCCCTAATGTACTTAGCGGGAGTTCATGCAGCAATCAGCCAAAACTCAATAGGTACGCTCTATCAGAATAGATTTTCCTTATAGTTGCCCTCAAAGCAGCATAATTTCTCACACTACTTGAAGCTGATTTAAGTGCTGGGTCTGTGCCACTTATTTTTAAGCCTTCTGTCTTTATTTTATAGCTTCTATGATACAACTGACCAGCTCACTGAAACATCTGTTGCAAGCAAAGGCAAAGAATACTAGAATCCTACCAATGTTTAGATGATGACTTTGTCCCTTTTCTGCCATCATTACCTCAGAGAGTGGCCTCAAATGCAGATTACACTATTCTGAAATGTCATTGTGTTCATTTTGTAGAGCTGGGAATTCATTGTTCATTTAATATAAGTTGATCTTTGTTAGCTAAGTGTACAACTAAATTTACAGTATTTGATGGAGATCTGGGTGGCTTATAGCACCAACCTCTCACTTCTAAGCATAAAGTTAAAGTTCAGCCAGAGGTCTTGTATAATATGAGTTTTCAGGGATTTTAGCATAGTCCCAACTGGAACGTTATCTACAACACAAACAACTATACATCATTTGGCAATTCAGGACAAAATTTGATTAGGAGACACTCTATTCTACCTAATTTTAATATATCGAAAAGTGTTCTCCCTTTGCACAGCAGTTATTTCTGGCAAGACCTAGAATTGTTAATGATGAAGAGGAGATTTGCCATACTACTAGCCTTCGAGCCTATCAAATTTGGCACTTCTCTTAATAAATCTATAGCATATTTCACCGAAAACATTTTATTGAAAGATGACTGATCCAATGCCAAGGAGATCTGAATCTCTTTCTCAGAAACAATCCTTTGGCTTTCATTATGTTTTATAGGTTTTATTTAATCCAACACTGCCTAGTGCCTTCAATGCCATATTTTCTAAACAACTTGTAGTGAATGACAG
This sequence comes from Chloebia gouldiae, assembly GCA_003676055.1. Classification (NCBI taxonomy): domain Eukaryota; kingdom Metazoa; phylum Chordata; class Aves; order Passeriformes; family Passeridae; genus Chloebia; species Chloebia gouldiae. The sequence goes on from QUSF01000002.1 coordinate 30,261,324, forward strand.
CATTTTATAGAACAATGTCCCTTCCTCAGCAAAACTATTGCACATTTTAATAATGGGCTTCATCTGGCCTAAGCCTGTCATAATTGTCCAGTCTAAGCAAGTTCCTCCTCAAGTAAATGGAATGGTCAACATTTAGTGAGGGACTCCCATACCAACTGCCTGCAAAAATGCTCTCTTCAAGGTTGTCTCTTCACTGAGGTTATAACCTTAAATGCTGGAAACATTCAAATCCAGTTTGAAAACAGTTCAAAAATCCAAGATGTCAAAGAAGACACTGCTAAGAGAACATGTTTTTCAAACAACATTCTCCTAAACTATAAAAATTCAGATGAATAATTTTCCTTTTTAAGGACTTGCATAAAGACAAAAGGAAAAAATGGAGCATTACACAGTGGTGAATTTCCCTCAGTTTCTAATTGCACAGGAACTTTCTGCCAAGCAAAGTCACAGAGACTGATTTAAGCAGAATTCAACTTTAATTGTGTGAGCAAAAGTGAGAGCAAGATTTTGCTTGGGCAAGTGCAGTTGTAAGGAGACAAACAGATCTTTAAACTGCCTTAAATTCCTGTACTTCTTCTCACCAGTTTTGCTAAGTATAAGCCGTATGCCAACTTTTAAACTATATTTTGAAATATTTTAAATTGGATGTTAAAAACTTGGGACTCATGAAATCCTGCAGAACTTCAGTGTCTCTTCCCTGTGCACCTGCTGCTGCAAAAAAGGCAGCTAAAGCCCCAATCCTTCAGGAAAACATTTTCATGCTTTTTCCCAAAGTTGTTGTCCCCTCTTTTTTCCTCCATCTGTTCAAAGTTCTTCGTATTTTACCTTCGAAGTTCTCCTAAATGTCAGCCTTTTGCTATATGGCAGTTTGTAGCACATGTTTAACCATCAGCTTTACTGTCAGCTTTTCATATACCTTTTATTTTTTTTTTTTTGTGGAACTGAATTGGCCAGCTTCTTGTTTTAAATTCATTGAATTAGATGAATCTTGAATTTAGTTTTCTCATGAAAAGTAGTTCATCTCTTTCTGTTGGCTGTTAGCTGATCTCTGTAACAAGGCAAATGCAATTTGTTTCCTGAAGATTTGCTTCTTCTTTTCTGTTTCCTCTAATTCTGTCCACATGTATTATCATGTTGAACATCATATTTAGATGAACTGCCGAGGATGTTCTTGAGTTGGCATGTCATGCCTACCTATGCACTATTCTCAGCATCTACCTATGTCTGGCAATTGACAAAATCTCCACAACCATCAGTCCTCTTAAAAGACCAGTCCAGTTTTAGAGGAGTTCAAGATATGGTTAAATGCCTCAGAGTTACAAAGTGCCTTAAACCATTGAAAATGTACCTTTCTGAACAGAGGAGGAAGATCTTATTTAGTACCTCCACCAAGAAAATGTAACAGATATTACATGGACAGCAGTGGTGGCCATATGATGCCTGATCCATCAGCGCTGGGCCGGCCACAATATCAAAACACCAGGTAGGTATGGAAGAGCTATTAAATGGTAGAGGACAATAAAAAGCTGAGTATGCTGGAAAAGCTGTTCAGGTGCCTGGGACAAAGCTTTTGGGAAAATGAAATTTCTTTAGCTCCACTCGCATGAAACAAACTCTTTACTGTAACTGTCTCTACTAAAGAGCCACTACTTGCTGCTTTTTGCTTCCCTGACTGTTTCCTTATTTTTATATTCTCCTCACATCTCATCTTCTCCATCTGACTGCTATGTAGTTTCCTACTCATACAGTCATATAAAGTCTAATATATGCTAAAACCAGACATGGCTAATGATTTGTTTTCTTTTTTTTATATATAAAAGTGATGGGGGAGGGTGGAGAATTCTTAGCTTGCAAAAGAACAAGATGAATTTACCAAAGCTGCCCATCCATTCCCAGCCAGCCTGGGGACATTGTATTCAAACAAGCCCTTCCAATATTTCACAGAGCCAATTCCTTGACCACTGAGGTTTTACCAGCCCACTAAAGAAAAACCACCTCCCTTCCACTGCTTTCCTCATCTCTACCAGTACAAAATCTAATTTTACACACTGACAAACTAGAGGGTTTTTTTTCCTTTTTCCTGCATCAAAGATACAGAAGGCACGTATTTGGATGCAGACACTGCGCCTCATACAACATCATAGTGTAAATCTTCATTACATTCAGGTGACTGACCAGTACAAGAGAGCACTTGGAGGTAACTTCTAATTTGTTTTGGTGGTCAAAACCGTGAAACAAACTTTGGGCCAGACGGCTTGTCTACCTTGCAACAGCAAATCTGCCATCTCAGAACTAGAAATTAAGCAGGTCAACACATTAGGAAAAACTTTTTAGAAAAAAGGACGTCACAATATAAGGAGAAGGAAACAGAGGCAGGAGCACAATTCAATATTATTTCAAGGAAGATGAGACCGAATATTGATAATCACTTGCAAAGGATACAACAAAAACTTCATAGCAGAAACATCCACTTCAAACAGAGACTGGAAGTCAGCCAAACCCCTAACCTGTCTGCGACAAATCATGGTTGTGTAAGACATCCTCCAAATCATTGTAGAAACTAAAGAGGGGAGGGAGCAGAGCAGATGTTTGGAGGTCATTAACAGGAGCTCAGTTTTCCTTGCCTGGTGGCTACCTCTAGAGATATCTGATTCCCAGAAATTTCCTTGACCTCCAAACATCTGCTCTCTTCTCCTGTTTTCTTTACATCCGTACTGCAGAGAGCCTCATGCAGTCATAACCTTTTCAGTCCTATAAAATATTTGTATCTCACTCCCCTAAATCATGAAGAAAAATATTTAACAGGTCTGGGCCTATCATCATTCATGGCAGGACCTTCTTGTTCATTGCAGTTGATGCTAAACTATACTACTTGGCACTTCTTTCCTTGCATGCTGCAAATATACACAAAAACTGTACAAATAAGCTAAGCTAGAGCATTTAGTTCTTTTGATTTGAACACTTAGACACTTTTCTTATATTCTATAGTTTGCCATTTCTTTATCATCTGCTCTTTGTCAAGTCCTCAGAGTCCATGAGAACTAGACATGCCCGAGACAGCTTTATTACTTCGCAAAACATGGGGGCCAAACACATATTTCTAAGTATGATTGCTACTACTTTTCTTTCCTCTAATGATCAAGCATATCTAGGGAAAGTTGCTGTGTACAATGAGCTCTGGTATTGCTCAGGAGTCCATTATCTATAGCCATTTACATTGTTTTCCCCTGGGACAATGATAGCCAAAGTCATTCTTCCGTTTTGGATGCGTAGTACTGTATTTGTGCCTTTTATTGTCTTTAATTTTCCCATATCTCCCAATTTTAATTCAAATAAAAAATAGATTACGTGTGCTACAATAAGCTTCCTTGCTAATCTTCTCACATCCTTCAGCACTCATGTCTACCAGATAGTAAGTTCCTTGTGTGATCACATATTCTAAACATCTCCTGCTTATTAATATAAGTTTCTAGAGTAAATATTTTCTCTATATTATCTAGTTTACTAGGAGGTTTTTTTTTTTAAATTCTTTTTTACTGAAGTGTTTTGTTAATCTGTTTCTCAGAAAGGTCTTTTTATCCCAGACATTTTGGACTCATTGTTCTCCATTCCTTAGCTCACATCCTTGCCAAGAAAAATGGGTTTTGGACTAAGGAACTGATTTTTCATCACTACAATCAATACACCTGCATCTACAGAAGGACCAAGTCCCTTTTTCATTATTTGTGTTCATGGGAAAACCTTGAGAGTTTAGATTTGAACAGGACCTTGGAATTAAAAACTACAATCTTTGCATAGGAGCCGAGCTCAGAGACTGTTGAGAGCTCAACAGTCAGCAGCCACCCCCAGCCTCCAGGCTATTTTGTGGTTTCTTCCTTCCTCTCTCACTCTGTTGATGTCCCTGGGGGGGTCTCTCTGTGGCTGCATTTTCTTTTACTTGTTATTCCCTAATATTGTTAAATGGTCATGTGCTCTTTTTTACCATCTCTGTGCTGAAATCTCATCAAACCTGTCTCTGCCCTATTGCCCTATTGGAGTTCCTGCGCTAACTTCTTGGGACAGTCACGCTTTTTGTTCAGCTCAGCTGTGCTGACCTTGAGGAAGAAAGTTCTTCCTGAAGGAACTAGTGTGGAGTTTGGGGAGTCGAGGTTTGATTCTGCACTTCATCCCATCTTCCTGTGGGCAAACCTTATTGTCCACTTACCCTAATGTGGTGGAGTTGTCCACTCTTACAGGGATGAACACACGCAGACATCCTTCTGGAGGAGAAATTATGGATTGAAGCTGAATCTGAATTGTTTTGAACTCTTTGGATGCTCTGGATCTGGACTGAGCAGTGTCAGTATTAGCCCCTGCTTTCCAGGGAGATAATCCTTTCCTTCCAGGTGGGAGCAAAGCCCATACTCCCTTCTGGTTCAGCCCCATCCTCCCAAGGTGGTTTACTGCAGTTCATGTATCTTGAGCTGAATGCATAGATGATACACAGGCTCCAGCCAGCACAGAAAAGAGACATATCCCATCTCTATGGCTCAGGCCATCATATACACATAATTCTATATTCAAATCCCTTTGGTGGCTTCCCACTAGCTTCCACCAGTCTGATGACACTGTCCTAATTTCTGAGAAAATAATGACTCAAGTGCCAGCTGAAAGCTGCACTTTGGAGTTTCAGACTTACCGATGAAAGTGCAACAATAGCCAAGAGCAAGGAGATAAAGTCAACATAATCTGAAAAATAAGCTATTTCCTAGCTGTTAATGGTAATTAAACATTTTAATACAGAAGAACACAGACTTCAGTAAGCTTAGGTATGTTTCTGAAAAGTATGACCATCTGGTGCCTCTGGCAACAAAATGAGTTGGGCCTAGCTTTGCAAAGGGAAGGACAAAGCTGGTTTGCATGATCCTGATCTTGCTGGTCTTGAACTCTGGGAGCTGGTGGGCTCCTCTGGTCGTGCCATTCTCTGTCACTGTGAGAAGGGGAAGGTGTCTCACATTTGCCTTTCTTCATTAAGACAACAATTTAAATTAATCTTATGTTTCTGTGCAGCAGCCATCAAAAGACTGCCTGATAGGTTATGATCTGGATAAAAGCTTGAAATATTGTAATTTTGTTTATGCTCTGAAGAAGTGAGGAGTCTGATCTTTCCCTATAGTGACATTGTCAACCTGAGCTAACCTCAACCAGATAGCTCCAGGACTGCAAGAGCACAGAGCCTAGGAAAGGTTTTTGGAACCCGGGTAAATATTTGGTTAGCAGAGACAGAGTCCAAAGCCAGCAAGGGACATGCTGGGACATGACAGATCAGCATGCTATAGTGGTAGAAAGCATTTGGGAAAAGCTTGGCTGTTTAACTCACAGACTTGGGCGTCTCTAGGAGCACTCGGGTGAAGAATGGATTTTCATTTCTATCAGACTGGTAGGACTTCTAGACATATCTTGTCTTTTTCTCTTCTTTGTGGTACTGGTTTTCCTACCAGAACATTTGAACTTGTCCTGCCTAGTCATGTATCCACAGTACAGGGACCTCCAGACTGATGTTGGTCTCTGCTTGCAGTAATTTCTTGCATCAATCTGTGCGAGATACATGCAACTGTCTGAATGGACTGGAGCACTAATGAGAACAAAGTGAATCCTTACCTGATTTATTCTGCCTTAAGTTTTATAGAAAGAGGAAGCTATGGCTAAATTTTGATTAAGAATCAAAGGAGACGTTTTTAAATCAAAGGTTGGGACTACCCAAAATATTCAGTGGGTTTTGGGTGCTTCTTTTGGATATGTTGTCCTCCTTTTCCCTTGGAGGTCAGGGTACTATTTACTGAAAGGATGGCTTGGACAGAACCTGTATTTTGGGGTCTTATCTGTGAGGGAGGAAGAAGGGAGCTGGCTGTGCTGCATGACAAGGTGCTGCTTGGCGGTGCTGGTGATCTGTGTGAGTGATAATGAGGTCAGGGCATGGCTCTGGAAGGTTCTGCATTTTGGAGGGGCCAGGGAAACAAGCTAAAGTAACAACTACATGTAGTGTGCTAAATTATGAGTCCAGCAGAGAGAAGTCAGAAAGGGGAATGTCTGGGGAGCATGGGAGGAAGCATAGATCTTATAGGACATGGAAGAGTCTTGTAAGCAGAGGGAATCTCATGCACTGTCTGGATCAAGGTGGGAATAGATGTAGGAGGACTGACAAGGCCAGGATCTTCAAGTCACTCAGGGTATTTGAGTGAGGGATAGAAATTAAGAATTTGGGTTTCTTGCTGTGGGCAGCCATGAGGCATTTGTCCATCTGGAAACTACTAGGAAAGACTAGGAAAGACCTCATTAGAGAGGGTAGACACTCAGAAAATCTTTTCCCTCTCCCTTTCAGCTACATGTGCTTTGTGCTTGTGACAACTGCTGCATTCTTTTCACTGTATTCAGGTGGGACAACCTTCCCCAAAAGCTTGGGCGGATCCAGACTCTGTAAGTCTTCAGGTAAAACTGGAGACTAAAATTAGAATTTAGATCCTTTCATCTGTTCCCAAGGTCACACACACTAAAATCTTCACTTTAATCAAGAAGTAGCTGCCATAGAGATACAGCAGTTCCTGAAGACCTCTTTGGATAAGATTTCTGATGTTGAAAAATATGAAAACAAATTCTCAAAACTGAGTGTTTCTACAGAAACTGTAGCTCTTAATTTTTACATTACTGTGGCTATACCGATCCTTTTTCTGGTTTAGGCACTGTCATTGTTTTCCCCCTCTCTGTCACTTCTTGCTCATTTCTCTCTTTACATCATCTCACATATTGTCGTCTCATTCAGAGTATCTAAGATCTAATAATTTTCTCTTTATTATAGCAACTTCCATGCTACCTCCTTCTTGCATAAAAAAATACAATCTCAAGAACTGATATAGCTTTTTACTGAAGTGCATGCATCCCCTCCTGATTTGTTTCTAAATTATTTCAGCTTTAAAAGCTGTACAGTATTGGTCTTGTTCTGTATAATCTTCAGCCAGGCACCATTTGGCCACATTAGATTGCTTTTCTTCACCGTCATGTTCACATATACACTTGTCTCACTCTATTTCAGTGTGAGAGAAAGTCTTCCTTCAGCTTCTCCACTGTGTATTCTTCTTCATATGCCCTCCATGGAATCCATCAACTTCAGCCCTTTCAAAATTACTGTATTTTTTTTTCCTTCTAGCACAAGCTCAAGAAGAGCAACCAGTAATACTTCTCTCTGATGGTTACATTCTGCATTATTAATGTGTACTGTTTTACTTGCCCATTTGTATTGCAACTGACTCTTCATGCCAGCATATGAGACTTTTTGGATAAACAAATAGTCCCAGAATACACAAAGGAACACAAAGCCCTCATAAAAAAAAAAATGAAATGGTCATGTTCAAAAGAATGAAACCAGCTAATTAGGTCCTACAAAATCCAATTTTCTGAGCAAAGTTCCCCAGACCAGTCATTTTTTAAAGATTTTTTAAAATCACAGTACTTTATGTTATGAAATGTCTCAAGTCTTTGAATTTTCCCTTTAGCCACCATTATGTCACATTTCAAATTCCTCGCACTCCTATTTAAGTCTTCAATAAGTTAAAATGTTATTTTGAGTTTGTAACACTTTTCCCAAATATACAGTGAATATAAATCAAATATTCATAATACAATCATGATTTGAGTATATAACATTCCAGACAGGTTTAAATCAATGGCTCAATGTGGAAGAGAACACCAAGAATGAGTAACATTCCTCGGGGTTCAGTGTTGGAACCGGTGCTGTTTAACACCTTTGTCAGTGACAAGAACAGTGGTACTGAGTGCAACCCCAGCAGGTTTGCTGATGGCACCAAGCTACAAGGAACAGTCAACACGCTGGAGGGAAGGGATGTTATCCAGAGGGACCTGGACAGGCTTGAGAGGTGGGTCAGAGTGGACATCATGAAGTTCAACAGAGCTGAGTGCAAGGTCCTGCTCCTGGGCTGGGGCAATCCCAAGCACAAGCACAGACTGGGTGGAGGGCACCCAGAATGGGTTGAGAGCAGCCTGAGGAGAGGGACTTGTGCATGTTGGTTGATGAGAAGCTCATCATGTGTGCTTGTAGTCCAGACAGCCAAATATGTCCTGGGCTGCAACAAAAGAAGTGTGGCCAGCAGGCTGAGGGAGATGGCTCCTCACCTCTACTCTGCTCTTTTGAGTACTGCATCCATCTCTGGGGCCCCAGCATAAGAAGGATGTGGTCCTGCTGGAGGAAGACCAGAGGAGTGGCCATGAGGATGATCAGAGGACTGAAGCACTTGTGCTATGAGGATAGGCTGAGAGAGCTGGAGTCATTCAGCCTGGAGAAGAGAAGGCTCCAAGGAGACCTTAGAGCAGCCTTGCCCTGGCTGGTAGGTACAATGCATGGGAACTCTTGGTCTCTAAGGATGCCATGGATCTGTTCTCTTTTAAGTAGAATTTCTCCCCATTCACTACAGCTGTATTCTATATTTTATGTATACAGCCCAGAGCAAAGCCACTATTATCATCAGTGGAACAGCATGTGAAGATAAAAAGAAAAATAAATTCATCCTCTGCATCCAGCAATTCAGATTTTCTCTACAAAGGGGTTATTTCCATTACTTTTTCTGCATTTAATATAAGCACCACGACTACAACCACATATGAGCAAATACACCAGCAGCACTTGGAGCAAGGGAAAAAGGGTGGATATACTCCAAAGGTCACATTTCCACCAAACACACCCAGCTGAGTGTATTTCAAACCAGCTGGAACATCAAGTTAGTGTTCAGATCACCTCATAGGGTGTTACGCATATGTGGCTTCTTCACTGTGTGCAAAAGTAGAGACACATACTCAGGAAGTCAAGTCTAATTTCTACCATGTCTTAATTTATCCTTACTGTCTTAATTTGCATGGAGTTTTTTTGATCAGGTCAAGCACAGTGGGCACTGAAGACTTCCATCCATTTTATTTTTTCTACTTGTTTCTGGAATTTTTTTTTCTTAGACTCCTGCAGGATGAAAATTTCTCTCTTCAGATTTTTCTTTTTGGTGCTGAGGAGATGAGATTGCTCAGCTGTACCTACAAGCACAGATTAAAAAGACAGAACAGTGGGAGCATCAGTGGGAGCACTCACACTTCAAGAACATAGAAAAGAACCAAGACAGACACAATATAAAAAACACCTCCCCTCCCCTCACCACCCCTCCCCTCCCCTCCCCCCCCCCCCCCCAC
>QUSF01000002.1:30270948-30359160 GCA_003676055.1 Chloebia gouldiae
GAGCTGGTGGAAAAAGAGGATGCACATGGGCCAATGGAATTCTTTTTTCGTTTCTTGCGCACTTCTCCATCCTATCTATCCTCTCTCCTCCCCTCCCCTCCCCTCCCTTTCCTATTTCCACACATTCTTCACCCACTTCCAGCCCCTTTTACTTCATATTCTCGAGGGGACATGAGATGACACAGTGACATAGCATAATTACTATGAACTTGTGCATAAGGAATGAAATGGGAATTCCATTGGCCCATGTGCATCCTCTTTTTCCACCAGCTCTACAATCCTGGCTCTTGGTATGGTTGCAGTGTTCACATCCTTAAAAGCTACATGAGACTGGGAAAGCTAAAGAGCTGTCAGAGCACTCTATTTAGAGTATTTATTCTCTCTGGTATCTGCAAGCAGCCTTCACTCATCCTTACTTACAGGAAAGATAAGAATGTTCTTTGGTTTCACCTGTCAAGGAACTTCAGGATCCTGGCTTGTATACACAGACCTATATTAAATCATAATTTAGCCTGCTATGTATTTAAATAAATTCATATTGACACACACATGCAAAACTATATTTACACCTCCAAGTATATATTCTCTACAGGTTAAATATGTGCTGAATATACATTTAAAGGATATTTGTTTGGAATGTTTGATGAATAAAGTTAAATTACCCAATTTCTGCATTAGAAAGGAGAAAAAAGAAAGGCAGATAGAACAGAGAACTTGGCTGTACTCACCTAAATAAAAACGCCAATATTTGCCTTGATTTCAAGGCCAGATGGAACCAGTCATGATCCTTCAGGCTGATTTCCTGGGAAATGTCAACATTATGTTCATAACTCCAGGTTGAACTATTAAGTATGAATGCAGAAAAGCAGGGGGAGCATTCCTTGCATTGCTGGGAGGCAGAAGATAGGCTTGTCTCAGGTGAGCCATGGAGAAAAAGTAATAAAAGCCCATATGATAACTGTGTTACTCAGAAAACAAGCAGAACCATGTAAGCTGGCAGGGGTTTGCTCTGTACATGCTCCAACCTCCAAATGACCAGCACAGAAGGAGCCAGCACATCTTAAAACCATCTTTCCCCACAATACCATGGGTTTAGCTCCTCAGGTAAGCTAAGTAGGAAAAGACAAAAGTATGTATGGGGATGTTGGGAAATTCAATCTTAATGAAAGAAAGATCCAGCCAGTGAATAAACTGAAAAGAAGCAAACCAATTCAAACCACATCTTTGAAAAGGTAATGGTAGATAATCTATTTTTGTTCTGCTTGAGAAGAGTGATGATATGATGGTCTAGATTAAAACAAAGAGATTTCTGTAGGCTTATACTGGAGTCTCTCCCCAGTTATTGAAGTATCTAGAGGTGGGGAAGTACCTTAAGCTTCAGGAGACTCCTGAGCTGCAGAAGGTGGTAGAGGCCATGTAGCCTGTTGGGGAGCATGGGAGTGGCAGGGAGATGGGGAGCAGAGCAGCTCTGGGCTTGCTCAGTCCTGTGTTAGTGGGATGTCAAGAAATGTGAGTGATATTTGGTGTCTTGAGCTCACCTTCAACCACATCCCAAGAGACACAGCCCATCTACTGAGCTTTCTTCTTGCCTTCTCTGCCAAATCACATGCCCCAGAAATTCTGAATGGTTGTTTGCAGTTCACCTGGGGAGGAAGGAATGAAGGGATGAATGAATTAAGACTTGCAGCTGGGCAACGCCTTTAAAAGTGACCTTCAATCTGTTTCTTAAAGAGAAAAAACACTGTCTCTTCTATGCATCTAAGCAGAGTCATTTTCTTGCAAAGCCAGGGAGTTCCATTTGTGCCTCAGATACTTCCTCCTGCTGAGAAAACTCTTAAGTTTTATCTCTAAGTACCAGCATTCTATGCCTAAATATTGCTTACGCAAGGACCAAACATAGGTTAAGCAGAGGATAAATATTCCATGTTTGGGGAATAGGAACAGTTTAGGGTTTTTGGTAATAGTTCATTAAGAAAAAGTGGAGTACAAGAAGAGTACGTTAGAGAACAGACAGGGAATTTGAAGTGAGGTAAGTGAAAGGCACATGATAATTTACTGCCTCGTTCTGCAGAGTACCACATGGATGTCGTCAGCATGTATGGATAGCTTAGTCCATGGATGTGCTAATGATGGCTTATGGCATCTCTGTCTGCTCATCCTCTTTTGCCTGTTGTCTCTCTCTGCGTTCAGATTATGCTGACAAAACAGTTCTTGCAGCAAGACAAGATCAGGTGAGGGGTCTGGATTTGCAAAACGCCTTCTTTTTTGTAAAAAAAATAAACTGAAAATCTTTTCCTGAAGCTGTTTTCCTGACGTGTTTCACAGCCCTTCCCCACAAACAGCTGTCCTGGCAAAGCTACAGGGGCACTGTACTGCAGCTTGGAAACCAGGAGAAGAGCAGGGGATGGAATGAAACAGCAATACCTCCGGCCATTACTGCCACTGGGGACAAGACACTGCAGAGCTGCAGCCTTACATTCTGCTTCCAGCTTGGCTCTGATTCACAGTGGGACTCTGGAAAGTTACTTGGCACTCCTGCACCACAGTGCCTGGATTTCTTACGCTGTAAAATGGAATCACCAATGGTTACACAACCTGGTGAAGAGCTGAGGTGTATGAGTGCACTCTGTGAATGCATACGGGATATGCTATGTTGCACACACATAAATGACATGTAAATTATGTGCTCTGCAAACATACTTGCACATATAATTTCTTTCCTATGGACGTTTTTTTTGTGTCAGAAGCAGGCTTATGGCCAGGAATGAACAGGACTACTTCTCTGGGAATATTGTTCAGTTGCTAATTTCACTACCGGAACTGTGTTGCTGCACAATCTGGCCTCCTTCCACAACAGCCTCTACTGAAAATAAAGGGGACTGATGAGCATATGGATAATGGTAAACATATGGAAGGCAGGCAGTGCTATACACTAAAAGCCAGATCACATTAAAAGGTATTTAGTTGTTGGCAGCATAAGATCAGTGTAGGAAACATCATCTAACAGAGAAATCTCATACCAAAAGGTTTTATACTCTGACAGCATTTGGCATTTTTCTTTCACTTAACAGAAAAATAAAATAAAAAATGACTAAGTCAAAGCAAGAGTAAAACCTTTAAAAGTCTCAAATTAGTTTGTCATAACTGCAAAAATACTGGATCTTTGGTTTTGTTTATGTTGGAAAGTGGTTTCATTTCTGACTAGGTCACTTGATTTTCTTTTGAGTGTACACGAGACCTTTGACTCCTCAAAGGACACAAGAGACAAATTGAGTAATGTGATGTCATTGCCTCATTGCCTTGCAGAGTTCTCATAACACTAAATATATTAGTCACTCGCCTTGCCAGTACCAAGAGGGTAGAAAAAAAATTCGGTAAGATGATGGTATTATGTAGATGAACAACAATAATTGTTCCCTGAGAGAAATGTAATTTTCATTATTTCCATCCTTTTTTGTGAAGCCCATGAAACCACATTTTGCCTAGGTGTTATTTCTCACCTAAATATTTGTCTTCACCTTGCATACAAAACCACCAAAATTTTCTAATCGGTGACATATTAAAGTCCTTTAGAATGAAGTAGCCTAAAAACATGACTTTCACTTTTTACTGGGAATGGGGATTGTTCAGTCTCAGGAAGTTACAAGAGGCTGGATATTTGGGAAAAATGTGTTGCTGGGCATTGCTGGAGTTTTCTCTTGCTGAGTGGGGAGGTATGAATGAAAGTATGGTTATACTTAGCAAATACCTGTTCACACAACAACAGACCATCCATTTTTGCAAGACGCAGGGAAAGCTGCAAGATTTCTGTTTCTCTTTATAAAGAAAGCCAAAGTGTCAGATCCTTGCTCCAGGGAAGTGCAAAGTTGGATTTCAAATACTTATCTGTTGGGTAACGACAACATATTCTCACATGGGATGCCAATAAATATAAAGATGCAGAATTTCCTTCCCTTTAAGTTTTCATAGCTAGCACTCAAAAAAAATGAGTAATTTTCCATACTGACATTGGGATTACTTCAAGCAGATTTTTTCAGTTACTTTTGCTCCTGTTTTTAATGCCACAAATTTTCTTGTGCAAAAGTTATTTTTAATTTTATCATGTGTTATTTTCAGTTCTATCACATGTAACACAAAATTTGTAATGGAGATTGCAGAAAGTGTGCTGGGATTCATCTGCTAGTACAGAACATACTTTTTTACAATTCAAGGATTTATCATCTATGTGTAGATGGCTAAAGACTACCTTAAAGGATAATTAGCCATTTGCAAATTCTAAAAGCAATTCAATATGTCAGGACCTTTTTTTCAGAGATGCTTGAGGGAAAGAAATCAACTATGCAAACTGTTATCCAGTAAATAAATTATGGTTGTAAGATCCCAGTTTCTGACAGGCCTAAAAGCTAAATAAAATGTTTGTCAACCCTTCTAAAGATCTCTACAATATAAATCAGCCTGAAGCAATGTTTTGGTTTTACTGAGTCATTAGTGGAAAAATACCTTCAAAAAACCCTACCATTGAACACCTCACACTGGCTCTCTCAGTACTTCAGTGTCTGTGCTTAAGTGAGAAGTGACATGGTTTCACACAACTATGACTGCACCCAGAGGTATGTGTAGTTCAGAAGAGCCAGGTCTTAGAGACTTAAACCAATGAGGAATGAACTCCTTCAGCTGGAGCTGGTGCCTCCTCCACCCAAAACTAGAAAGCAAAACAAGCCTCCCCACCCTTATGGCTGTTGTATCTGAAGCTGAAGTCATGTAGAAAACATTATGTGTTCATAGAGAAGATAATGCTCCTAAGTAATCGGTCATGAAACAGATAGGATTTGATTAAAAAGGTGGAAAATACTGTAGACCCTAGGACTAATGAACTCTTCTCTTTCTTCAAATCCTAAAATCTCATTCTTTCTCAAACAATAACTTCATTCACTGTAACTTTCTTCATTTATGTAACCCTATATATTTTACATACTGTTGTGTCAAGCCATTCAAAACTAAACAGAGGGTCAACAAAAGGACATTAGCATAGGGCAAATAATTTTATGTGGTCTGTAAAGTGATGTTAATGTGTGTGCTGATCACTGCCAGCTCTCTTCAGACTCTCCCAATTTGTAAGGTGTGTCAGTACCTAAGTCACCTTTGTGATTGAATTCCCTACAGTCACTCTGTTGTATTGGGAAACTTAGAATTGGCCCTACACTCTAGACCTGTCTCACAAGTGTTAAGTAAAGGGGAACACATCACATCCTTTGACTGCTGATAATGCTCCCCTTTGCATGGCCCACTATGCTGTTGGTCTTTCCCAAAAGGGAATACTGCTGGCACAATGGTGTTGGCCAGGATGTCCTGATCTTTTTCTGCAAAGCTGCTTACCAACCAAGTTGACCCTCAGACTCTCCTGGTGCATGGGGTTGTTCTTCCCCAAGGCCAAGATCTGCACTTTCTCCAGCCTGCTGAGATCTCACTGAATGGCAGCACAAAGCTCAGTCGTATGAACAACTCCTCACAGTTTTGTAGCTTTAGCAAACTTGCTGAGGTGACACTCTGGCCCATCATCCAGGTCATTAATGAACAAGAATCCCTGCTAGGTCCAGAATCAGCCCTTAGTGACCTCCACCTGGTCTGACACTCTTCACCAGCCCTTGAGCTAAGTAATTCAAACAGTTTTCAATCCTTCACTTAGGCACGTCATCCTCCCAGTCAGTGGGGATATTATGATAAACTGTGCCAAAAGCCCTTTTACAATCAAGATAAATAACATTCACACTCTATCCTTATCCATCAAACTAGTCAAGTTATGATACGAGGCTGTCATGTGTGTCAAGCATGATTTGTCCATTGAGTAGCAATGCTGTTGTTCCAAATAGCCCTTTTGTCCTCAATATTTTGGAAACATTTTCACTATTATCTGCCCCATCCTTTCTCTGGGGTACAGGTGAAACTGACTGGCCTCACATCTTTTTCTTTGCCTTTCTTGAAGATGGCAAACGTATACTTTACTACTTTCTCAGGAATCCCTGCCATATGCCATAATTTTATTGCAGAAATTATCAAGGGTGGCCTCACAAGCACATTGACCAGCTCCCTTAGCACTCATGTGTGTCTCCCTTTATGCACCATGAATGTGCCTATAGGCACAATGTGTTCAATATGTTCATTAATCTGATCTTCCTCTACAGAGGAGGGTCCTCCTATTCATCTGGAAATTAATCCCTTGAAAACACCCTATCTAAAATCACAGAACATGGGCCCAGGTCTTTGCCTGGCAAGTTGAATTAAGTTCTTCAATTCACTTCCAAGAAGAAACATACATTGTATGTGCTACAATCTACTGATTTTTATCCAGGAATATTGCTTCAATAGTTACATCAGGCTATGAAAATACTAAAAAGAGATCTCAATGTCCACATTTATTTTGTGCATGATTACTTGAGCAAAAGGCTTTTTTTTTTTTTGCAGCCTAGCATCTCCCTTTGTTCTTCTCAGATATTCATCTTGCACTGAGGTGCTTTCCAAGGAAGTTTATGTTTGCAGTCCAGGCTTAAGTTGCAGAGGCAGCTTGGAAAGTAAGCCTTGAGCCTTACCAATTCTTTCTTGCCTTTCTCTTCTCAGAGATAATTTTGATGTTACAAGGTGTGCTGTGTTCTGGGACATTGCAGGGAATACTTTTCACTGGTTTCATCCTGCTCCACAGGCTATTACCTCCTTGTTAGTCTTCCCCTGCATGTGATCTTTTCAGTTAACATCAGGATAGTACAGATAGGAAATATCCATCCTCCAGGATTATTTTTAGGTGTGATATGCTCACATAGCTAAAAAGGGGTAGATGCCACAAGCAGAACAAATGTTCCAGAGATATTTGGCCCAGATTCAGGCTATTATTTGGGCTTCCTGAGTGTCATATACATTAGGAATGTAAGTATCTCTAACCGTGGTGTCCCAATGCATCAAAGGGCCAGTTCTCAAAAGGTCCCCTAGTCATGGTGCCTCTCCCACTTGGCTGCTGCTAGATTCAAGGAACAGCCACTATTGGCAGAGGAACTTGTTCCAGCTCATCACCTGTAGTGAGCCACAAAGCTAAGAACAGATGAATCACTGAGATTGCTAAGTAATGAAATCACTGGCCTTGGAGAGAGGCTCCAGATGGCTCAGAAAGCAATGTCCCAAACTGGTTTGCCAAAAGTACGTCATCCAGGTGCCCTGTTCCATATGTTGCTGGTTTCCAACTGAATGCCAAGCCCAGTGCTTCACTTCTGATTTTTAAATCCCCATGCAGAACCAGTCAAAGGGGCTGTTTCATTCATATTTTTCTGCTTTATTAAATTGGCTGACTGTAGGGGTGATTCATCTTCCATTTAAACATTCTTATCCCTCTGCAATTCATCTAGAAAAAAGCATAGTAGAAAAGAAAGAAAAAAGCCTCCAAATACGAGATGGTTTTGTTGGGCTGATGGGATGCCCAGCCCTTAGTTCTGAGCAGTCTGAGAGCAGGGCAGGGAAGCAGTCCAGCTTGCAGGCCAATGCAGAATTTGGCATCCTAGCCTGTAGTCTATTTAGCATTTCCCAGATTCCCTCTCTGGAGTCATGTTTGTTGGCTACACTAGAAGGTTTTATAAGTCTGTATAGCAAACCAGCAGATGCGAGTGGTTGTATGGCAGCCTGAGGACCAGAATCTTTGCTGAAGAGCTATAAATATTAGCAGTCTGAATCAATTCCAGTGGCAATTTGGAAAAAAATCAATGATTACTCCTGTTTATATTATGTAGATCATTATTGATCATGCTTAGACAGCCCTACCAATGCATAAAATGTTGGGTCATGTTGAAAAATGCTGTAAAGGCTTCTCAGTTCAACTGTTCCAGTTTTTCTCAATTTCTTAACTTTAAACTATTATATACTGCATATTTCCATTGTGACAAGAAAATGTTTTATCTTTTCATTCCCAAATCCAAACCAAGAACTACATCTCCTAATGTGTTTTGTTTGGGTGATGGGATAGGCGTCACCAGCCAGGTTCCAGTTGAGGAGGTCATGGGCCAGCTTTGTTGCACAAGAATACATTGAAATTCAAAGTTATTCTACTGTGGTCTGTGGCACTTCACCACTGTAATAATGCTAAATTTGACTTTTTATGTCCTCTTTGCAGGACATGAGAAAAGTGTTCTGCTGCCTGGTCTTGAGTGTGGGTTGCTTTTTTAACTGAGGAGGATACGTACATAAGGTTTCCGTGGCTCAAGTGCTCTCTTCCATCTCTCATGTCTGTATGGTAAAGGAGGTGAGCACTACTGGGGGAAGCAACTACCAAAGGGAATTGGGAAATTGAAGTTTGTATTATGGAGGGATCTAAGCTCATGGATAAAAGAAGTCCTATAAGAAGAAAAGCTTGCCTTCATTCCAAAGTACTAAGTGGAGAGGCATGACTGACTTAGAGAAAATAAAAAAGACTCAAATTTCCATGAGCAGCAAGACAAAAGCCAGACAGCAGCTCTATACTTATGCCAGCTATTTTTTTTGATCAAATATTTTTCTTATAAGAGGCAGTTGAAGAGATCAAGAGATATAAGAAATTTTCCTTTTGTCTGAGGACTCCTATCTATCTGCAAGGAGAAAGGTCTAGGCATAGATTTAGACTGGCTGGGAAATACAACAAAAATTGTGTGAGTTCTCTCCCAAACATCTCCTATATGACTTTGAAGAGAATACCTGTACTCTGAATCAAAATTAGATGGAGAAATTAATTTTAACTATGTGCATCCATCCCAGGCATTTTAACCAGGCTTCAAAGCACAAGGATAATATTATCCTGTTGGCAGGTTCCTACCTAAATTAGAACTTTCAAAATCCATCTCTGTTTTCTTCAGCCATTATATGAATTTGAAGACCAGAATCCAAGGCCTTTTCTTCAAAGTGGCCAGTGGAGATTATTCAAAGAATGAGATACTAGATAGGAGTTTTTAAATTGATACAAAAAATTCACCTTTGTCTTTGTAAAGGCAGAGATTGGGTTTCAGTTTATTCCTGCATTTTACTGGTTTTCATAGGCGTTCTGGCCTGCCTCTGCACCCACTAGCACTCTGATGAAGGCTTTTTCTGCTTTGTCAGCATTTATGATAATGGATTGGTTCTTTCCTCCTATCAGTTGATGCATATGGACATACTTGATGATAGTCTGGTTATTAATCCTGCCAGAAAAAAAAATTGAGAATCATCTTGTGAGCAGCTGCAAAGTAGAATGCATTTTCTCCTTTCACATATTCAAGAAGTAAAAGTAAAAGACAAAAAAGGCTTCAAAAAAAGGCCTGTCCATCTCAAGGGAGTGTGTATTAGGAAATGCAGAGATGGAAGAACCTGAGTTTTATGAAACCTCGTGATACTGTAAGCTGACAATATATACCTATGACTTCTAAATAAAAATGTTGACACTTTTCAAGTTAAGGTGAAGCAGTTTCCCAAATTATCAGTCTAGTCCCTTCTGTGGGACATTTACTGGAAACAGATATCAGCCCTTTCTAAGAAATACCACATAAGAAACTGCTAAAGCAGACATCATCAAGAAAAAATTTTCGAGTGATTTTTGTCTTATCCTTGGATAGAGAACGAATGCTGTGGTTGTTTAAAAATAATCTCAAAATAAATAAGTTGTTGTATGGGAAAAGGTTCTCATGTCAATGCTTGTTTCCAGGCCAACACAAATCCACAGACATTGTTTTTATCATATAAACAAGATATCTTAGATCTAGACTCAGAACTCTCCATTTTTATACCCATTTATTGAAAATTAAGTACAATTAGGGCAACCAGTCATTTTTGTTTCAGAGAAATTTAAGACTTATTTACATGGGATTAAATCAATAAATCATTGCTCAATGTCTGAGAATAATTCTAATGCAAAGCATCAACTGACATTGAAAGCCTAAGAGTCTTCAGTTCATGGCTGGCTTATCTGATTGACTTAGAGGTGAACCCATTCAGACAATCCAATTTTATGGAAAGCTGGGCCTTTCCATGTTGAAGACCAAAAAAATTTTTTAAATGTTGATTTTTATTGGATTAGCATGACAGTTGATGGTGAAGTCCAAAAACTTTAACTGGAATCTACTACAAGGAGTCTGGATATCTAAATTTTCTCTTGCCTCAGCAATTCTTTTGCCTTCTTAAATGCTAGGATGGAGAGAGATGGAGCTTGTAGCACATTTGAATGTCACCAGAGTCAGTCTATTTCAGAACAAGCATGGGGAAAGGGAAGCAGAGGGTCTTCAAAAGTAAGTCCACTGGGGAGTTTGCTAATAGCACTTCCTTGCTTCTGTATTTCTGAGCTGATACAAGAGCGGGAGGAGACTGGCGCTCAACATTAGACCTATGCCAATAAAAGCTGCATAAATCAACAAAATCTTCACTTAACAGGATGATAAAAATTCTTATAGAATTCATCTCTAGGAAGAAAATTTAGTGTACAATAACATTAAGTGAGCAAGGGCCAGTTTCAGGAAGAGGAAATAGCTTGTTGTTGCTTCGAGGTTGAATATGACCGAAGATCATAAATTAGTCTTGCTCCTGCTGCCTCTGTTGCCTATGCCACAGCCCATTAAAGCCAAGTTGGCTGCCTGAGAGTATATATAAGGAGGTAAATACTTCTGGAGAGGAAGATAAATTTTCTGACTCCCCATCCTTCACTTTCCCTGGCAGCACTCAGTACCATGAGCTAATTCTCCAGAGCTTTCCTGCTTCTCTGTCCTAAGAGTAGTGCTTTTCCTTCCTACACCCAGCCCATGTAATTTCATTGACTCAAGTGGTCAGTTCTTGCCTGGACAGACCTTTAGAGAGAGCAATAACAATCCAGCGACATTTGCACTGCTAAAAAATGTGAGCTGTCCTTGCATCCAAGAATTTCAACCTTTACAGCTGAAATGTTCATGAGAGAAGCAGAGCTTCATCTATGACTTTTTACAGCCTTCTGGTTGTCATAGGGTCATAGAATAGTTTAGTTTGGAAGAAATTTCTGGACATTATCAAGTACAAACCCTTGCTCAAATTTTGAGGTTACGTCCACTTCTAAAGTTGGATCAGGTTGCTTAGAGTGATATCACTGAGCTTTAAAAATAATCAAGGAGATATTGGGCAATCTTTTGGGTGGTTTTACCATCCTCAGTGTGAACAAATTCACCTAATATCTAATGGGAATTTGCCATATTGTAATTTGTGCCCATTGCTTCTCAACATTTTGCTGTCTACTGATGAGACAAGTCTGACTCTTCTGTCTATCTTCAAATTATCTTCATCTTTTCTTCTGGACACACGTAGGTCAGCTTCTCCTTGTAACACATCTAGCAAGCTCACACTTGGTAAATGATACCCTGTTTGTCTAATCTTTTCTTATGTTTTGGAGAACAGGAGTCAAAAAAGCAACTGGGGAAAAGGTTTCTTTTATATGGGATATGATTGATTTAAAAAAAACATAATTCTGACTGATTTATACAGGAGGGAGAAAATCAGAGTTTAGAGTTATTCTTCAAGACAGTTTTGCTCACACAGATGTGTTTTATACTATCCTTTCCTGTCGTCATTGTATGCCTTGTTATAAAGCAAGTTGGTGAGCTGACCTTGCATTTACACTTGTTTCTGGAATCCACCGAGCAAGGAGCAAAAATATTTTGTGAGCACAATACAAATCCCAGCAAACTCTGCAAGCACAAATTTCACAGGTGCATGTTTCGCCTCAGGAAAGGGAAGCAGGCTTTCCCAAAGGGTGGCATAAATCCTTCAATGGGTACTGAAAAAAAAACCAAGAAAGAATAAAAATAAAAAGAGCAAGCTCTCAACAGAAACGTTAAGGACTTTAGCTGACTTTGAGATCTATAGGAAAAGCTGAAATTATTCCTCATACACAATGTATTAAGAAACATTGACGTCCCTCCTCCATTTCTAGAGTGCCCAGATCACAAGAATGAAAGGGTGCAAAGCTGAGAGGCACAGCGAGTGTCTGGCTCCAGACACAGATCTGTCATCACTTATCATCA
Source organism: Chloebia gouldiae (assembly GCA_003676055.1). Classification (NCBI taxonomy): domain Eukaryota; kingdom Metazoa; phylum Chordata; class Aves; order Passeriformes; family Passeridae; genus Chloebia; species Chloebia gouldiae. Next base: position 30,282,969 of record QUSF01000002.1, read on the forward strand.
CAGCTGGGAGATGACGAGATGGCTGAGGCGAGCTGAACCAGAAGGAGGTGGCAGCCAGGTGGCAATGGCTGGGCAAATAATGTCATGGTATGTCTGCTCTGGATGGAGGAAAATGTCTTCTGACAAAAAAAAAAAAAAAAAAAAAAAAAAAACCCCTCAAGCTTCTCTTTTGGTTCCTCAGAGTGAGGAATGGAAAAAAAGCCAGAATTGGCATAGTCCGTTTGAGCAAGGAAGGAACTCTGTGTGGGAAGTGGCACTGGCAGGAGCCCCAGGGCCACCAATGGGACTGGTGATGGAAGATGATTTTAGTTTTACGGATGGTGCCTACCTCTGCTACAATGGGGGGCTATAAATTGAGGAAAGGAATACATGCACAGCTTCTGCCAATAGAGACTGGATCACGTTCAGAACCATTGCGTGGAGTGCTGTGCATTAGATCAGCTTTGGTCTCATTCAAGCAGCCTTAAGCCCGCTTGCATCACATCTATTAATGTGCAAGCCAGGAGTAAGCTGGTCCAATGTGTGCACTCCTCTTAGAGGGTGCTTTACATTTACACACAGTGGGGTACTTAAACAGAATCTTTTTTGGGGTTATGTGACGGATTTATGTCAGTTTAACTTCAGTCCCTTTGCTCCTCTCTTTGCAAGTAAGCTGAGCAGAAGACCAAAGTCTCTCACAGTGTAAATTATGGGTGGGTGCAGTTGGCACTGTCTTCACCTCAGTTTTTAATATAGCTTCTTCAGTAAGCTATGGAAACAGTGTTTTTCCTAAGCTTGTCTGGCGAGCCTTACTCCCTAGTCTCTCTCCTCTTGCAGACGTTGCTAAAGTTTCCACACTCAGAAAAGTTTGGAAGTGTGTCTGTCCGGGATGAAATCTTGCATCTCCTTGGGGCTGCTTTTCAAAGGCTTTCACCACAGCCGGAAGGAAAACCTTATATGCAAAAATAAAGCAAATTTCTTTTATTCTGAACATCTAAATGAATTAAGCAGTGTGTTGTGTAGGCATCCATGAATTCACTGAAATATTTCTTTCCCATGAAAATGTAGTGGAATTAAAAAGCCAAATAAACACACATCAGAAATCTGTCCTTCACCTCTACCAGTTGCAAGCTTTAAAATCCACAAAACAGAGTGGGGCCTTTCAGGGTTCACACTGAGAAGTTGTTGAAAAGTGTAACCAAGCATGACTAATGACTACTGGGGTATTTGCATGGATTCTGTTTGCAAGCATCAAGTGTGTGAAACCAGATAATTTGAGAAAAAAAAACATAAGCAGCACAGACAGGAGCTAGGAATTTAAAAGGCATGTTAAGTGGAGTATAATCACAGCAACACAACTGGTGTCTCCTGGTACCAGGCAGCTGCTTGGTTGCATCCAGTGAGGAGGAGGGTACATTGTTTTCCTGCAAGGACTGATGTGCTTAGAAACCAAGGAGAAGTAGAAAGAGGATAATCAATACCATCTATTAATGCTACCTGTAAATTACAAAATGAGTATTTGGCAGTAACCTGCATTATGAGAGCTGTTAATTCCACTGGAAGATAATACACATCACCAAAAATTATACAGTATGTGTTGCTTAGTGCTCCAGTCTTGCCTCTATCATAAGCGCTCTGACACATAAAATAGAAATTCCAGAGACTTGTCAGGCTTTCACGTACGCCCTGAGCAGCCATGTGACACCTTATGTCTGGTTGGAGCCAGTGAGAAGAGAGGTGTTCAGATACTGCTGTGAGCTGGACTCAGTCACAGGGCATCTTTAGAGAGTCACTGGGAGAATACCATGAGGTCCTTGATCCTGTGGGTATATGGATATCAATCCTGTATATGGCCTTCATCAGCCCCCATCTGCATGACTCTCAGGCTGTGCTGTGCACATTTTTCTGTGCTTTCCCAAGGAGGGGAAACAGATGATTTTTGGGGCTGCCTGTCACCGGGTGTAAAAGCCAGAGATACCAAATTCAGAAGGGAAAGAATGGAGGAAGGAGTGGCTTCTTGGGGAGGCCTGTCTCCAGGAACAGCTGAGGTGCTGGGGTGAATGGTTCATAGATCCTGCCCAAGTCTGAGGCTCGTGGCCTCACAGGGAAGGTGAGCTTGGCTTTCCCTGGAACCTGAAGCCCTGAGTCCTTCCTTGCCCTGTGCAGTGCTGCTTTCAGAAAATGCTGAAAATTTCCAAAGCAACCAGAGGCTATCCAGGAGTTCCTGGTCTTGCAGCTGTGTCAGACTTGCAGCCACATGGAAACCCTCAGCTGAGAAGGACTCACCCTCCCCCTTAGATCTGTGCCAAGGTGTGGCAGAACTCCACTCAAGAAGATGAAGGACACTTTGCCTCACCATCCTTCTTCATGGGAAAGGGAAGCAGCTTTCCACCCTAGGAATGCTAGATCTCCAGCAGCAGTGTAATTCTGCCTCACTAGCAGAATCAGGAAGAGAAGCCTGCACAGTGACAACAGGAGGGACAGAATTTTGCATGGTGGGAGCTGGCAGGGGTACATAGCCACAGGGTTCACCCTGTGTTCCCTGGTAGGGGTGCAGCCCACAGGATAAAAGCCTGTTTCCATCTGTCCCTCCCTCCTGCTGCCATCTGGCACTGCATGGCTCTGAGGAGGATGAATCACTCCCCATTCCCTCTCCTTGTCAACAGTGATGTCCAGCCAAAGAAGCACAAGGTTTTTTATCTCATGACAACTTCAGACAAGAAAGGTCAGAAGTGTTCTGGGATTATGAAAGAAAAAGATTCTCAGTTAAAACTTCTCTCTTTTTTATCATTATTTTTCCTGCTATCAGTGAGAGATATAGGCCAAAGGCTCTATGAATTCATACAGAATTGTCAGTAGGCAAATCCGTCTGCCTCAAAGGCATTATTTTACTGGACTGCTGTATGCACCCATCAGCACCTCCAAGAGTCTCTCAAGATTTCTTCCACTCTCATTTACTCTCCTTATTCAAAATTTCAAAATGCATTTACCTTACAGGAAGGGGAGGGCAGGCCAGGATCCATTTTTAGGCTGAATTTGATACCTCTAAATCTATTACAGAGACCACAGTAGGCAATAAACAACAATGGCTCTTCCCGGAACTTAAATCCCGTTCCTATTACCTTCCCACATCATCTGGGAGACAGCAATGCCCACTCGGTGGGGGGACAAGGGGAAGGGAGGTACACATTGCCTGTCAAAGATCTCCAGCCCAAAGGCACTATGGTATTACTGCAGATATTAAACATCCGGATCTAGAACTGGGTGATTGAGGTACCCTCTCATATGCCCATGGTCTCAACCCAGGATATGTGGAATAATCTATGTAATTTTATTCCCCTTAGTGCTTCAGAGAAGTGCCAGTGACTGTAATACATGCTAACTGAATCTTAGCCACAGAAAAATATGTTTCTAATTTACAAATTCGGCAATTTTTCAATAAAAGTTGTTGCACTTTGTCTGATCTATTCTCAAAATACGGAAGTGCTTGAAGCATGACCACCTGCAATAACAGATTACTGTTCCCTAAAATATTGCCATACACCTACAATGTGGAGGCGTAAAGCTTCTCTAAAAAAGATCTTTGTTATTTTTTCTAAAAGAAAGAAATGATCCCAAAGTAAAGCTAGTTTTCAGCAGCCTCTCTGCTCCCCAATGCAACTGGCATCAAAGTCTAATGAAAACCTGTTTGCGGACACTGGATCTGATCCAAAGTACACTATTGGCATATTCTAGATCCCTTGGGACATGACTCATATAAAAAACACAAGGCTGTCATCAGATGGCTGGTGGCTCAAATAAATCAAATTTACTTTGAAAATTGAGGCATACCAAAATTTTATTAGGTGAAACTTTGGCATTTCTTATAGCCAACTTGCACATATATATTTTTATTACTTACAGCAGTTTAAAAGTATGCTACCAATCATATGCAAAACAAGACGCGATTGCAAACATACATTTTTTACTGGGTGGCAGGAGGAACTCTGTTGTTTTCTTTTAAAAGCCCTGAATAGTCCTGCATGTTTGTTAAAGGTGGCACAGCAGAACGGGCCTCTGTGTTTATTTTCCTGCGAGTGGCTGGGCACATATCCTCTGTTTGTGGTCTGAAGCCCTGACTTCAAAGAGCAGCTTCTCCTATGAATAATTACTCACCAAAGCTATCAACTGCAATACAAAAATTACATATAATGTTTGCAACATATGTTTACAAGAAACAGGCATGAATGCTGCTGAAGTCCCTTGAGGGTTAAGGAGGGACCTGATCGCTGGGCTTGAAGAGGTTGTTGCTGTGGCAGCCCACATGCAGGGGCAGAGCCTGGTCTTCCAAGGCCAGCCCAGCAGCTGCTCCTAGCTCAAGTGTAGGAAGCTGTGGAGGGACCCCTTCCCTGCACAGGAAGATTCACCCGAACATGAGGAAGAACTTCTTCACTGTGGGCATGACCACACATTAGAACCAGAGAGGTTGTGGAAGTTCCTTCCCCAAGAGATATTCAAGAACCATCTGGATGCAATCCTGGGCAATGTGCTCTAGGATGACCTTGCTTGAGGAAGGAGGTTGGACCAGATGACACCCTGTGGTCCCTCCCAGCCTGACCAGTTCTGTGATTCTGTGATTCCTGTGCTCAGACTCACAGGGGCTTGCTGATTGCTTCAACACCAAAGGCACTGTCAAACAGGGCAAGACAAAAGTCTGATTCCTCTAATCCCCCAGCAAATGAATTAAAATCAAGGAAAAGGCCATGTTTTGGAGAAGAGTACATGCTTTTGGAACTTATGATAGAAGCCAAATCCACAAATTAAAAGAGAATACATTATTTTTTTTAAAATCTCCCATATTTTGATCTCTTCAGACAGAAGAGCCAAACTCCCACTGACATTTCTAAACCTCATTTATCCAAGAGAGCAGCAAGATAGCCTCTCCTTTAAATTAATACTAAAAGGAGTAGAAAGTTGCAGATTTGGTCTACTTTTCCCTCAAAATACAATGACAATCTATGGGAATATATTCAGATATAGTCTGAGAATGATGCTGGCTCTGCTCCAAAATAACTTAATTCACTGTGCAAACACAAGGAAAGGGAAAATAATGGCACTGTAGATAAAAAACACGAGATTGCTGTATCTGACAGTGTGCAGCTTTGGGACTAAGATATTCTTGGCCAAATGCTGACACCCCTGTCACACAAAAATGAGCTGCTGAAGTACTCAGGAGCTGGTTCCTGGGGAGTGCTGTGGTCTGGTGCTCCATCCTACCAAAGATTGGGGCTGCGTGCTTGGAGGAGCTCACCCATTAATCAGGTGCTTCTCAACATGGTGAGATTCTTCCCAGAAAAGAGCAAAGTGTAAATCAAAACAGAATTTAGTCCCAAATACGAAACTCCATAGACCTTAATAAATACAGTGTTCAGTGGTAAAAAGACGAGCATTTATAAGGAAGTGGGAGGGCACCATCTTGGCGGTGTGAACTGAGCCCTTTCAGGAAAGGGCTGAGGGCAGAGGGTGCAATTCTTACAGATCCTCAGGATGATTGTAATTGTCTTTCTTTGAAGTAAAAGCCACAAAACTCCATTTTATTTCCATGGGAAGAGCAAGGCCAGGGCTGAGCTGCTGTTTCCAGTCTGCCATCACAGACCATCTGACAAGTTCTTCTAAGAATCAGGAAACATTTTCTATTTACCATTTTTCAGAAAATAAATGTTACTGGAAGCTAACAAAATTTACCTCTGATATACAGCATTTATAGCAAATTTAAAACATGAATGTTCATGAAGCAACATCCTCTCATAAGATGTTCCTAATACAATGGGCTGTGAAGGTTTTTCCAATGGAAATGTGAGGTGTGATCCAAAGCATTTGAAGAAACAGTTTCTTTGATATTAGTGGACTTTATTCTTAGCCCTTAATTCCATATTATATATGGAATATATTATTCCATTGCTGGTGTTTGTTTAGTCTGGAGCTGGATGCAATAGCACTCCACAGACTTGAGAAATTTCTGCAAAATTCAGGCTTCTTCCCTTATCATGAATGGATACATACTTCCTCTTGAAATAACAGAAAATTGAGTCATTAAGAGAGACATCATCAGCATTTAGTCACTGAAATGCAGTGACTTAAAATTTATCCCCACAGATATTTGATCAGCTTCCAGGAAAAAAAAAAAAAGAAAAATGGAAAAATATAACAAAAATAATATGAACTTGTAAGTGAAGGAGAAATAAATTCTGGTAGCCTGTGGGTCTCTTGAGATAATCTCTTGTCACTTCAATCCACTGCTTGAATATTTTCCAGTATTAGTGTTCTCCATCTCATTGTTTTTGTTGCTCTACATATTTCAGCAATTTTATTCCCCCTAAATAAAATACAAAAGTCATCAGGTCATAAAATGTTTCAACAATTTAATTTAAAAAATAGTATTTACTGTCTGCACAATTTAAATTTGGCCTACTTTACATATGCAGGATGCAGACTTTAATAACATGATCACATAGTATTTTTCCCCATGGGGTTGCAATATTTTCATTTGCAAGATAACTTTTTTGCCAAATCCTTAATTTTTGAGTGATTGACTCTGAGACTGGGAAAAGAGTTGCAGCTGAGAAAAAGAAGATTGTCCTTGTTATGTAAATATCCCAGGATCTGTTTCTCAGATTTCACCTTGCAGCCATGACTTCCTTCCCAGCTCACCTCCAATTCTCCCTCCTAAATTGTCTTCTGATCTATTCTTGCTTCCTTGTTTCCATCTCTCAGACCATGCTTTTTGCCTAAGTAGTGCCACATTTCCTTTCCATTTGCCGGTGATACTACAGGAAACACCTTGCTGCCATAATGTGTCTCTTTCTTTTCCATCTGGCTGCACAAGGATGAGATCAGAGGAATTTCTCCTTCTTTTCCAGAGGGATTCCCTGGCAGACGGCTGCAGGAGCACTGGAGGTGGCAGGGGAGTGGGGCAGAGGTGGGACAGGTTCATTGCCTGAGTGGTGACACCTGTGTGGGCTGAGGGCAATGTGAGCATGCTCAGCACCCTGCACTCTTTCAACTGATCCAGTAAAAACTTCCTGCCTACAGGAACAGCCTTTTTTCCAAAGCTTAGCTACTCTGGGCAAGCTTTCACAGGAGCAGACCTGGCTCTAGTAGAAAGGCCACATAAGAGGGGATGGGTCACTCAGTGTGACAGTGCTCACACTTTCTTTTTTTTTTAAAGGAAAAGGCACCACTTTCTTCAAGAGAAGCAGAGCTGATTTCCTAGTCCAGTCTTGTCTGTAGATATAGATATGAATACATTTTCTTCTGCTCGCTGCCTATGTGTTCAACTGTCTATTAGAAGATTGATCTAATCACAGATGACAATTTAAAATATTTAGATCATCGTTTCGGAGAGTTGTCAGCAAAATGGGATCTTCTGTTGGGATGTGTCAATATTCATAGCAAATGGCAGTACAGGTAGTCCTGCAATGTCACCCTAAACCCCACACACACACAGAGCCATTTGAGTCTAAGTATTGGCCCAAACTCCAGCCTTCCTCTCAGTCTGCTTTGGCAGTGATATCTGACAGCTGTGTCACATATGAATGAACTAAAAGAAGCCATCAGGAGACCCTGCTGCTAAGTTTACTTAAGGGTGAATACTTCTAACACCCAGAGGAGAGGTGATGGGGCAGGCTCAGGGACAATCTCTATCTCCTGACTCAGAGTAGGCATTAGGAAGTTCCTAATAAAGCATCCTCAATTCTTAAAAAAATCAGCTTTCAGAGCCTATAATATTGTGGGAGTATTGTTTGGAGGAAACACTGTTTTATTTACAATATTTTTTTTCATAATTTTGAATTTCTCTTCACTATGAATTACAAGAAAATGTTTCAGAAAGCTGTGTTTACGCTATGGTCTCCTGACTGAAATACTCACATAAAGTTCCTTGTCCAAGGCATGGCATGTTCTACTAGACCTTGAAAATTGAAGCAGGGGGATGCAAGTTCCAGAGAAACTAATACAAAATTAGTAGAGGTGAAACATTCATGTGCAGCTGAAAGCTGGGTCCACAAGGACCTCCAACTCTGCAGAAAACCTGTCACAGTCTTGGGTTTTTAGTCTAATTAAAGACAAGCTGGAGGCTTTGGAAAAGTAATTTCTTTTCTACTTACATTGCCATTTCATGAACCAGACTTATTTCCTCAGCGCCAAATTGCATTTCAGAATGTGTCCTTGCTAAACTGAGTGAAATGGATTTCCATTTTTCATGACTGAACCATATTTTAGCTGAGGGGGAGGCAGAAGTTCCAGTACCATTTCCTGAAGTTAACAGCAGACCTGCCATTAATTTCAGTGTCCCAGGATTTAAGAAAAGAGATAACAGACCCTCAAATGGTTTTAAGTTCATTGAAATGTTAATCCAAAGTGAAGCATATGCCATTCAGTTAAGATGCACGTTTACACAGCTGAAGATGACAAGTTTAGTTTGACTGAAGACCGGAGGAGAAAACGATGTCTCCTCCTACATGGTCTGCCCCCTGAAGAAAACATCTGCCTGCATGTTTAACCAGGAATGTGAACTGCTAATGTAATCTGACCTTTAGACAAAGGGAAGATCACTCCAATGCACAAATAGAGAAGAGGCTTGAATGCGATGTACTGTTGACTGTTTTCTGCACGTAGGGATAAAAACAAAATGAAAATATATAAAGGACTGAAGGACATGACTGCTTAGTGTGTCAGGGCTTCCAGGCACCGAGGAGAAAATATGAGAGCTTAAGTTCAGCCTGGAATGATTCTTTGAAATTATCTGAAGTGGATCCACTGATGTCTTTGTAGAAATAACAATGCATATCAGGGCTGTGAAATCTTGTTTCACAATCAAGACTGTGCAAGCTACAATTTAATTCAAGTATCAGCACTTTCTTTGAACAGTAGGCTTTTGAGGGAAGGCCTTTTTGTAATGTTCCCTTGAGATCAAAGAGCTTCCTAAGATCTGGTTGATTAAACTTAATAGCAGTACAGTGTAAATGATGTGGCAGGTGTCACTAGCCTTCTGTCTGTGGAAAGAGCAGGAGATATAAGAGATTAAATAGAATAGACAGGGCCCTTGTTTTTTGGGTAGATGGTGTAAGAAATAGTATAAATTTAGTTATTTTTCTGCTGCTTAGTACCCAAAATACATTTTGAGGTGCTATGAGGCACTTGAGAGAAGCACAGTCCCTCTCTTTGCATATTCAAGCAATGGCTATGCACAAACCCAGTGAAAACCACAGGCATAAGTGAAAGACTTGAGTCCTGTGGCTGGCAAGCTTGTTTTCCTACAGTGACACAATCCAGCCTGTCCATCATGAGACTCACTGCCTCAGCAATGGTTCACAAAATTATGTTCTTTGAGGATGTTCTTTCAGATGTACTCTTTTGGGTAAGGAGAGTTAGTTCATTATCAATGTGATGTCAGAGTGACGGACTACAATGACCCAAGCCCAAGCCACTTAAAATTTCTGAGAGCATTTGAGGCATTTGGCTTCAGAAGAGTCACTGGAGAAAAGCTACCAGTTCTCCATAGTCTTAGAGCTCTGTTCAAGCAGCCATCATCAGCCCAGATCAATAGTCTTGGTAGGTCTGACAGGGCCTTCTTTGTCTTGTGAAGTGCACCAGCACTTCACAGTCAAAATGCTGCAATAGTATAAACTGTCTGGACATGTTCACTCTTCTCACAGTGACAAGCTACTCAATCATACCATAACTGTCTGCTGGCCAGGATTTTCTCTTCATCCTGGATTTATTACACTTGCATACACCTAGCATGGATTCTTTCACCACCACAGCGCACAACCATTAACTTCCATGCCATTAAACTCTGCCTAAATTCTGCTGCAGTAATCATCAACTTCTCATTGAAATCGTCCTGCATACTGAAAATGCCTCCTCTCAGCCATCCTTCATCCACAGGAGCTGCGACCTCTTGCCTTCCTGGTGCAGCAGATGTGGGCAATCTGCCTTGTCCCAGGGGATGGGGGCATGTCCCTGATCCCAGCCAATGGAACCTTGGAGCAGCACACTCTTGTGGGCTGGCTCTATGACAGTAGTGGCTCTCACAGTACCAAACCATACATCCAGCTGCAGAGCTGGATATTGCCAACTGGTTTCTCAGGTAGAGCATAATCAGATTTAGCATAATCAGATTCTCCTTTTTTTCTTTTTTTTTTTTTTTTTTTACATTCTCTGCAGCAACAGTCACTGCAGCAAGGATTTCCTTTGTGTGTGGTTTAGCACTGCTGAAGTCCAGATCCAGATATGCTTTTGAGCAGTCCCTGATGCTTTTATTGCAGTTACAAGAAGCAGACTGTGAAATGAGCTCTGCATTGCTCCTTTAATTGCAAAGCCCAAACACCTCTTAATTGAGTGTAGAACTGCTACGCTGTTCTCCAAAGTCTCCAGAATTTGATTTGGGATCATTTGCTCTTTCCCTTCTGAGAAGGTGGTTCTTTTTTTTTTGTCTTTTTTTTTTTTTTTCAGTGTTTTGCTTGTGCCTGAACATGCTTTGAAGATCATTTACCACAAGAAGAAGGGAAAAGAATGGTCCAAGAGCTGCCTGTGATGTCTGCCTCACCAGCAGTTTATCTGCTGTAAAGATTACCAGATGCTGTCAGAGCACCCTGGTATTCTAGGAGTTGTCTTCATTGCTGGAATAATTTGTAGCACAGAAGGGATCAAGTCAGCTTCATTCAGTTGCTGTTTTTTATAAATGCCTTCAGTTTGCATTTTCTTTAGAGCATCATTAAACTCTTTTAAACTAGTAGTATTCTGTTAATTTCATTAATCCAGACACATACTCAGAAATTGCTTTTTCTATTTTTTATTTTTATGATTCAGTTTATAAAAAGAGAAATGCTTTGTGCTCACCAGTGACTTTTGGGACAGGCGATTTTGTAGAATTTCCACAGTCCCAGCAAATGCTTTGTCTGTAGGTTTAATAGGAGCTGTTAAACTACACAGCAGGTTGTACCTTTTAGCATCTATTACACTCAGTAAACCCAGCACATTTTTCCCATCAGTTACACTCTCTGTGATTATACACTGCTCCAGTCTCACTATAGGTGGGCCAGGCCTCCTCTGAGCAATTTAACAAGTCATTTTCCCGCCACCAGCCAGACATATTAATGCTTTTCAAAACACACACACACACACACACACACACACACACACACACACACACACAGGCACAGCCCTCAGCTGCTCCCTGTTGAAGAGGTACAGCTGAGATTTTTCAGCAAATGACACAGAACAAGAAATACAAACTGCAGTGAACATCCCCTCTGAGGACATCCCAAGAAATTGAAGAAGAAATTCTTTGTTACTTTATCTGAGCTGTTCTTGGAAGACGGATTGTTGGCCTGTGCTGAAAGCCCATGCCTGTGTCCTGATCTTGTTTATTTTGCTAGGAAAGGCATGGTCCTAATTTTTCAATTGATGACACTGGGATAACTAAGAGGTGTTTGAGAATGTAAATGTAAAAAATTTTCTGTCCACTTCAGGTGAGCTTCTGGCTGCCTGCTGGCTCATATTAGTATAGCTGATAGGAAAATAAATTACTGATTTTAAAAAGCAGGCATTTCAAGCTTTACTGCACCCACTGATAGTCTCTCTTTGAATGGAATGGGTGGCTATTGAATCTTGCAGCTCACTTGCTTTTTACAGAGTTTTTCTGCTTTAAACCTCAGTGAAATGTAATGATCACTGCAGAGCAGCCAGGAAGGAGGTAATGCTACAACTTCATGTGAGGATGGTACAGGAAGGTCCTTGGAACTGGTGCTTAGCAGGACACCCTGCACTGAGCAGTCATGAACTTTGTAGAATATTCTTTCTGGAGGGAAAACTGATCTTTTAGAAGCTGGGTTTTCGCAAGGGAATTTTGGCAGTTACATTCTCATGATTCTCCATGCTGGGAACTTTCATCTGCTACAATAAAAATAAGAGGAATTGGCACATGGGATTTCTGTGTACTGGAAAAAGCACAGAGTATGAAGCCTACAAGGCTAGTGCTAAGCACTGCTGAAATTTCTCCTTTCATCTCCTGGACACGATAAAGATGGTGAAAGTATTTTCATTTGTGCCTCTGGGCCAAAACCTGCATGCTGAAGCACCGTCCTGATTTCCCATTAGCTTCAGTGAGATTTGGGGCTGGTTAGCAAAGGGGAATCTTACACTTGTCAAAAAGCACCTAAGGAGCAGAGGAGATCCTTTATGCAAGAACCTGATGAGAGCAAGACTTTTAAAGTGTTTTAGCACACTGAGGTGCAATGGGGAATGCATTTGTGAAACAATAGCTCTAGTAAATTGGAGACATCTTTCTGGTGGTTTTCTTTCTTTCTCTTTTCACCAGTTTCATTAGTTTCTGTTAAAACATTTAGCAGATGTTTAATTGACACATTTAGAAATAGCTTTCCAATCATGTTTCACTTTAATTATCTGATGGTCTTTTCAGATGTCTCAAGGGTACTCCATTTTATTTAGATAAATTATTTGCTGCCTTTCAAGGTTCTCTACTTGAATTCTGCTTATCTTCTCATTACTTTTCCCATAGGAAGGCTTTGTAGGAAACTTGGGAGGGGAGAAAAGTATAGAAGACAGGACAGGGTTTCATGCTGCTTCACCCACAACGGTCCATTTTTCAGATTTCATTTGAAAGCTGAAGTCTGAGTGCAATACGGTATTTTAATGAATCAGCAGTGTAACTCTGACCTAATAGGAAGTGTTTCATGATACATGTTACTTGGGATTTTGTGCCTGTGTGAACATCCTGTTCTCAGCTAAATATCCCAGAGCCATATTTGTGAGAGGAGCCTCTGACTATACATTCTTTTTCTTGTTGTTTTTTTTTTGTTTTTGTTTTTGTTTACATATATATTTTCTGGATTTAGCAGAGACAGTGCAAACTTTATCAATGATAAAAAAATAATGTTTAAGTCAATAATAAAGTTGCAATCCATGACAATATAGACAGGATTTTTCCCAAGGTAGAAGGTGTTGGATGTTTGTTTTTCAAAATCATGATATCTCTCCATCCCTAAAATATTTTAATGAAAGATTAAATTTTCAGCATCTCTGAAAAATTACCTTGCCAAAACCTAAAATACTATATAGCACCATCACAACATATCTATTGAAGATATGTTCTCTCTGTAACCTGCTTTCTAATGAGGCTTAATACTGCAAAACTTTTGACAATTGTGTTTGTGAAGCACAAAAATGCAGCCCTGTAGATATTATGCTGTAAGGCGTATCTCAGGACACCTTTAACCAGTCATGTTCCCCTAATTGCAGTAATGCATCTTTCAGTAGCATTGCCATGCATTTAAAACACTAACCTCCAGGGACAGGTTAAAAAAATAAGTTGCCAAAAGCTATTTAGAGGGATTCTTTTTTTCCTCCTTCCTCTGAAATAATTGAAGCATTTTTTTGAAGGTGATAATGTCACCAATCACATTCACAGTTCTGGTCACTGGGGGACATCCAGATCAACATTTTCCTAACACTTTGATCCAGACATCACTGTCCATGCTCTCCTCACCTCCCTAAATGTTTTCCTTGGGTTGTCATCTGTCCCTGTCATCAAATTTTCCATTGGAAATACTATATAGGTCCTCTGGTTTCACAGATCACCCTTGTCACAGGGCTTACCCAGTAATTTGTGCCTTCATACATTTCTTTTATGGAAGCATTACTCTAAATGCTTACAACTTAAATGAGTGATCTTAATGATATTAACAATCTGTAAAACCAAAGTGCATGTTCAAGTGTCCACTTAGTGCTTGGCAACAGCTGAAAGATTTGGGGTCCTCTATGAGAATGCATGTTGATCTGCAATGGCCTGGGGTTTTCTATTATGTCTGGACTGAGAACAGGCTCTGAGAAGATGGATGGTATGATCTACTCCACGACATTGCTGCTGGAGATGGGGGAAAGCTTCAGGGGCATGACAGAAGTCTATTTTCTTTGCCTTCCATGGCAAGGTGATAATATCAGCTGCACTGCATGCTGGTTTAACATGTTTAATCAGCAACAGGTATTAAAAAATTAATAAAATTAAAGATGAGGAGGTATATCAATAAAGAAATGAGTATTTTCAAATTCTTACCACACCTAGTATGTAGCATGTATTTTAGCAGATGATATCATTTACTCCTTATGACTGTGTTATAGATATACGTTACATTTGCCTTTTTAAGAAAGGGATGTTAACAGCCTTGAATAAAATTGGGACAAATAGTGTAAACAGGATGGCATATAAAGTGTGATACAGTATGCAGAGGGCAAAGTATGTTTGAAGGTTAGCTTATTAATAAAACATGGCTGGCCTTGATTTAGTTTATAAGAAACTTAAGACATTTATCAACATCTGTCTGAACCCATTTCCAGTCTCTTTGGACTCTGTTGTGGATAAGCTGATTAATAAAAGATGATGCCTTAGGAAGGAAACTTAGATCTCTGCAAGCAATGACAAAAGAAAATTCAGTGCTTAATCTACATATGAAAGGAAACTGGGAAAGTAAACTAGTTTACCACTACATCCCAGGATGCCAATCTCATAACATTTCATCTGACTTAGTTTTGGCTGGAGTCTGGAAAAGTAAGAAAGAATTCCAAAAATTAAGTGTGGAATTAATTTACAAGAAAGATCCTAGTGCTCACTTACAGAGACTCTGAAATCTAATCCCATTCCCTTGTGGCTTCCTCCCCTCAGTGTTTTTAACTTTGCAGCTTTCCGTGTTTGTTTTTCATTTGTCTCCTTGATCCTTTAGTCTTTCCTTTCCCTTAGGCTAGAATAAAGTTCTAATACTAAACAAGTGCCACACTTTGCTTATTGATAGTTGTTGCCCAATAAAATGTTGCCCTCGGAAGTCAATTAGTGAAATATGTTTCTCGTAATAACCAGTAATTTGTTTAATTTTCATGCATTCTTGCCTGATACTCAGCCAAAGGGATGCACATGCATAGTTCCTGCATCTGGGACACAGAGACAGCCCAGTGTAGCTGTGTGGTGCAGGGTGCTCCCTGCACAGGCCTCTGGCACCACAGGTGTTACCCCTGCCTGGTGTCTAATAGTCAGGTATCACTGGCATCCAAGGAACCTCCCCCTAACTCCACAAATTTATTCTGTTACATCACTGGTGTTTGGAAATTGGATTTTGCAACCCATCCTCCAACAACTCTCCCAAGCACAGTGTAAAAAACAGTCCCTGGAAGTAGTCTCTGGGGCTCTTCTGCCCTGCTTCAGTTTCACCAGGGTGCTGCTGAAAGGATCATGCCAATACAGTTTCACTACCTTTTCCCTTAAAAAAGGGTGGCTGCAGATGCCTGGCCTGCTGGGAATTATCTCTGGCCTGTGACAACCTTCAGGCAGGAAGGGAAAAATCCCAGACTGAATATCCAGTTCAGTGTTTTAACATATGGGGAGGCAGCCAAACATCCCCCTCCTTAACACTTCCTGGCCTGGACTACACTCCCATGAGCACTGGGCATTTGAACCCATGTCTCACTTCCCAAGGGAGGCTGTGCCAACTAGCAAAACGCTGAGGAAATATGTTTGGTGGTTCCTCATTCAGCTCTGGAAAACATGCTGAGCTTGTCAGGGACAGCAGTAGCTTGAACTACACAGGCCAGAAAAAAAAAAAAAACCTAAAACCCATAGGCTTTCTATAATAAAAAGATGTAAATGCTGAGCCAGTGAGAACACTGAACTTTATGAAAGTTGGGAGGGGAGTGACATTTCTCTGCAGCCTGGAGAGAACCCATGAATGTCAGTGAAGGGGAATGTGTGTTCCCACTTCATTTCATTCTTGCTGTAAGTCTTGCCTGAAGAGATTAACAGTGTCTTGTAACAATACATTTTCCTATCTATTTATCTGAAGTTTTAAACTGAAAATTACACACAGTTGCAGGACAAATCCAAATTTTCTTGAATGGTCCACCGAGAGGTTCAAATTTAAACCCTCTTTCTATGCCAGCTGAGAACTGAAGACTGTTGCATATTTCTGCAGAATGGGAGATCAGCTTTTGAAGGCTCATTTTATAAGGAAATATCTATGGATGCCATTTTATCCCTGTAAATAAGAGTTTGTTCCTTGGCATAGTTTTAAATGGTACTGAAAGCTACTTTAGATTAATTTGGATTTACACAGATTAAGCAGACACTGTGGAAAGGGCATGCTGAGCCAGACCCTACACTGGGTTAAATTGGCATGGTGCTCTCAAAGACGACAGGATCACAATTAAGACCAGCTGAATATCTGGTCCATTGCATTTAAAGACCATGTCAGAGACCACCTACCTTCTAACACAGCTTATAAACATGGTTGAAGACATTTAGAGCCTGTTATGCTAGCTGGAAATTCCCTATCTGGTTTCTGCATCAATGAAAGCCCCAAAACAAAGACACTGAGTCCCACGTCCACTTGTCATATTCAGTATATACACATTCCTAATCAAATATATGGAATCATATATATCAAGAATTTGGGAGATTGTCCATATAACTCAGATTTCAACTCACTCAGGATTCTGTTAAAAAACTGATTTATTAAGGAACAAATAGGGCAATGTAATTTTTTTTAAATGCTGTTGTAATCACTCTTGGAGCACATCACGCCACGTGAGCAGATCCTTTGATAGCAAATACTGATAGCACATTCATGTGCCCTTTGTTGCAGTTTTGAATTACAGTCCAAGTATATTTCTCCACAGCCTGTAGAAGCAGTGGAGTTATATTGGCTCTTATTCTACATTCTTCCCAGTCAAGATCATTCATTGATTCCTGGATGTGAGGATCAATGGTGGTGGCCATATGGCTTTGGAATGATCTGTTGTCTTTTCCATAATGGCATTGCGGCTTTGTGTTTCCCCAGCAGTGATTAATAGACACAAACATGCGTTATGCACATGTTGATAGATTTAGATGAACTTTGAATTTTCATGGCTTTCTTCTTTTGCCCCCCTTCTCTCCCCCCTTTTTCTTTTCAGGAGGTGGGGAGATGAAGAGTGATTCTGCATTGAGAAAGTGAGAACCAGGTCTTTAGCAAATATTCAGCTCTTGAGGACATGGTGTGATTTGATCAGTAAAGCGAGATGACAGACACCCCATCTAGATGTCCAGGAAAAATTATGATGTTTTCCCCAAGGAGGACTATCCAGCTGTTTAAGGACCATTCGCAACAGACAATCCCATAGGGGAGAACAAACAGTGACTCCAAATGCCACTTGCTGCTGACTGTGTGAAAGGGATGTGCAGTGGCAAGCTAATCCCACCCTCGGATCCCCAGCAGCTCTAGCAACCAGGAGGTGCCAGTCTGAGGGGAGCAGGTTTGCTTACCCTGCCAGAGCTAATGAAGGCCTTTTTCCTGAGGGACCAGAGATAGGACAGATGGATAGAACTCCTCCCATGCCATGGAACTGTTCACAGGAAGATGTAGGGTGAGCCACTGGAGTCGATACTCCTTGGGAACCCACCATATACCAATAATGGACTAACAAGTTGTGGCCTGTCCACTAGGCTGTTCTTGTCTATTTCCAAACTCAGATAAAAAGCCTGTTTGGTTAACCCACTTATTAAAGTTTGAGGTAAAACTGTACAGCACTAACACAGAGTCCAGGGAGGAGTGGGGAAGGGTGGGGCACAAAAAAAGTTATCACAGGAATGTGCCTGAAGTAAGACATAGCCTGTGTATTGCTGCTACAGGCTCTGGCAACGACATCTCATCTTGAACAAGAAATCAAATAGTCTTCCATAGAAATTCACTACTGAAGAGCCTGGATCAGGAGTCCCTGCCCATCCTATGCAAAGTTCCTTTTTCCTTCCTACCTTCTGGATTCATTAAAATGGTTGGAATCCATGCAAAACAGAGCAATCCACAGTTTGTGTTGGTATCCCCTCAAGGGTTACCAACTTTTAATAAAAATTACATCTCTACATCTGCCATGAGAAATGTTTGTGGTGCAGGTGGTGGGCAGCTGGGAGACAACAGGGGAAGTCCCACATGCATTTGCTGTGCCAATATGCTCTTCCCTGTGCTCTTGTCACACCATTAGATGTCGGATACTGGGCTGGACAGGCCCTTCATTTCACCCTCTACAGCTGTTCTCATGTTTTTAAGTTATGGGACTTCAAGCCTTTCACAAATCCAGGAAAAAAATGGCTTCTTGCCCAAGTACCATGTGGGTTTTGTTTTCATCTTCAAAAAAACAGATAAAATCCAAGATGTTTGCAAGAAGTAACTGAAATTTTGCAAGAAAACAAGTTCTAGAATGTATCAGATTCCAAGGGTTGTTGGTGAAGCATTATATGCAACTGAATGTTATTTTGGACGCTCTCTGAGGTGTCAAATACAGTGTGTGTTTAGAAACTCTCTCACTTCTGATCTTTTATGATAATACCCATAAATCCTGGCAGCTCTTGGGTGTCTTGGAAAGTGTTTGTCTTTCAGCCCTAAAAAAAAAGAAAAAGCATAGGAAATTCCTGGAATTATAGAAATATTCTGCTCCAGGTTGGAAATTTTTAATCTTTTCACAGGTTTCAGGAAACTATAGATATAGCAATAGAAAATGGTATCCACATTTTTTATTGAATTTGAGTTTTTTGAGGCTGGTACCATACAAGCATTTCTAATCAGAAAGCCTAAAGTCCTGTGCATTGAAAAACATTTTGACAGGAGTAAAAAATGCAACCAGAACATGGCAGCTGCCCAAAACAAGGCAAAGACCTATGAAACTTTTGGACTTTTTGTAACTTATTGAATGCAGATGGTCTGTTTGACTTAATAAAATGATGAGTACAACATTCAACTCACTCAACACCCTGCATACACTCTACTCCCAGTGACAGACTACTCTGGGAGTCAAGGAAGTGTCCATGACAAAAGTGGAAAATTACCTTTGGTCACCTCACAGCCCATGCTGATGTTTTTCTTCCCTATTTATGGATATTGGGTAGGTTGGAGCAGAGCGGGGGATCAGGCTTTAATACAATTCATAGGAAGGGAGATGACCCAGCTGCTGCCCTGTTGTGCCAAAGGAGAAATTTGCTTGAAGCTATAAGGACAGAAGTGACAGATGCACAGCAAATGAAGAGAAACATTTAGACTATAGGATAAAATTAAGGAATATTTTCCTGTGAAATGTTCCCTTTGACCAAATTTGCACCAATATCTCAGAAAATTACTGTTCTAACCACTTTAAGATCACATAAAGGTATATTTTTTCCTTTACCAGTTTTAAGTTCTAGTAGATGTAACTATTTACAGTGAGTAATGTGTTATAAGAATGTTCTAAATACCAATGAAATCTCACACTCTAGAATTAGGCTTGTGCACAGGCTTCTGGATGTCACATGGTGCCAGGGGATGAAAGCACAAAAATAGGACAATTTTACATTTTGCTCATTTATTTTTTTAAGAGATGGTAATGTTTTGATGAGATTATGCATTCTGGCAGCTTCATGACCTCTATCCCAGACAGGAAAAATACAAAGCTTTCACATTAAGCTGGAGTTTTTACAGTTTATAGAGAATACATTGAAGACACAAAAATTTTCTTGGAACAATAACACAAGACTGCAACATGGAGACCAAAGAAGCTAGCTTAGAGGAAACAGCAGAGAAATTTGCAATATTTGGCACTTTCCCTGTGATATAAAATGCATGTTATTCTCATTTAGCTGAGAGCTGACTTGAACAATAGAAATGTTTGTTAATACATTCTGCTCTGCAGTGACTGTGAAAGTGCTTGCTGCATTTGCTTCTTAAATTCTGTAGCTCTTTCATTTCACACCTTTCTCCAGATTATCTCTACAGTATTATTTATGTGGCAGTATTAGATTCAATTTACAAATTACAGCCTGCTGCAAAATGGAGCTGTTCTTTTCCCTAGAGGTACCAGTAACAGTTACATTAATCTTCTTTTAAAAAATTATTCAGGGGCTTTCAACATGCTGCCAAGAGCTCCCTCCCAGATTCTTTTGTAGTCCTGTTTTTAATTGTAAGAATATCTGCAGAAAATATAACATGCAAGGTCTGGATCCCAGTGGAACTCCATGCTGGCAGAGGTCCTGCAGTGAGCACCAGATGGGTGGATTTGGGTTTATTTTATCTCTTCCAGCTCAGTTATGTGCTGGAACATGACCTTGGGAGGTGGTTCATTGCTGGGTCACTGAGAAGGTCCTGGTGGGGCTCTAGTGGAATGAGTGACTGCAGAGGCACTGCCACTGAAAATGTGGAAAAAGCCATGGCACCAAGTGCTCCGCCCTGGACATCTTGCACCTGTCTCTGCTTGTGCCACACTGCAGAGAGACCCACAGCTGCTTGGAAAACTTCTTCAGGGGATGTTTGCACTGACTGTGAGGGGCATCATGCCAACAGCTCCATGAGGGATTGCCTGGAGTGCCATGTCAGAGCCCTGCCTATCAGGCAACCTCCCCAGGAGATGGCACCAGGTGCTGTGGTGCCAGCCTTGGGAAGTCTCAAGCTGGGGACAAGCACAGTTTATGCCCCAGAGGACTTCACAGAGACATTCCTCTCCCTGGTCCTTTTCCCTTTTCTCCAGCTGTTTGTTGATCTCTGTGGCCTAATGGCAGCCAACAAATTCTTGGCTTTCCTAATAGCACTCTGGGGGCTGCTGAGCCTCCTGTCTAGCACTGAGAACCTGGTGTGAGCTGGCAGCAAGATGATCTCACCTGTGCTGGCTGGAGCCGAGACAGCCTGTTTGGGTGAGGCATCATGGTCTGCTGAGCATGAGAGCTTGGATGAGGTGAAGTGATGGTCTGTTCTGCTCTTCCTTTTGAAGGCAGTGGCTTTTGCTGATGCCTGGACTTCAGCAACACAAGCAACAGCCTCATGGGAGCACAGAGATCCTGTGTCCTGGGTCAGGTAGCGTGATCAGGAGGAAAGCACCCAGTCAGCTCACTAGGAATTAAAAAGGTACTTTTAAAGGACTGTTACAACAGCCTTACTGTTGGCATCCTGCTCTAACATTGCAAGACTGCTCTGTCCAAAATCTCCTCCAGAAGACTTCCTATGGAAGCAGCTCCCAGGTGTTCGGGTGCTTTTGCTCAAGCCTAATTCATATAAGTTCTGCCTCCTTGGAGCCTTCCCAGTCTGAGCTGTAGCAACCAGTTTCTTCTCCCCCCATACACTGCATAGGGAAAAAGAGGTTAAGCCCCACATAAGATAAGAAATGCCTTCCATAAATTTACATGAGGTATAAAAACAACTTCTGTGAGTCCATTACTAAATGTTAATGGTTAAACTCCTAGTAATGAGACGTTATGAGACAGATGCATTCAATAAGTATCTCTGTTCTGGTGGATCAAAGCTGGAGGAAGTATGAGTATCATATGATGCTGATGAAATGTTTTCTGATCTAGCAGTAAACTGGGAGAATGAAAGTCTGCTTAGCTCTGTTCAATTAAGAAAGGATGTCCCCAAGACATCTTGAGGAGCAGCTAAAGACCTTTTTCTTTAGGTGGGTAGTGAATGCTATGGATGTAATTTTAGAGAAAAAAAAAAGGTAGAGGGACGACTCAAATAAATGTAAGCTGACTACCCTAGCTTTCATTTGAGAGTGGCACTCAGGAAATAGTTGGTAATGAAGACAGAAGTAAAAATATCTGCCAAGTTCTATCACTTTAGGGAAGCTGGAGCTCTTCAAGTCAACCTGATTTTATTCACAGAAAAATAATTTCAACAAATGAGAGACTGACAAACCAGCCAAGTGAGTGTAAAATTCCAAGAAATAGCATTTTTAAATGTATCTGCTGGACTTCAACATAGATATCTTATGGACACCTATCAAAGGGTGGCTACTTGGTGGATGGGAAATCACTTCTTTCTCCTTTCCACCCAACACAATCTTTATTTAAATCACAAATACCACAGAAATGAGCACTAGTACATTTTTCAGATGACACAAATTTGAAAGCAGTAGAGATGACAGTACTCCTGTGAGTGAAGGTGGTCTGGCTCACTTCATAAGCTCAGTGTGACCAAATGCAGCAAAATACAGGTTTGTGTTTAGAAATGAAAATGTTTACAGGATGGGGCACTACATCACAGGAAGCAGAACAGGGATGTGGAAATTGTTATAAATAATCAATTATCCATGAATGGGAAGGAGATATTCTGTCTATGTAAGGCAGCAGTAGGACCACTGTTGTAGTGACCACTGCAGTGGTTAGAGAAGCCAAGGGAGGAATAGTTGAATCTTTATATAAGACACACTTATTCCATGATTATTTCATGATGGATTACCCCAGAAAAATAGCTTCCAAACGCATTTTCATGAAACAGCAGAAGACCATGAAACTCCTCTGCTGGATCCTCCCTAAAGTCATGTTTTCTGGATTAGGTTCTAGGGGAAGACAGTAGGGGTTGCAGTGTTCTGAGGTGAGTTTCATGTTGGATACCTGCCTGTGTGCTGTGACATGCTGCCTTGGCTAATAAATCGTGACCTGTGTGGTTATTCTGGTTAAATGCTTTCTCAGCTAGAACAATTCCCAGAAAATCAGCAGACCCTTTTCACAGTGCCCATCTGACAAGCACCGGGTAGCACACAGATGGTTTAGATATAAAAAAGAATGCTGCATCAATGCTGAATGTGTGAAATGTTTCAATTATTCCTGAAATATTTTTAACGTGTTCCAGATTTATCAGGCAAAAATGTTTAGGAAGTAATTGGAGTTTATTCTGTTTTTCATTTTAGTATGGTATATTATAATAAATGCATGTTCAAAGTACATTTTAGGTATCACAAAATATTTATAAAATGTATATAGGTGCAAATCCCAAGGTCAATACAGTAGCTTCACTTTCCTGTTTATTTACAGGAAAATCAATCACTAAAATCTATGGCTTTTTGGCAGTCGGGCTCCTTTTGCACCTGCAATGGTAGTGGATAGCCTATTAGGTTAACTTACAAATATGATTAAACCCTATTTGATTGCAGAAGTTCAAGTTAATTCACCCTTATATTACTGCTGGGAGTAATAAAAAACTTCTAATGGCATTTCCGAAAAGATATGTGTGTCTTATATTTAGTATAATTTTACTGGCATTTGCCCATTAAAAGACAAATTTGATAAATGTCTATCCCAAATAATGCTAGTTAGGAAATAAAAAGGAAAATGGTATAATATTCCCTGAGGTACACTTGGGGCTTTTGCAATGAAAACTAATTGATCTGTTGCAAGCTTTGCTACCTGTCTTGAGAAATATTAGCAAGGCTTAGAAACACTGTATACCAGGGAACCCATGTCATTGGTTTTAAAACAAAACCAGAGTGCTTTCTGTTGATTGTCTTGATGTCCCTGGAGATTTCAAGGGAAAAAACAGCAACACATTTTCCTAGCTGAAGTCTGGAAAATACTGCACTTTGCAATTCCCCAGTTACTGTAAGTGAGCTCATTTTATTTTGGTGGCGGGGCTTTTTATATTTTACTTAGTTTGCTTGTTTGTATCTGATTTTTTTTTTTAATAATGATATCTAAAATTCCAGCCAAGCAAATCCTGAGACAGGAAAGTCTTGCATTAACGAGCAGGGATTCTGTGCATTTCTGCCAAGACTGATCTATCTGCTTCCATCCATGTCCTGGATGTCAGGTTTGTTTAGACAGGCTTGTTTTCCTTTTCATCTCAGTGAGTAGCAGTAGCAGTGGTGGGATGAGAAGAGAGACATATGCTGCTCTGGGAGCTGAGCTCTTTGCTGGTGCAAACGCCCTTCCAGTGCCAGACTGGCAAAGAAGCAGCTGGTGACATCCACAGAAATAGCTTCAAACACACCTTTGACCCACAAATCTCATATTCCTACAATATGCCATCACAGACAAACATACTATCTTTTTTCCAATTAAAAATACAATGTTGTGTAGTTTTAAAAGGTAGTAGACTACTCAAGAGAACACTGTGAAAGAATAAAGCTTTGAGAGTTTCCTTCTTCATTGATCTCCTCTCCCCCCACCATACACTCTACCCTTAAAAAAAAAAAAATAGGTCAGTTGCAATATGAACTCCAATAGCAAGCAAAATCTAGACATTCTGGGCACCCTCTCTCCTGCTGCTAAGTAAATACTGACATTTCTTAAAGAAAAACAATTTCTGCCATTATGGTTTTCATTAAAGACCTATAATTTTACAAATGCTGTTCTGAAATATCCTTTTGATCTGCTCTACACATTTATTTTATATATTTAATCTGCTGGAAGATCCTTATTGTCAGCCTTTCCTCTTACCCCTTCACACACCCCTTCTGCAGGTTCACTATCTGCTGGCTAGGAGGTAAGGAGAGATGAGGATGGCAAATGACTTGTGATATGAGAAAGATGTTACACTGAGATTAGAAATAGACCGTATCCATAAATACCTGAGAGTTCTTGTTCACTTTGCATCACTCACAGACAGTAATGGCAAAATCTGTAAAATAATGTTTCAGAAAAAAAGAGGTCAGTGGAACAAAACAGCAGTTGGGTTTATTTCTCAGTGTTAGTAACTCCAGATTCCAGCCCATGAAGCCAACAGGTGTAATGATATTGAGGATGCCTGCATACAAGTTAGTGACCAATGCAAAGAAGTTCACTATATTTATATTTTTTCACCCTTTTTTATAATAGTTTATCTTCTAGAATAAAGACAGGCTTTAAATATGTACATTATGAGGCAGTGTAATCAAGACATGGTAAAGAGTGTTTCAGGCATAATTCAGGACCTTAAAGTCAGACAAACTTAAAAAGTAGACCTTGCTAATATTTTTTTTAATTTCTATTTTCTACAGCTATATCAATTAAGACAAACTATTACTGGGCTATGGATTAAAATTAGTCTTAAACCTCAGCCTAAATTAAGACAATCAAGAATTTGATTACAGAATAACTACAGTTTGAATTGCAGAGATCCTTTCTATGTGAAAGAAAAGCTGGTTCAAGGGCTTGGCTGCTAGTTTGCCCATGGGAATCCTGTTTCCAGTCTAGCTTCAGCAAAGATTTCCAGTGAGACCTCAGACATGCCACTGAGAATATTACTAATCTCACAAAGCTACAGCGACCAAAATTCAAGGTGTCTGAGCATGAGTCTGAGTTTTGTCTGCAGTTAAATGGAAAGAGGGTCCCTCAGACAATTCCTGGTTCCTCATTTTCAGGTGGCATAAGTTAGACATGGTGAATCTGGGATTGAGAGCACAGTTACACAAGCAGCAAGAGCAATAGCAATGTAGGCATCTCCTGCAGGATAAATAATTTTAAACTCTTCTGCTGAGCACTGCAGCAGAACTACAGCCAGGGAGTTTGAACCAAATTTGGGGTTCTGGATGCATTAGAGATTGCACACATGCATATATAGATGCACATATATATATATGTATATATATATACATACACACACACATATACTTGTGGTAAGGGTCTGAAAAAGGGAACAGCCTAACTGTCCTCAATGCAAAGCTGCACCCAAATACCTCAGAAAATAGAAGCAATTTGTATGAACAAGCATTAGTTTCATGTTTTCTAATTGCAGGCTCACGCATTAAATACAGCCTTCAGTGTAATGCTTCTAAACACCCATAAGTTTACTAACTGCACCCTGCTGGGACTCACATTAACACTTAGTAAATAGACTATTCAGAAAATGGCATGGCAAGAGTTACACCTCCAAGTAATATTCTGTAGAGCTGCATACAAATTGTAACCACATTTTCATAAGTGATAAAATGTTTTATCCTCTTCTGAAAAATAAATGCCATAAAAACCAAATACAGTCCACAATAACAAAGGAAATTAAGGATATTTCTCGTCAGGATTCAAAAGGTTTTGATTTCACTTTGTCAGGTTGGACACTTATATGGGAAACGGCCGCCTAAATACCTTTGTGGGTCTGGCAAGTTCTCAGCCACAGAGTAAGGACAAGGAAATGGAAGAAAATTCGAAGTTGCTAATGTGTGGTTCTACTAGAAGGACTAGTTAAGTAAAACTGGCACGATTAAGAAGTTGGTGAGATTCCTGAGCTTATTCCATCTGCCTTGCTTGCTTAAGTGATGAAAAGCCCTTCATTTGAGGCCAGTTTTAACTGTACCAGCATGAAAAGGATGTTCCAGGTTCCAGCCCATTTCACTCATGTGGCCCCTTTCATTTGCATGGCTGTGATGGAGAGTTTTGTTCCTTCAGCAAAGCCTTTATCCCTGCTCATGCAAGCTAGGACAAGAAAGAGGGAATGTGAGGGGAAAAAAAAGAAAAAGACTGGATTTTTCAAAACAAGGTTTTGAAAAAGAATATCTTCTGCTGAGTAAACCACTTTAAAAGAACAGCAGTGATGTAACTAAAAAAATATGGAAAGGGAAAAGTTACAAACACTCAAATGTTCTTTCTTTTCCACTCTTACATATTTCAAAGGGTTAAAAACCTCAAGTCATATAAGCAAAATACCCCAAAGCATGGCTTTGATTAAAAAAGAATTAAAAAAAAAAGAAGAAATTGAAGGTTTCTTTGTGCATACATTCCCAAATTCAGTTGCTGCTGTATTAAAGCAAGAGCTGAGAATGATTTTTCAGTTCAGTTTTCTCAGTTAGCAAGAATCTGGCCACTTTGAGACAAATCTAAATAAAGAAAAATTATGTGGAACAGACTTATCACATGGTAGGAAAGCTAGTCCATGATACCTGTTCTTCCCAAAAAAAAACAGGGACCCTCTGGACTCCAGGTGTCCCTGTTACTATAGGTTATTACTGTTGCATCCTTTTTTCCTAGTAATGTGTATGAATTAAATCCAGGGATGCTTTTAGAAAAATAGTATGACTAGTACACTAGAAGAAAAGAAGGCCAGGGTAGAGAAGGGAAACAGAAACATCTTTCAAGATATTTTCCTGAAAAATCCCTGGAAATTATTGCTTTTTTGTCTAGAAAAGAGTACCTTTAGTCAGAATTATAATAGGTGTATTTGGAAAGAGTATGAACACTTAGGTTTTTGGTATATACTTAGACAGACAATGTGTGAATAAGTAATTGGTCATCTCTCTGCTTCAAAGTTTTTTACAGCCTCTAAAATCCCTGCCACTGCCCAATCTGCTAGTCTGAAAATATGGGCCAAACTCTTTTTGGATGAAGCAGGTCACATATTTTGGCAAAAGTCTGCATTAGAAAATGAAAACCACACTAGAAGTTTCTTCCACACTAGAAGAAATCTAAAGTTTCTTTATCTCTTGTTTAAACCCTTTCTACAACTGCTCCTAGAAACACAGTCATACTTCTGTTGACAAATTGCAGTGGAGCAGAAGTGTCTGCTCCAGAACCACCTCACAAGTCATGAGCAACCTCTGCAAGCTTTGGATCATGATCCTTGAGTCTGAGCTCAGAACAATGCTTTCATCATTCATTCATAACAGCTAGAGACCATACAGCAGGTAAGAGAAGAATAGTTTCACCTTCCTAATTACCCTCTCTTTTGGCCAAAGGTGTGATTCCAGTTTCACAGTCAGTGACCCTTCAAATAAATGGTGCTCCTTGGAGCTGGCAAAGCAAGAAATGAATATATTGTCCTGAGATGCCTTTATGTATAATTTCTGCAGCATCTCTGCTGGAGCAAGTTAATGCAGCTGCTTCTTTGGGGACTCAGAAAGGGAACTTGCATCATGGAGCTGCACTAGTGGGAAACGGTTCTCAGGCCAACCCTGTCTTTGAACTGTGGGTGACCACCAATTGCTTCCAGGTGCTGCTCACCAAGTACAGCATGTCCCAGATTTCTCAAGGCTGAGCTGATGCTCTTCTCAGACTTTCCACCATTTGAATAAAGCTGGAAGTTAGCTGTGCTACAGGGAGCTGTGCTTACACATGGGAACATTTTGTCACCAGCCTCACTATGCTTTGGCATCTGACCTACCTTCCTATTTATGATTCTTCCTGTCTTTCATTCCAATTTTATACCACCACTCTCCTGGGAGTCTTTTGTGAAGTATTTTACAGGCAGAGGAGTTCTGGATTGTGGTGCCAACGTGCAAGATGTCATCAGGCATCAGTGGAGCTCCATGTATTCAGCAGTAGCTACTTCACTTCCAGCTCTGTGAAGGTAACTTCTGCTTCTCAGCCAAAGCAGGGGCCTTCTCCCATGACCAGTAGAGATGGATACTTTTGAAAGCTCCCAGGAAGCAATCTATGATTCCAAAATTGGTCTCCTCTCTACCTATATTGACAGTGCTGGAAACTCTGACACCTCAGGGCTTCTTTATGAGGGCTTATGGGTTAAGTGTTAGGAAGGAGCAGGAAGTTTTTCTTCTCAGGCAGTCTCTAGTCAGTGTGTCTGGGATGGCTTTAGTCTCCTTAAAAACTAGGATGGTGGAAGACATAGTGCAGATTTTCCAGTCCTGTTTGATCATCCTCACCAGTGGTTAAGTCTTTTTAGTGTTTGTAACTAAAAAACAAACATGACCTTGAGCACGGGCAGGGGATTGTCCAGCCTGCATAGCTGCTGACAGGCTCTCCTCCAGGCTGGGACTGATGTCAACCCACCTTCTTCCAGACAGTGCCAAGCTCTGCTCAAAGGACTCTCACAGGGCCAGGGACTACTTCCACAGTCCTGCCATCTTTAGGAGGATACAAGAGTATCTGCATGGATGTGAAATGTGGCAGCCAAATATCTTAAAGCAAAGAAAAGGCTCTGGTCCATATGCTGGTACAAACTTTGGGCGCCTAGCAGCAGGTGAAGGATGATCCCTCTCAAACATGTACTGCAGTTTAGTAGTGAGAGGACTGTGTCTTCCATGGGAACGTAGCAGTTCCACCCACAGTCCTTTCATCCAGGCTCAGCAATTAGTTAAAATGCCTTTTGACTCATCTCCAGTACCGAATGTGCAAATGCTCTTTAACGATCTGACAAGGATTACGTCAAGCACAGAGAAAAAATGAAGGGGATATGAGAGCACAGAAAGCAGTGCATCTTTCCTTGAACTGGGACAATTTCTTAAGTTGGAAAGAGACAGTGTTTGCAATTTTCACAAAGAATTAGTCTAATTTATCTAAAGATCTGCATGTGATTTGTGGGAGATGTTTGTTAAAGCTGATATAAAAGGTAATCTTAGGATTTAATCCTCAGGGCTTTAGCAAAAAAAACAAAAACATTCTCTTTTAATAGAAAGTGGGTGGCATGTTGATTGTCAACTCTAATTTCTCCTCTAGACTGAAAGACTTCTCCATACTTTTGCTATTATCCTGTACTGCTAACTTTTACAAGGATACAGGATCTGCCTTGTACATGGGATAGAACCAGAAGGTAGAGCCTTTAACAGAGATTCACTATGTTTCAAGAGAGTATATGGCATCAAAGTGGGGGACAAAGTTAGCATTGAAAAGATGCTCTCAGAACACCCATTGCTCCTGTGGTTTGTGCATTATGCTCTTTTCCAAGAGATCTGGATTTGATGTATTGTCCTTTGCTTTCTGGGGCAAGGAAAACTCTGAGCCCTTTGAGAGTGGGGAGGGGTATTAAATAAGGAAAGAAAGGACCTACGGCAAAGATCAAAAAGGAAAAAAAACAATACACAGAAAAAACAACAGAACTGAGAAGATTCAACCCTACAGTACCTAACAATTTTTAAAGGCATAAGATTGTCCAATGTGTTGTTTAGCCATCCAAATTATTTTAATGACGAACAGCTTTAAAATTGGAGTAGAATGCTAATTCATACTTTGTGTGTGGAATAAATGATAGGCAGCTGTGGGCCAGGGAGGCACTGGGAGCTTTCTGGCAACACAGACTGTACATGCAAAAGAACGTAACTCGCGGTCTCTGGTAGCAACAAGAAAATGTATATTGCAAATTAAGTAGTTCTTCCTACCACTTAATGAAAACTATGTGCATGTGACATTGCTATTGTCATGCAGTGATCAATTTGATGTGAATTTGGCCTGTACTTAACATCGTGCTGGGGAAGTCTTTCTGTGCTATTCAAATTCTTTTGAATGTAGAATCAGCAGAGGACTGCAGCTTTTCAGCAGTCAGGTAATAGGGTGGTAGGCTGGTAAATTATTTTGGAGACACCTTGAGAAGCAGGAAAAATGAAGCATGCTCATTTCACTGTGCTACTGAAATGAAATACTGGGATGG
The DNA here is from genome assembly GCA_003676055.1 of Chloebia gouldiae. Taxonomy (NCBI): domain Eukaryota; kingdom Metazoa; phylum Chordata; class Aves; order Passeriformes; family Passeridae; genus Chloebia; species Chloebia gouldiae. The sequence goes on from QUSF01000002.1 coordinate 30,313,049, forward strand.
ATCCACTCATGCTTAGAGGGTCAGCCAAGGGCATTGTGATCCATCTCAGCTTGCCCAAGAATAGAAGGTTAGTTCTTGTATCTGCTGGTTTTAGCTAGGGTAGAGTTAATTTCCTTCAAAGTGGCTAGTTCTGGATTTGTGCTGAACACTGGATTGATAATACAGAGATGTTTTTGTTAGCAGGGCTTGCACAGAGCAAAAGCCCTTTCCTAATTTTTGTACTGTCTTGCTGGGGAGGGAATGCTCAGGAGGCTGGGAGGAGACACAGTCAGGACAGGTGACCCAAACTGACCAAAAGGACATTCCAGACCATGGAACACCATGGTCAGCACATAAAGGGGGAAAGTGGTGAATTAATTACTTGTTTTGCTTTGCTTGCTTGTGTTTGCAGCTTTTGCTTTCTCTATTAAACTGTCTTTTTTTCAACCCACAAGTTCTCTGGCTTTTACCCTTCTTATTTTCTCATCAGTCTCACTGGTGGGAGAGTGACTGAGTGGTTGTGTGGGACTTGTCTACTGGCTGGGGATGAACCACAACAGTGCAGATGTTTCCACATCTCTGTGCACAAGCAAGACAGGAGGCAGAGACTTGGTTTGGTGGCAGCATGGTCTTAATAGCAGCACATGTGCCACAGTGCCACAGAGGTGTGTCAGAGGATCTCTGCTATGTTCTACAGCAACCCACAGTCACAGTTAGTGCTGGATTTAGAGAGGTTGTCTCATTTTCTACATGAAGAACCTATCTACCCCATCTACACAAAAATTATATTAAAAACAGTAAAATGCAAGTCCAAGTGCATCTTGTGTGAGCCTAAACAATGGCACAAAAATTCCACCCACCTCACACTCGGCAGAAAAAGGTCCAGCTCCAGTTTGAACGATGCAGGTGAATGCAGGAGCCGGTTGTGGGCTCAGACTGTGGTTTTGCACCACATGTGTAAAAGGAGAACTGTTTGCACAGGGTACTGTGAAAGTTTACCTGTTGACTGAGCCAGGTGTGTTGCTGGAATGGGAAAAGGATTGAATGTGAGGAATGCAAACCAATATCTAATAAACTAAGTGATGGGCAGGAGGTAGAATTTTAACTGAAAAAAAAACCCCATATTTTAAATCTTAGACTACATCTTCATTCTAAAATTCATTCAGGAAACACTGACAGACACCAAAATAACCATGGGCTCCCTGGCACTTTTCATTAGAGTTATTAGAATAGCACAGTAGTTATTTCTGTATTGAACAGTAACTTAGGACTAATGTCCAATGCCAGGCAAACCCTGATCTCCTGAACACATGAAACCCACCTCTAAAACCATACCCAAGAATAGGCCAGTGAGGAATGTCAGGCTACATCTGAATACAGAAGATGGAGTAATATCCCCAAATATATCTTATAAGTACCACCTTGATTCAGCAACAACTCCAACTCCTGGTTCAATGGCAAGTAAAAGTTTGACTCTAACACCAAACCTACACGTCTTGAAGCCTTGTCCTATCTCCAGCTGTGTTGTGTATGTAGAGTGATCAATGACTCTCAAAATTGCTCTCAGCTAGATGGTTCTTTTCAGCTGCAATGTTAAAACCCGATCAAAAAAACCTTGTAATCCAGGAGAAATGCCCACAACTGGGTCTGCAGCAAGAACTAGAATTAGACATGGAGTCTAGGACAACATGAGGATGTTTGATGGCTTTTTGAGAATCTCCTATCAAAGTATGGGACTAACATGATGGGGCCATGCATCTGTGTATTGAAAACAGACAGAGCTTGCTGTTCTTTGCTGAAGACAGCTGTACTATCTTGTATAACATGCTTGGATTTTGAGTTGAAATGTGAAGCATGCACTGAGTCTAGTAAAGGTTACCCAGGTTTACAACCATTGCTATATGTATTTTACTTCAGGATTGATGTTGGGGTGACATACTAAAAAGAAATCTTGGTGACAGATGTTCGTGTTTTTGAGGAAATTTCAGTTTATTTGGTACTATGCATGTCACTTGGGCTATTGCTAGGAAGTCTCAGAATGAGATTAAGAGTTTAGGATAAAGTTGCCATTTTGCTGCATGGACTTGCATTCCTGTTTTGTAAAGAAGGACACTGTGCTGATTGAAGCATGCTAATTAAGTGCAAAGTTTTCACATTGACTGGTTGTTAAGTTTTGGTGTATACAGACACTATTGGATAACATTTACTGAATATTTATTATTATTGCATATTATTATTAATTATTACTTTGATTGTTATTATTGTTAACTTTGCTGTGGACTGTATTTGCTTTTTTGTAATATAAACTAAAATAGACAAACCAAGAGACAAAGAAGGAGGGGGAGAGGAGGTCAAATCCCACAGCAGTGGGAGCTGCTTCCCATGAGGCCTTGTCCTGAGAACACTGCCAGGATTTGCAGGTGCAGACCCCTGAAAATAACAGCAGAAAAACAACGGCATAAAAACAATTAAGGAAGAGTACAGCCAAAAAAAGAGTCTGGAAAACACTGCCTCATCAGCTTCGGGAGAAGGCTTTGGTGCTGCAGACCACAGGCCCGGAACATTACAAAGGCTAAGGCAACGGGGTACTTAAGGCATAGTGCAGCACACATGTGAGACAAGCAGTGTTTTGTAGCAGGGTGACAAGTCCTGGGAGTTTCTGTCCATCTCCCTGAGGGCTCCCAAGCCTTTACAAGAACAGCCTGTCAGTAAGGGACATAAACAGCAGTTGCCTGCAGCACGTGGTGACGGGGCTTGGGATCTGCCATGGGTCAGAAACAGTTCGTTTGCGTAGATGGAGGCTTTTATGGATTGCGCCTGCCCAGCTAAGATGTAGGAGTTCCCGGTCCCAAAAGGCTTCTTCAGCACATAGCCCTGAGCCTGACAGGCGTCGCTGCTCCTGGCCAAAGGAGAGGCTGGATTTGGGCGTCTCAGTCAGACTGGAATCACTCAGTGAATTACGTCTAGGGATCACTGATGTTTTATTTCCAGGTGTGTCATAGAGCAAAAAAACATAATTTTTTCCCCCCTTTTTTTTTTTCTTTTCCAAGCAGGGTGTGACACGGTATGTTCTACTTAGCTAAAAGCAACATGAAACCCAACCCTACTCAGGTATTTACTGTGAAATAGATATGATAGCAAGTCAGAATGAAATGGGAAATGACCCCTTTCCCTCCTCTGAATATGATGTCAGGCCCTATTCACCCACACACATAATTACTGATTTCATGCTATTATTCTATTGTGTTAAAAGGATTCTTTGAAACTTATAACAGATCTTTACCAGTAATTTAAACTAGCTACCAGTCTCCATCCTGGTTACTGCACATCTACTGCCAAGACACTGTTTTGGTAACAGTTAATAATCATCTGTCTGGACTACCTCACCATAAACATTACAGGGTTTCATCACTCATGTTTTATTTAATTCTGCTTGTCATCAAGGTCTATTATTGGAGCCTTACAATTTTGTTCGAGACAGCTGATTTTTACTACTGTTGAAAGCTCCTCTACATACTTTTTGCACTTTATTCTCCTGAGCTGAGATCCTTTCCTTTTGGATCTCAGGTTGACATAAGATATTTATTCAAATAAATTCTTGAGATGATTGACAACATATAAGAGTCCCTGATGGAATATGCTTGAGGTGCCAGGGGGGAAAAGAGGAAAATTCAGGAGGCTAGTAAATTACTTGCACTAAATGTAACCACCTGTCTTTGATTCTACATCCCTTGTTGCCACCCTTATAAGGTACAAAATCTACACCCCACTGAAAAAGGTATAAATTGAAATAATCCTTTTCCATGCACATCATCCTCTGATCATTGTTTTGGTTTTTGTCCTGTTGTGACCTTGTTGTGACCTTGTACACTTGGCCTGAAAGCATGCAGTGTAAATGAGACAGATAGCTACCTGGAATAAACAAAATTGTTAAAATGGTCAAAGACTATAATGGGAATAATGAAGTAATAGTCCTTTCGAGCATTGCTGTTGCACAGTCTCAGGCAGGACTCACATCAAGCAAGCACATCAGGTCCTGTAATGAGGAGTGATGGCCCCACCACTCACACGCCTTTTTCTCTGTCCCCTGACTCTGCTTTTGCTTGCTTGCCAGGAGGAGAGGCTGTAAGGCAAAGTCTGGCAGGGAGCATGCAGGCTGTACTCCTGAAGGGTGCCAGAAGACAGGATGAAGGTTTCTATGCCAAGGAATGCATGTTTGTGCACAGCAAACCAACTCCAAACTGAAGGAGTCCAGTTGCAGTTGCTGGGTTGGAATGAGCCTCCTGCATTCCCCCAGCCCTAGAAATCCAGGAATTTGATGTGTTTTGATCATAAATTCCCTTATAGTCTTGAGAATCCTCTCATCATCAAAGCTTGCGCAGAGCTGCTGCTTCTTGAATAAAAGGGCTAGACAAACCAGTATTTTTCTGATAGAACAAATAAAATCTCTCCTTGCCCTTTAGTATGCAAGCCAGCAGTGAAATATCTTTGAACAAAGAAGAAACAGGCATTTCTTTAAAGTCAACAGCAGATGCTCCAGTATGTTTTTATATCCAGTCTCTCAGCACACTGACATAGCCAGGCCTAGGCAGATGTGTTTGCAACTGTGTTCAGGCACCACCTCAATTCTCTGCAAGACACACAGTCACACCAGTATAGCCCAAGGCCTAAAAGAGTAAGTCCTGCTCGGTGTGTGTGTATAATCAACTCAAGCCCAGTACAGTGCTATGCCATGGCCACAGTGTGCCAAAACTGATGGGCTTTTGGATTGCTCCAAGAGCAAGTAGAGCAGAAGCACAACATTCTGCATTTGTTCATGTAGAAATCTCCCACCCTGAGGCTCTTGAATGTGTTTTGCCAACAGAAACAAACAGCTTTTCTCTTTATATCACAGTTCCTCCTATCTGTCCTGTGATTTGTCCTTTCCCTATTGTTCCTGATCTTTCTCAGATTCAAAACTGCAACTCTAGGTACAGCACTTGGAGTAATCACTGATTATCGTCCAGCAACTAGAAGTCTTCTCTATAGGAAAACTGATTTTCTTCTCTTGTTTTCCTTTTATTTGCATTATTCACTTTCATCTTGTTTTTTTTTTTTCTTTCCAGCCACTGCCTTTAACCGTCCCTTATTCATAAGCAATCTTTATTTCAAAATAATTTCTCTGCTTTCAGTATGTGCTTATTTCTGAAATTCCTTCACATCTGTTATTTGTGGTCTTACTAAGCTGGTCTTGCTGCAGCACCTTTCCTTTCTTTTCCCTCTCTTCTGGAGGATGTGTCCTAGGACTGGACACAGCTGTGTTTTGGCTGCATATAGTGGTGAAACTCCATGCTCAAGGTGTAGCCTGGACTTCAGAAAATCTGAGAAAACAAACTTGGTGAATATTGCTGATGTAGAAGAGAGCCTGTACCCTTCATCATTTGCTGTAGTCTTTTGAAATGATAGTCCTCTCGTCCAGAGAGGGCACAGAAAATTCACTTATGCCAGACTATGAGCAGGTGTTTTGTGGGGAACCACCAGGCATTCTTCTCTTTGGGCATTCCTAGGCTGGGAGGCTGATGTGATGCCTGGGACTGTACACCAGTCATAACATGGTAAAAAAAAATCATCTCTTCCTTTTTTGCATATCCTGCCCAACTTGTCCACCTGGGCAAGTCCTTTCTTTTGAATACTTAGTGGGACAGATTGATAGTTTTGCTGCTTATTCTCCTTTTCGCCTTCCTTAGAAGGAAGTTTTCTCTCAGGAGGGCAGATGAGTCACAGGAACCCACAGGAACCAGTACCTTTGCTGGGATTTATTTCTAGTACTTTGCTTAGGTAGAGCTGGGGAGCCCCAAGCAGCATTAAAAGGTGGTTAAGAGGTCAGAGAAGGGAATTCGAGGCCCTAAAGAGTCATCTTCCTCCCTTCAGTGGCTGGACCAAGAGATTTTCAGAGAGATGTATTTTGTGCCTCTGTGTGTGCTCTTGCCATGTTCCTCTCATCATGTTCTACCCCATTCCCACCATCCCCTGCCTTGGAAAGAGAAAGGCAGGAAAAAGCCTGGCAAAAGCAAGCACAGGCAGAACAGCTGCAGGAGCAGCGGGCTCAGATGCCAGAGTATTTTTCAGTTTTTGCTTCCCATACTCAGCCATTCATTGCTGTTTGCTCCAAAGCTCATCTCCCCCTCCTGCTCATGGCTCTTCATCCTAGCTTCATTCCTCTTGGCCCCTAGCTCCTGCTGCCTTGCTTCTCCTCTTCTGGCTGGGCCAACCTCTCTTGTTCCATTCCCTCCTCCCTCCCCCTGCTGCTTGCTCTGCCTATTTTGGACATGAACTCCCTGTAACTCAGACAGCCACACAGAGCCTGGCACACTGGGGTCCCTTTTCAGGCACTGCTGTAATAACAACCACAGAATCACATTGTGCTTATATCTTTACTAGTTTATACAGGAATATACAGTGGTGTTTTACAAGGCTATAAAATGTATATCTTAAAGGAAACAAGCGCAGGAAAACAGGAGAAGTGGGGCCAGATCAGCTGATGTAAATAAAGGCTGCATTGAATTAAATAGTGCTGCAACTATTTACAGCAGCTGTAGGACCTGACCTGTGGCCCCTTCCCAAAGCGGGGACTTGCTCCAGCCTCCTGCCTCTGTTATGGCAGAAAGTGAAGTGAGCTCCCTGTGCCCACCCAGTGGAGAGGGATGCTGGCTGGGAGGAGGGGGTGCACCCTTGCTCCAGCCCACCTGGGGCTGAGACACAGCTGTGTGGCAGCTGCAGGTGGTGATGCTGACAGCCAGGCTACTGTCTTGTGCCTCGTGGTGAGGCAGGGACACATCCTCCCCTGCCCATCACCTGTGCCTTGCCATGGAGCAGCTGCAGTCCCTCTGAGCTGGGCAGGATTCACAGTAGTCATCAAATGGTAACATTTCAGGTCTCTAGAAACTACATGTGAGGTTGGATCAAATCCAGATTTGATTTCTAGGTACTGGAAAGAAAACAGGGGAAATCATTTAGGAAAGGTCTAATTTTGTATTTTGACATTTTCTGGTTTGAGAAGAAGCTGAATTCAGTCCAGTTTTACCTGAAACAATTAGAACTTTCAGCCACAAAAATTATAAACTTATGCCTCTGTAGGACTTTCTGGATTACATACACAGCATATACAGTAGAGCACATTTTATTTTTCTGGGATCTGATTCTTTTCAAAAATAAAAGTTCCAACAGCAGTCTTTGAGGAGAGATGGTATCCCATTGAGGCATCAGAATGACATGATTTTTTGTCTCTGGCAAGCTGCTGTATTGAATGCTTACAGAATCCATTTATACAAATAAAACAAAAGGACTAACTCTGTAGAGCTAAACTAAGAATATGGATAAAGCTATATTTGTGCATTTTTTTTCCCTGGACTTTTCAGAAGTAAGGGATGTTTTTTTCTGTAGGAATGCAATTCTGTGGAGAGTCAGAAGGGCCAGGGTAGGAAGTGCCAGCTTTACCCTCAATCAGACTGTCTCAGTTGGCATGAGTCATTAACAGATGTCAGTATCTTCAAAATACTGCCTTACAAAAAACCACTTGTATCAAATTTTAATTTAGAAAAGAGTCTAGATGTCAAACAACAGGACCAGCTGCTGTTTCCCTCTATGCTGAAATAAAATACTCAGAGAACAGCAATGATACCCTTTAAAATCTGTTTTGTCACATCTCTGGAAAACTGTAGATCTCAATGGTTCTTCATTTCATTAAGAAAAAAAAAAACAAACAAACAAGGTAAAAACCCCTAAACCCTTCCATCCAGCTGTAAAGAAAAAGTGTAAAGCTATCTCAGCGCAGCAGTCAGCTTCCTGAGATGGTCACAAAAGGGCGACGAAAGGAGGTCATGTGTGGAGCAGCTCTTGCAGCTCGCATCTCCGGAGGCTGCGGTGGCGCTCACCTTGGCCCGGGTACAGAGGCTTTGCATCCTTGGGACGCTCCCCGGCAGAGCAGCCATTCACACCTGCACAGCAGGGCTGTAAAGTCCTGCCAAAGCACCACGGCAGGTTTCTGCTCTGGGGACAAAACAATACTGAACGAGGCCTAGAAGTGTTCGGGTTTGGATTTCCAAGGATCTTTAATTCTGGTTTCCAAGACTGTAAACACTCAGTGATTAACAGTCTGGAAGCACTCACCATTTCCCCCATGGCCTGAGCCTTAATGGCAATCCTGGTGGGGGGAGGATGATGGGCTAAATCCCATCTTTTGTTGAAATCCATGAGAAATTACTTGCCAGCGTGCATTGGAAGCGAACGCTGGGCTTTGGCTCCGCTGACGAGCTCTGCTCTTGGCCCTCGCAGGACTGAGTGCATCTGCGGCAGTGGAAAACTGCTTTCAAATGCTGCAAAGCCCACCTTTCAAATGAGCTGAATAGGCACATCAGAGAGAGGGAAGAAAGGAAAAATGTGCTAAGAATGTGATTGCTAAATAAGAAATCAGCAAGGCCCGTTTGGCACCGTGAACACTTCTCCCTGCGATTTGGCAGGGCTGCCTACATGCTGCACAGGTGCAAATGACTTCTCCAGGGACAAAGCCCAGCAAAACTGAGCCTTTTTTCCAGCAAAAGACAAGTAGGGAAATAAAACCTCTGGACCAAACCCTGCTGTCATTAACACTCCTGATTTCTACTGACTGAAGGCAAAATGCTTTCTTAGATTGAGCAAGAACAAACCTAAATATTTCATTTTTCTGGTTACACCAGGAGGTACCAGCAGGTATGGTCTCCTCCATGCTGAAAGAGACACTAACTTTCCTGGAGTAGTGAAGGAGAGGTTTGCTCACCATCTTGTTATCAGTGTTCTCTACATACCATTTAACTGTTCCAAGCATTACTTGTGGTTTATATATTCCCTCCATCTCCACCTTGGCTTGCATGCATGCTGCTCACTAGAATATGTACAATGCGGTCCTGCTGCATCCCACCCCCTCCCTGGAGGTGGAGATGGAGTCAATTTTCCAATATCAGGGGTGTCACTGACATCCAGCAGCTCTGGAGCTTCCTTGACTCCTGTGTTTATGGTGCAGCAAATCCCAGGGCAGAGCTCAATCATGGGCGTTACAGCTGCATGGGGCTTTCTCAGTGGTCTCATCGTACAGCACAGAATACATTACAAATACCTCTATTTGCCTTTTGTTTGCAGGGAATGCAAAAAGAAACCATGGGGAAGCATGTACCATATAATATCATACCAACAGGCATTTTTCTTAGTTATCAATTAAGAATTAAAAGGAAAATGTGCTAATGATAGCCGAATCTAAAGAACAGCAGTTTTTACAAAGTCTCGCCACTTTTTTGTTTTTGTTTTGGTTTTTTTTTTCCCTAGAAAAAACTGTTAAAGCAATTTGGATAAACTAATGTTTATCTAAATGTTCAAAGTGTGCAGAGGTCTTTGATATAAGAGCAATCCCTTTGTAGCCCAGCTTTTTGACATACACCCTGCTGGCCTTTACTTTGTGTGCTGCAAACACTAGAATATTATACTCAGATACAAAAGAAGTCAATCAATACATACTTTAATTAAAATAATATCTCCTGCCCACAAGCTGCTGATAAACATCACAGTCATCCACTCCTCTGTTTTTATATGATGTTTCAGGAATTTACTGTATGTTTATTGAGCTACAAACTTGTTGGTTTTCTTCATTTTATAGATCAAATGTACAGAATTGTTACCATTTGATGCAAGATTCTGTTATTACAGAAATATGAGGTCCTAACATAATTGCAAAAGAAAATTGTAGAAGATCAAGACACAGAAGACGCTATGCACTTTATGCAACTTCCACTTTCATCTCAGCTGTCTTTGCTTCAGGACTTTCCATTCTTTCAACGCTTTTCCCCAAATTATTAATTTGTTCCCCTCTAATGTCACTCTGCTGTGATGATCCATTGGGCAATATATAATAATGCTGCACACACACAGCACCAGTGGGTTAAAACTGCACTACAATATGAGTATTATTCTACCAGCTTGATGAACTCATTTACAACTGTGGTATAGGTGATAAAATTACAGAGCTGCAAATCCCTTTGGTCTTCAAGAGTCCTCTAGCTGATGTCATTTTTCACCAGGAATTAATATGTTATTTCTTACTAGAGAGCTGAGAAGTGCAAGGAAGGTAGATAGATATGATTATTAAATGCAGTCTGTGCAAGAGGGGAAAAGATGCTGAAGTCAAATATACACAAAAATTAATAGCTTTCCTGATCTGAGCTCATGTTTCTCATGCTCTTTGGATTACAGTAGGGTTACCCTTCTGGTGTCTGCACCCCAGGGATTCACATCTGTGTAAATGTGGTAATAGAAAAAGGCCCTCATGATGAATTCATGAATTGTTCTCATTGACACTAGTTGATACTTTTACTTGGACAAGTCTCCTTTGCAGGTGCACTGACCACACACTAATTGAAAGGATTATTTTCATAACTTTCTGTGCAGTCTGCAAGGCTTTCTGTGAAAAGCATAATTGTTTCAACCAGCTGCTTGGAGTTGTTTTTATTAATTTCTTTAAATCCAACAATGCTGGATCGGCATATTTGAGACTCTCCTCCAAACTGCATATGGGCATAAATAAAATTAGTGAATGTGGATCTTGTGTAGGAGTGAAATTTGTTTGCAAGTACAGAGTTTCTGTGAGGAGTAAAATTGCTTTTGAAATGTACTTTTTCTCCCAGCCTCTTGCTATTTTTACCCTCATCCCCACAACAAATCTTTAATGTGCAGTATGTCTGCATGGCACCTGTTGGGATTAGCTGGGACCCGAGCAGACACATTACAAGTCCACGCATTTGCACTGCCTGAAACATCTAATCCCAAATTTACACTGTGTGAAGCTCCAACCGTAAAGGTTTCTTCAAGCAGTGTTATTCTGCTTTCTTGAGTGAAAGGCAGGTCTCTTACCATAAGACTGGCCCTAATGTCTGAAAAGCCTTATGAACTTAGTCCTTAATTCATAAGCAAGCAAGCAGTATTTAAAAAGAGAAAAAAAATGGAACAAATACTTGCATGCCACCTTGGTACCTCCCTGCTCTTTTGCCTGGGGGAAATGCTCAAGGTGGGGAAATTATTCTGGGCAAGCTGAGCAAAACCAGTCTGGGAACAATAAACAATCTCCCAGAGACAGAGTACAAGGATGAGAAGATCTGTGAGATCCACTCACCCCTTAACGTCTCTTCTCATGTCAGCTCAGCCCCTAAGCCCCTCAGTCCCCTCTTGGGGACCAGAGGGTTTAAGTTTCATGTGAAAATCCTGCAGTGTCCCTGCAGCAGCAGAGCAAGATTAACACAGGAAAGGGGATTCCAGTCCTACCTCCTTCTCCCAAGCCCTTAATGGAGAAGACAAGGTCTCTGCAGTAGCCTGGGTGCCTGTACATTGCCTGCCTGTCCCAGCTCCTCTTCCACCTCTATTTCCACTCCCTTTTAGATGGGAGACTACAGCCCTTCTCTTGCCTCATCCCTTCCTTCTAGTATTCCACACATCCAGACATTGAGTGGTGCTCCAAACATCCTCTGAGGGTCCTGCTCACCCTTGATTGTGGGAAAAGTACCCTGAGCATCTTTCCTCCCTTACATTCTGGGTCTGGCTTGCATATGTCACATGCCATGAGACTATGGAAATGCAGCACATGTCATGAAACCTTTGGCAGCTGAGCATCAGCTCAGATATTGACCTAAAAACCATCAGGAAAATGACATAACTGGAGCAACACCCAGAAAAGGTGCAAAATGGTGCTTTGGTGGCTGGAATATGACGCAGGAATTTCTGAGCAGATAGAACTCAAGATTTTGAGCTTTCTTAATGTAAACCATCCATGTAACTCTCAGCCTCCTTGTACTCCCACAGGCTCACTAATAACACCTTTGCTCCTGTAGGAAAGATGGCTTTGTTGGGCAAACTCTGTGACTTCCCTCTTACTGCTGCTGTCTGGGACACAAGAAAACAATCACACATGTTTAAAAACCAGGCAACAAGCAAGGCAAAACCAAGAAGCTGTCTCAGAAATTACTATTAATATGCAAGTAAAAGTAGGGTTTCCTAGTTTTCTTGGTTTAGACTCACTAGGGTGAGATATATTAAAAAAAACCAAAAAAACCCAAAAAAAAAAAACAACAACAAAAGAAAAAAAACTTGTTTTGGAAAAAAAAGATATGCAGGAATTTTAAAAAAATGCTGTAAATATTTTGGGTATTTCCAGGAAAATAGCAAGCATTGGAAATACAGCTGGTCAAAAAAAATGGCATTATCATTTCTGGATATGTCTGGCATGTTCAAGTTTGTTTCCATTACAAATCAGAATAAAACTTAAATAGTTTAAATTTCATGGTATTTCATACCAAGAACAAAAACACCTCTTTTTCAGACAGTGAAATCAGTGTTTTGGTTATATTCTCATGTAATTAAGTAAAGCTTGTACTAGTGTAGCCAGAGTTAACTGGGATAAAATAGCTCATGGTCAAAGGAGGCAGAGACTGTCTCCCAGAGAAGTTTCATCTAATACAGATGTCAGGGCAGCACCTCTAAGGTTACTTTGACTCTTGTTTGAGTAGGGGATGAGTTTCTACGCCACCCTATGTCTCACCTACCAAATCCCCACCTTCCTTCCTGGTCTGCTTAGATGCTATTCCTTCTGACCTGCATGGAAAACTCACCCCACGCTGTGCTGCAGCTGTGCCTCCATCATTCCTGGGCACTCATGGGGACTAAGGACATGGCAAACAATCACTTAGGGATTTGGGGCCACTGTGTTAGGAGGGTAACATTACATTTTGCTGCAATGCTGGTCTGAACAAAGTGCTCTCATGTGGACCTATAGCCCAGAATCTGATGTATGCCAATCTGGTTTATGACTGCTGCCTCTGATGCCATTATCTAGGTGCAGATGAGTCTGGCTAGGGGTCGCAGCTACTTTCCTTTGGCCCTGGTGCTTCAACAGAATCAACATTTCTTCAGGCCATGAACAGTAAACCCTCCACAAAACCTTTTACCACGTTCCCACCTTCTCCTGCTGCTCACTTCCCAGTGCTAGCAGTGAATTGATCTCTGAGGAGCCCAGGTTGCAGCCTGTCTTAGAGCAGGCAAAGGTTTTCTTTGGCAAGAAACAAAAAAGCTTTCTGCACGGGGCCCCGCGTGGCCCAGTGCGGCCAAGGGCTGCATTGTTCTGCAGTGCAGCTGAAGAGCATCTCCTCTGTCTAAACAGATTTGTAAATCAAATACTGCTTTCTTCATGTTCGCTCTCACTGTAGCTTCATAATTTCTGATAATCATACTCGGCTCCAAATTTTGCTCCTAAACTTCCCAGAAAAGCTATGTACTGCATTGTAAAAATGCAGTGTATGTTATTCTACCAAATAAGGCAAAGATAAAGCAGGATCCAGTCAGTAAAAAGCAGGGCCTAGTCAGTAATCACAGCATTCCAAATACCTCCAAGATACAAAGGGCCCTGTAACGTGACTTTCTGGTAATACTGTCATAGGTCTTATTTCGGAAATGACAGTGGATGATGATGATTCTCCTCCTACAGGGCCATTCTGGTACAGAATATGCTCTGAAGCAAGATCTGCAAGGGTATTCTCCAAAGGAGCATCACTAAAGGGCCTCTCACATCTTGCCAGGATGGTTCTGCCTGTGGCCAGAAAGCCAACTGGGGCATGCAGGATGTGCCCCTTGCTAGTGGTCCATGCACAACATCTGTGTAAAGCTGCTCATGTACACAAGGGGCCTTCCCACAGCTATTAGGTTTTGTGCCCCAGGGTCTTACCTGAGGATTAGCATTTAAATCAATTTTTGTTCATCAAACCATTTATAACAAATAAAGTATGCTTTACTTGCCCTTTAAGAAATCACTAAAGCCATGGTACTGTTACTATTTTTTCCTAAATAAAAATAAATTTTCTATCTTGCCCTGCCTGGTATTTCTAATAAATAAGGATGGATAACAAGTGCTTCCTTGATAAGAGACAGCCCTTGTTAAACAGCCACTAAAAACACTCCTATCCAGACCACAGCTCCATCTGCTACAGCACGGGGTTCTTTTCATCTGTGATCCAAACCCTGTGCTGCTTGGCGAGACGAGACTCGCTCTGCTGTTGAGTGGCACTTTGCCGGACTAAGAACTGATTTGCCCACATGTTTGTCAAAGGCTGATCCTCAGCAGGTGGCATTTATTTGAAACCGGACATGGCAGGTGGTTTCAGCCTAGAAACACATTTTTGCACAGATTCCAGTTAAGTGTTTATAAGCTATTGGTTATATAAAACTGAAATCGGTGATGTTGGCAAGTTTTCTGTACTTTCTCTGTGTGCTAACAACTCAGCTTAACTTTTGTTTGTTGTTGTGAGGCTTTCAAGTGTGTGTCAAATATTAACATTTTAATTCACAAGGAAATTAGTAGTTGGAAAACTATAATCCCTTACAAGTACGCATGCACACACACGTGGACATGCTCAGTCCATTAAAATCACTTATGTTATTAAGTTTGTAATAAACCCTCAATGTATTGAGGAACGTGGAATGGCACGTGCTGAATCACTGAGGTATTTGACAAAGATCTGTTTAAAGGGTTACTCTGGGGCCCCAAATTCCATTTTTAAAAACAAGGCCCTATTGAACCTAATCAATGGGTTTTTGTGATTCCACCCCCTTCGCGTCCCCCAGCAACTTTAATTAAAAGCTTTTGGGCAACTTTAAAGGTTGCTACATATTATTTTTAGCTGTAGCTGTGAATTGCTATGGAAGAGCATGAAAACATGCCTACATTGATCTTACTTCCTCCCTCTTCAGAGCGGCTGCGAACTTTCCCTCGCACGTGGGCCGTGGCTGGCGTCGGATTCTCCAGACGCAGCTGGAGGAGCAGGCAGTTCGGCTGTCACTGCTGGCAGGCAGGGGACATTCCACTCCAGGTTCATGCAGGCACCAGACCTGGTACCACCAAAGCATCTCAGGGCAGTGGTGATGGTTTTGGCAGGCAAGAGCCCCAGTCCTGAGGGCATAAAGTGGCCAGTCCAGGCCAGAGCACACAACAGCCATCGCCAGCTGCCAGGCTGGCAGGAGCAGGCTCTTGTGCTGAGCAGGGAAACAGCCTCCTTGTGCTTGTTTACTTTTTAATCAGGGTTTTCTGCGCTACATGTAAAGGAAGTAAAGGGACTGGTGGGTTTGTTGAATTGGGTTTTATTTTTCAGGACAAATGATGATATCCATTCATTTTTAAAATTTTTTCCTGGTATTCTTTGAATGAGGAATGGGGTCTTTCTACCAGGACAAAGAGACTTGACCAGCATGCCAAAAGTGCAATTACAGCTAAATGAAAAAAGTAAGAATGAAATGTATTTTATTCATTTCAGCTGTTATGTCTTAATGCAAAGAAATCACTTTGCACAGTTCTGTAACTGACACCAATTTCTAATCTCCAATACTATTAACTTCTAAATCCCTGTTAAAAAGAACATTGGCAGAATACCAGAGACTAGTGCAGCTAAATAAACTTAGTTGGACCTGGTGTTTTATTTTCTTTTTTCTGAAATGCTGAAAAAATCATTAAACTATTTTGTTAATTGCTGATAACATTTTGATTAGTTGGATTTCCTCTTTTGGCTGCAATAGACACATTCCTGGAGCATGAGCATATTTGCCTTTGGGACAACAAAAAAGAAAAAAAGGAAGAAAGAGAGACCATTTGTTGAAATGACAAAATGTATTGTTACAGGATTAGAGACAGGATAGCTCCAGGATTATGCTGTATCACTAACTCAATTTAAGAGGCCTACGAATTGAAACAAAATATTGAATAGCTGTAGGGAAATGGCATTGTTAAGGAGTAATATCTGTGTGAAAACTTGATTGTTTCATCTCAGCTGGATTGAAACAGTTTTCTGACAACTCAGAGACTGTCTCATACAAGCTAGCAAACTTAAAAACATTTATTTCTCCCTACCACTTCACTAAAATGGCACTGGAAGACCAATCCAAGTCTCAGATGTGCACAAATAAAGATAACTAAAACCAACCTTGACAGAAATGTTTCTACAAGTCAAGGATGGGCTTTGAGCAAGGCTCCTGCCTTGACATCATAATTCCAAAGGAATCTGCAAAACTGTCTTCTGCTAACCTTCACTTTAGTGATGTTCTAAACCAACGTAGCATCACTTGTCACTTCTACACTGCAAGTTTTAATTGGAAGCTTAAACAGAGCTGTGCCAAGTGGGACAGTGGAAGTAATTACTAGATTTAGATATCCTGGCATCGTGGATAGAATTTCTTAAGCACAGGAAATGAATTATAGCAGAATATTCTTAGACTCAAAAATTATTGGCAGGGAGGAAGGGAAGAACAATGCAGCCTTGGTTACATGCTGATGAGCTTTGGCTGATTTTCTGTGTTACCATTTTAGTCTGTGTGTGGCTATTTAATTCTTTTCCCTCAAGAGAGCTGAAGTTCTAACACCATCTAAGTCAGAGCTTGGAGAGCTTTTTCATTTTGTGTCCAAAGAACAGTTGGGTTCACGGAGGACTGAACAAAGGGAGAATATGAAGAAAACATGGGTTGCTCTTACTGGAGCATGGGATCTTCCATGAATAAGAGTTTCTTGTGATATTAAAATGAGCTAAAAAATCTGCTTCTTCTGTTTCTGACCTTGCAGTCTGGCTGTACCTATGTCCCAGGGTCCTTTAATAAATTCAGTGCTCATGAAAACTCTTGACTCTGAAACCACAGAGAAAAGGATCTGGATTTAGTTCACCTGAGACATTTGCCTGAGATCCCTTGGCAGAGAGTGTGACACCAAAGGCTCCTACAGTAATCCCTGCAAACAGACCAGCACACCCTTTCCTTTCATGGTCTGAATTGCCCTCTGACAGATCATCCATTTAGCAGGCAAGTCTCCTACCATACTTATTACTTAGCTCCCAAAGCCAAGATCTTAAGGTGGCAGAGACATGAGCCTGGGCCATTGGACAGAGCAGACAGACAGAGGAGCATGTGCCAAGGGGCCCAATGGCTGAGTATTTTCACCATGGCTGTCAAGCCTACCAGCAGGGCTAGCAATGTTGGTCAAACACTGCAGACCCGTGACATGCTCAGAAAGGAGATAAGATTGTAATCCCCTTTACCAGATGTCACAAATGGATCTCAGATGGAAATTTTCTACTGTACGTACTGGCATCTTAAGGAAAATATGATCCAAAAGGACAGGCTCTGTATGCCATTATCAATCTCCTAAGCCTGTTGTCTTACCAGCTGTGACATCATTAGCTGCACATCTGTCTCTAAACCAAAGGTGGTTTTCTAGCCTAACGCTTATCCCACGTCCACTCTGAATAAGCTCTGAATAAAAGACACTTGTTAAAGTTCAGCTGTAGCAGGGGTTGCATCAAGAGATGGCAGATGGGCAGACCCAAGCCTCTATCACTGAATACAAAGATATATGGTCTATTGTCTCCTTATGGCTCATGTGATACTCTTGATAAGAAGAATGTAAGTGTCTGGCAGCCACACAAAGTGAAATCTATACCCAAGGAATGCATATAAGTCAACTTCTACTTAAGCCTTAAATGATGGGTGTATGTATAATAGTAGCACTGAAAAAATGCGAGGGTTTCCAGTTCAGTGGCCTAAACTGATGGAAGAAGAGCAAGTTGGAATTGGTCTGAAAGAAGGGAGTTTAAAACAACTAGAAATATTTTTTCCTCTGGCATTTTCATAAAAATTAAAAATAAGATTCCATAAAAGATGAAAAGGAGGAAAAAATGGCCTTTGCTCCTTAGAGAAACAAGGCCTTTTAGGGATAATTCAACTTAAGCATAAAAGAAAAGAAGCAGAAGTGACCCTGTGTTCCCTAGTAGAGACAGTTCTGGGCATGTTTGGGTGATACCTGCATGTTCACTGGAGGGATCCCTCTGTACCAAAAGTCAATGTATTCTCCCATTCATGCATTTGCTTTGCAAGAAACACTGGGGACCATGCTGTGAACTGCAAAAGCACAGGCTGATTACTGTTTGTGTGGCCTCATCCCACCCCTGTTTCAGAGCACAAATAAGGAATTTTGACTCTTTAACAGAGTCAGGAGTACTGTATAATCCAAGCAACTTCATAATGAACAAGCTCTCATTTAGTGTGAGGCCTTATTCATTGCATGCCTTACTTACAGCATACTGTTAAAACAGCCACGATGTTGCCCTGACTCTGTTTTGGTTTTGGACTAAATACAGCACAGTAAGTCAAACATTATTGGTCACAATGGTAATGCACTGTGTGTATAATGTGCTTTTATTGCTGCAAGGCATAGCTGAAATATTTACACAGAATACATGAAATAACAGCAAGATTCATGTTCTGTTCCTTATTTGTAAGGTATTTTATTAAAAAGAATCTGAAGTTCATAAATAAAATAGTAATATCACTTATTTCCAGATACTAGTTCCAGCTTGTTGATTTTAATAGACAAGTATAACACTTCAAATGTGGAAACACAGTGGGTAATATTTATATGAAATCTCCAAGAACCGTGGTATTTTGTTCATGTGGAATATCATGGCATTTTGCCTGGATCGAGTAACCAGCAGATTAGCACATTAACACTTTTAGGAAACATGCGTGTAATCCACTCTGAATGTGGTCTTTGACTCCTGGTAGGAATACCTAATGATTTTCAAATTGGCACGTTACTTTACAAAGGAAGTCAAATAAACAGGAATTGCAGAGCAGCTTTGGTTGGGGTGGATGGCATAAGCACACACATATTATCAACATAAGAGACAGGATCAGCTCTACAGCCACAGAAGGATTTGCAGTATCTAGAGAGAGGCAGGAGCTTTATGGCTTTATTGCTCCATGTGAGTGGGTAAGTGAATATAACATTCACTGTCAGTCACCAGTTCAAGGTTACAGAGTAACGACAGACCTCTAAGACTGGCCAAAGCTTGTAAAGGCTGCAAAAACCATCATCCAGTCTGCAGTTGGAGAATATGTCCACAAGACAGACAGCCATGTTCAGGCTGCCACAGGCTCCATTCCTAACCAGGAATTAAGAAGGAGAAGAGCAAGAGGCGCAAGGGTTGTCAGTCCTCTGTGACTTGGCCAAGGATGTGTGCCTTCAAAGCTCACAGCACACAGACTCGTCACATGGTTTTGGTCACAGTGCCAGTTCCCTGCACAGCTTTTCCCACTTCCCACAGAGAAAAAATCCATCCTGCCCTTCATGGACGCTGCTGCTGACTGCAGTGGTGTGCTCGTGGTGATGAACTGCTCCACATGTGTAAAGTCCTGGTTGTGTGGAATGCACATGCAGGCTCAGTGGTAGGGTAGCTCAGGGCTCTGGCTAATTTCAACAACCATATAGAAGGGAAAAAACATTTAATTTCCAGAGTGCTTTCAGTGTGCTGCAGCAACTGAGTTGAACTCCTGAGACAGGAGACAGCAGGGAAAACCCAACAGTCCCCTCCCACGAAAGAAGCAGCAGAGTCCAGGCTGCATGCCAAGGAATCCTATCACTAGCTTTATAAAAAACTCACCAGGGCCACCTCAAAAACAATAGTGAAGTCACGCTTGGCTGCAATTAGTTATGGTTTGAGAGCGAGACCACGAACAGGTCTCCCAGAACTATTGTGGCTGGCTCCATTTCCTGCTAACTCAATTCATCACACTTGTTCTCTCCTTCCTGGAGACAACTTTTATAGCCCCATTAATGTACTTACAGAGTGTCCCTGCTTTTCTCAAGACCAGATATGGCTGCCCCAGGTCATAGCAATTAAGGCTGTTCTTTGGAAGTGACTACATAGAAGTCAATGGTACAAATCAGGAGATTGTTCACAAAGGTTAAGTTTGGGATCTCACACTTCATCTTGCTGAGGGCTGATGCCCTTCTTGCTTCTGCACTAGAAAACCAGGAGTAAGCACAGAGCTTCTGGTTTTCCAAATGGAAGTTACAATATCCTTGCTAGACCAGGTGCCCAAGATTTAAGAAATAACCTATGGTTTCAGCTTTCATTAAAATTACCTGGCTAAGAAAGTCTCAACATGGATATTTGCAAAATGAAAGAATTTTAGAAAAGGAAATTCTGGGATTTGAAAAAGAGAGAGAGATAATTGTCATCATGGAAAGAGTCAAATCAAACTATCTTTTAAAGTTAAAAAACAAAACAAAAATCTGTTCTTACCTCTTCTTTAGTTGCCAGTCTGGACACAGAAAGGATTTTTCCTCTGCATTGAAGTAATCTGTTGAAAAAAAATATAGTGGGAACTATTAAAATCTTAATCATGAAGAACTTGGAAGGCTCATTTAGAAAGCTGCTCAGATGTCAATGAGCATCAATTGCAGTGAACCAAGGACATACTGAGTACACTATTAACGTCTTGTCAAAACTCTTGGGTATATAACATCAACAAAGGAGAAACAGCTCTGAGTAAAGCTCCAGTGTCAGGACAGGATGAGGTTTGGTGGACTATTAAAAACCCAAACCAGCTTCCCCCTACTTAAGCTCACACAAAGCCCAGATTTTTGGAACATCACGCTAGAATCAGGCCTTTCCTTCCCCACTGACAGCTGAAGTTATTTTTGAATTTGGGTTGGATTTAGTGACGAGGCTTCAGCCAAAAAATTTAGGGGGGGGGGGGGGTGGGGAAATCATTGGAAAAAGTCATAAGACTTTGCCTATTTCCGAAAAAAAAGGTTTCCATTTTTTGGGCTGAGTTCACAAGAGGATTTTGGAGCTGACCACTTTCAGATGTGCATGCTGCAGAGGGGTGATTACATGCCTGCAGCTCCCACCTCTGGCACCCTGGGAATGGGGATCAGGGAATGCTTGTCATCCTTGTGCTTTTATATCGGCACCCTCCCCAGAGGTATCCAGGTCTGTATGGAAGTGTTTGAGTAGGAAATTTAGAGCAGCATGCAGAGCCTTGTTTTGGATAGCAGAGCTGCCTTCACATGAGGCCTTTCTCAATTCATTTAAAAATTGACTTCTAAACAAAATATGGACAATGTTTTCAGTAATAAAAGGTGTGGGGGAGACAAGGATGTGTTTTCCTGGAGCACATGGGGACCCCCAGTTCGGAGGCTGGAAAGGACGTAGTTTGATCTCTCCAAAAGTCCTGTATTTTTAAATCCATACTTCTAGAGCAAAGCAAGTACTTCTACACAGTGCCCTGTGGAGGCTTTAACCTTTTCATTCCCTCCAGAGACTTCTTTTTAAGTTCTTTTATTCAGAAAATGTGGATGTTTGGGCTTGCTTAGTTAAAGAGCAGCAAGTGAGGAAGCACCAGGAGAACCTTCACATAAAGCTGGCTTTTATCCATACACTTAAACAGTCTTCACCACACAGCAACTGAGTCTCTTGCAGTCATTGCTAGATTTCATCTTCACAAGACCATTTATTAGATAAATATGTTTTCTGCTTTTATCAATGCCAGACAGAAACAGTAGGTGGGGGGAGTGTCTTGGCAAAGGTCATGGAGTACAATCCCAGTCTAAGGATGGGGGAATCTGGGTTTTCCAGGTCCCACCAGCTCCTAGGACATCTCCCTTCCGTCAGATAGCCACTGGGGAGGAAACAAGGTCAGCAGCAGTCATGAAGAAAGATCTGAGCATAGCAAAACCTGGGGATGACCCAGGAGAGAATAAAGCAAAAAGCAATGTGTTTATTTGAATGCCAAGGTTGTTTAACAGTGCTGCATCTCCACATGCATGGAGGTTTCCTCACTACTCTTAAAGGGCAGCCTGACTGCAAAATGTGACTGCAAATTTGTCACTTTCCTCAGAAGGTGACTGTGTAGAAGTCAGAAGCTGGAAGAGAGCAATTCCCATTTTGAGGGAAAAGTGCTGCTCTTCAGTCACAGGACACTAAATAAATCACTGAAATTGATTAAAAGAGAAAAAAAAAAGAAAAAAAAAGCTAAAAAGCCTAGTCAGCTTAGGTACCTGGTCACACAGCCCTTACCTTCTTACATAGCCCTTTGTGCACAAACCATCTTACCTTTCCCTCCAGCACGCATCTCTTCCCTGGCTCCCATCTAACCGTGGCCACAAAGCCAACACTTCCTGTGTGGTGTGATCTGTGACCCTCCTCAGCAGCCCCCAGTGCCATGCCATGTGCCACAGATAACAGTCAGCTGTAGGCAAGAAAGTCTCCCTGTGTCTGAACACATTTGGGTGGTTATGGAGCTGGGGCATGGAGGCCACAGAGTGAGGAGGAACCCCTTGTCTCCACAAAACTAGTACAGACTTCCAGGTTGGTACAGTTCCAAGCTGATGGAAAAGCGTGTTTTTCAGTTATGGGCTCTGCCAGATAACCTTGAAAACTACTGAGACACAAGAAAGCCAGATAACCTTGAAAACTATTGCAACACAAGAAAGCTACAAACACAAGAGCCTCTCACACAGGTGACATGAGGCACATGCTTAGAACACCAAGGGATCACAAGCCAAGCAGAAGGACAGTGAGCACCCTGTGGGTTTTGTTTGTCATATTTGTATGAAGTATTTGGGTTTTCCACTGAGAAGCAGAAGGAGTAAAACTGAACAAGGATCCACCAGCTAAGGACATGTAACTGCATAGCATGTGTTCTCCAGGGCTGTTCAGAGGCAGCTTTTCCAGATTTCTTGTGCTATTTCAACACCTCTGTTCAGCCTCATTTTTCTGCCAAAGTGTTACATTCAAACAAAAGCTCCTTTAAACCCCACAAGCTTAAAATTAGGTCATGCATGTGCCAGAAATAATTTTTAAATATCCTCATTACCTTTCTGCTTCTTCCCAGAGTATTTTACTATTTGTTTGGGACAGAGGGAATGGAACTGCTCTATTTTTTCTCCCAACACCGTTTGCATAGAAACTTTAGAGAAGCCATGCATTTTGAAAGCCTAACGCCTATTTCAGTGTCTAAAATAATATAAATCTTTCAAACAAATCCTTCTCAGCCCAATAGAGATTCTATAGCTGATTTTTTTTATTTCACCCAAGACAAAGCAGTAGACAACCTGAAAGCTGCATACATCAAGAAAAGCTGTTCTAATGTTGTGTGTACCTAATGCATGCCTTCCAAGTCAGTCTCCTCTTTCCTTGCTTAGCAGAAGGTGCTGAGCTAACTTTTGGTTTGATTCTTGATTACAGTGTTTTACTGCTTAATCGTAACCACTTTAACTTCAGATTTGCTGTAAGCAAAAATAAGCAACAATTAACTATTAGGTATTTGCAAAAAGATGACGGAGTTAAGAAACCTTAATTCAATATCCATCTTCAGAGTTTTATAACTGAATCCATACTTGAATTTAAATACCAAATAATCTGCTGATTATTATGCATAGTTTTCAGTCAGTATAACAAAAACATGATGTTGCAGTCATGCTGTGAGCTCTGTAGCTAGGTTTCCTTATTTATATTAGCAGCTGTAAACACAGTCTAACTCAGCCTTGATTTAAACACAGATTTCCCATACTTTCAAGAATTCACCACATTGTGAAAGCTACAATTTCAGAACTTTTCTCACATGCATATTGATTATGCCCAGGAACAGCCTGCAATGCTACACATGCACTTGCAATGACCCATTTTAGAGACTGTGTTAAAAGGGCCAGTTTTTCATTCAAAAGTAAAACCAGCTTTGTGAATGTGTATACACTTGCCCCTGAATGTTCTGAATACAGCCTGCAATCTTCTGCATAAGGTACTTTCACTTTACTGGGTCAAGGTCCTACATGTTCATCCCTTCATTTAAAAAACAGGTTGTAAAAGCCTCCTAAGGCCACTTAAATCTGTGCAAAATATTTCATTCAGTCAGAAATTGATTTTAGTGCAAAGTTCTATATTCCTATTTTTTAATAACAGCTCTGGAGAAGCTGAGCTTTTCGAAAAGTGACACTGTCTGAATATAGGACTCTTGAGCTGTCTTCTTCAAGAGTGTGGTGAGAAGCAAGCTCCATTTGAGCAGAAAGTCAAGTAAAGCAAATAAAACCTGATAGGAACATTTTGTAATATTTCTGTCTTGAGATGGGCAGCAGCATGTCTCTGGGGTTCCTCTGACACAGATTAGATCTCCCAGCCTGTCTGAGCAGCAGTGCAAAGAAGTCTTGAGGGCCAGGCTGGTGGGCATCCATCCCTACTGGAGGAAAACCTCTCAGTCCTACAAAGCTGCTATTGCAATTTACCAACACAAGGGCTTCCATCCACTGTGTCTTGCATGAAGAGAGGAAGTAAGGGAGAAGGAGGGGATTTTGTCTGATATTGCAGGGTCCATCAACCCTGTCAGAAAAGCTTCTGGAATCACATTGCTCTACCATGGGATAGGGATGTTCCTGGGAAAGTTGATGCCATGTCTCCACCACTTCACCACTGTTGACCAAATTTTCCAGTTACATCTCTCCTCCCAGCACCTTTCCTCCTGTGCCTGGAAAACTTGATCACAGACCATCTGCAGCTTTGTCACAGTGCATATGGTCCAGGGAAATACATCTCTGGACTGGGAGGGCCAAAGTGCACGATTGATCTCATGACCCCACTCATCTATGACCAGTGGCAAAGCCTCAGACTCCCATTCAGATCCTGTACTCACAAAGAAGTGAGCACAACACTGACCCCCACATTCCACCAGCTTCGCTCCTCCTATGCATGAAGGGTAGGCTCAGGGGTCCAAGCTGTAGCTAGGTTAGGCCCAAAGATAAGTGCACAACCTAGAATACAAGCACTTTGGTCTGCTCTGGGGCCAGTTCTCTGTCAGGATGCTCACCAGAGTCTTACTGCAGTTCTCACTGTCTCTTCCAGGCAGTGAGGGCTGCTGGAGAAGCACATAATATGACTCACAGAGAACTCCAGAACGTCTCATGGAGAACTCTGGATCCACTCCTTTGTAGAGCAGGACAGGTTAAGCAACTTCCTACTTCAGTATTTAGGTCTCATGCTAAATCCTGTCTCTTGTACCCCCTTCCCTTCAATTATTTGAAGTACAATTGTCCAAAACTTCATTTTTCCCCTTCTGAAGTCACATATGAATGAGATGTGCCAAGTGCCTAGTCTAGCCATTTGTGGTGATGCTAAAACAAAGCCTGGACTTTGAAAGGATCTAAAAGGAGTTTAGCTAGGCCATTCCACATCATCCTTTGCAAGTTATTTTTACATGTCTGAGATCTCATTCAATTTGCTTGGCTTCTCAGAGGACAATTAAAACCAATATGTAGCAGATGGGAGAAGTAAGACAAACAGAGGTTAAATGACTTGCCTGAGGCTGGTAGAGTCTAGCAGAATGGACGACAGGAGTCCTGGGTATTAATTAGTTAATATTTGTACAATGCTAAGAAAATATATAGCCCTATATAAGTATTATTGTAAGGTGGCCCCTGCAGTTTGAAGAAGCAGAGGGCAACAGTGCACAGGCAAGTGCAAATATCCTTTCTTGTTTTGTGGCATTTCGGTCATCATGGGGTCTGGGAGGAACAGAGCATTCCCAGGACATGAGAGAGGGAATGAGAAAGCCCAGGGAAAGAGATCCCACTCAAGCAATGCCACTGTCCACCCCCAGGCTGCTCTATCCACGCATCAGGTCCAGGATCAGCTGTTCGTGCTTTCCACTGAGACCAGTAAATCTGTACAATCAAATCAAGCTACATGGGCAGCTGCCTTCAGCAGAAACCCTGGAACTGAATTTGAGATATTTGGGGGTGTTTACAGCATTAAGAGGTGCAAATCTCTCTGAAGTGCCATGGGACCCACATGCCACACTGCTCTGTGCTCTGCTGAAATCCCAGGAGGAAGGTCAGGCCCATCTGTATTAAAGAATGATCTATGGGAAAGGAGGAAAGGGTCACAGTGTCGGATTTCTCCTTTTTTTCCCCATCTCTCTGGGGCATTCATCCTGCTCCCATGACTTCAGATCTGATTTCTTCAGATGCCTTTTTCAGTCCAGCTTCCCTTCACACCATCACACATCCCAGCCTTCTGCTCTGAGCCTCCTCCAGATTCCAGTATCAGCCTGAATGAAACATGCATCAGATTTTCTCCAGGACAGTTCTCAATGTCCAGTGTTTTTAACATGATTTTGCTATGCAGTTTCAAGAGTGGTGAGAATTTTTGGTCATTTCCCTTTTTTCTCTTGGCTAGAATACAAGAACATTAGCTAAGCTGTGCTGTACTTTCCTCTGCAATTTTTAAATCATTCAGACTTCCCGTGTAGTCTACTAGAATTTTCATCCAGTTTTCATCACCTCATATCTTCATTATCTGAATGTGCAATTTCTTTTCCCATCATTTTTTCTCAGACTTGACTGAAATGCAAAATTTCCAGCTGAAAATTCCAGTGTTCATTTTCATCCAAAACAGTATAAATGGCTCAAATTTTAAAAGCACCTCCTCAGAAACAATAACATTTGAAGTTCTACATATTTAGGCAAAACATTTCTAGTTGCTAAATTCCAAATATTAAATATTTAAAAATTTACTTGGTGGGCTTTATTTAGAGTAGAATCAAAGTCAGGCTACATTACCTTTCCCTTGCAGATTCTGCTTGCTCTGAGTCAAAATCCATAGGAAAGTACACTTCAGTGGGAAGAGCATGTAGCGTGCATTGAAAAATACTTATAGAATAGCAAGGGACCTCACCCAGAAAGGAACAGAGAGCAGAACTTCGTGGCTGCCCTACAGCACCCACTAGTCTCTAAAAGGATGTTCATTTCTCTACCATGCAACCTGGTGTGCTGATTGCAGATCATACAATGGGAGATGTGTGTCCCACATCCCATTCTTTTCCCCTAAGTGATATATCATGCTTTTATCTGATTTTTTTAAATGAGTGGTTTGCATCATTTTAATGAAAAAAAAACATAAAATCAATTCAGTCAAGCTAACTTCAAATTATGCCTTTTATTTTGCTATAGAAAATGTCCATTGCTGAGAAGCTGTGTCCTCAGCTGTAAAATTATCCTGATAAAAACATTCCATAGCCTTCAGTACAGCTGCCAGAATCATTATTTTTGCTACTGCTCTAATCTGAGCAATTTGATGCCTCTTTGAATTCTTCCATTTCTTTCTTTACTGTTAAACCCTCTTCCCCATCAAACCCTTAAAGTGTTTCTCTTGTCCCTCATGTCACCCACTGCAGCCTTCCTTCCTTGTGATTCCCTGACCCAAACCAACTTACAAAGCCATACAAAACACTATTCCTGGCTGAAAAACCTTTATGTTATATAGTGGCAATTAAAGAAAAACAGAAAATTACTGCTGTCAAGAGGGTTGTCAACGGTTTCAGCCAGTATTCTGAAACGGCTGGAGAAAAATAAGTAAAAAAACACAAATATATTTTTACTCGATTCTCAGCAATATTTAAAATGTTCAACAGCATTTTTGATTGCCAAAAATTGATGGACTGTTCTGCAGAGTGTTTCAAAAGCATCATGTATGCGGTTGAGTTTGTGGTTTAAAAACTTTTGGAGCTTTTCTTCATCAGAATTGTGATTCCCAATAAGAAATATAAAAATAATATGACATGCAAGCCAATAAAAACATAAATATAAAAATAAAATCTACAAAATACAGTCCTTTCAGCCAGGTCTGCTCTCCTTTTCCAAATCCCATGTCAAAACTTTGCTTCAACAGCTACAAGAAATTGGCAAATTAACCAATACCATGACAAGTCAGGAAGCAGTGCTTCTAAATGACTCTGAAGTATAACATTCCGATTGTAATTAATGAGCATGACCAAAAAAAACATATTGAAGAGACACTCCAAGGTCACCCCTACACCTTCTTTTAATTTCTTACAGTCATATGCTGTATTTTTCTCATGTGTGTAACCTTGGGTCCTCTGGATTCCAAAAACTCCTAGTGAAACATCCTCTTTTCAACAGTGCTCTCTATGTTTGGCAGGTTGTATCTGACCTGCAATCAAGCAGCATCATGCTTTGATTTCAGGAAGCTCAAGCTTGGTGGCTGCAGTTGGGCTTTGGTTCTGTGCTGGGCTGCACGCACCAAAAGAATGCCAAGTACCCTCAATTCCATTAACTTCAGTGGGAATTGGAGAGCTCAGCTGCATGTAATACTCTACAGGGTCAGGTTCTGAAAACTGTATTAACATTCTCAGTCCCCAGTAGGACAAAATTCAACAGAGCATTTGGATTGAGATTTAACTGTAAACATGTGAAAACTCCCTCCAATTTCAATGTGACTATTCTCATGCTTAAAGTTAAGCATATGCCTAAGCTATGTGCTGATTTTGAGCCAAAAACTACTGTTTTCAAGGGCTACACAAGTTCACAATAGGCAAACTGCTGGTCTATAACACCAGTTGCATAATCTAGTTTTTCCTTTTTCATAAAGGCTGACACAAGACTGTCTTTTTAAAATGGAGCAGCTACACTGAAGAAGATGGGGCATTCTGGTGAAACATTAAGTATTTCTCTAAAGTAACTAATCTACTATTATTATTGTTATTATTACTGTTATTCCTATGTGAATGCAGGAAAAGCACCTATCCCAGACTCAGAACCCTTGCTGTTCCTGAAAGAATATAAGCCATACAGAAAAGAATAACAAACTCTCTCTACATGACAGCAAACATTAGTCAAGTGACAGACAAAAATATCCCACCATCCCCAGAGACCCTCAGCGTCTTGTACATCTGAACCCTTCAAGGGACACTAAAAACCAGAAGCATCTTACAGAGCATTCTGAATGTCCCCACCTTTCACCTTTCACCTTTCCAGGGGCCAAGGAAGTCTGTGGGCTTCTGAATAAAGGATGGGCTGGCATCTCTCCTTTTCTGAATTAGGAGCGGGGTTCTCTCTTGAAATGGTGCTGGCCCTCAGGAGACAGCATCTTGGCTAGCCCATGGCAAGGGACAGATGTGGCTCTCAAGCAAATTCCTTCATCCGGAGAAGCATCAGGGGATGTGGAGCCTGCTGTGATGGCTCTTCTCCTCTGAAAGCAAAATATTCCTTCCTCTGGGAGGACACTAGGGCTCAGAAGCCAAGGAACAGAGGGTCTTCCCAGGAAATCTGTTAGGGCACAGGAAAAAAAACATAACTGTACATCACTCTGCATTTTGGGATCCATTAAGGCTCTTACTATACCCCGCAGACTGGAAGGACACAAAACAAACCAACGCTCCATTCAGAGGCCAGGAGGAAGGGAAGAGCTTTTGGGGCTCATTTTCTACCCAGACCCCTTGAGTGTGCAGGTCACGGGTCTAGAACCATGTTCTCAGAAGCCAGAAGAAACCACACAGAGGAGAAAAAAGCAGAGTATGGTTCTCCTCCACTGTGCAAACTGCGGCCAAGCCAGGAATTGCTGATGTGCCTCCAGGCCAGCTCCAGAGGTCCATGCTGAGGCTGCCTCCACTTGACTTGCATTCCCCCTGCAGCAGCAGCTTGTCACTTGGCTTGCTATATCAAACTCTGGCTTCTCAATAACCCCATGATCTACGAGCCTTACAATGCAATTAACTGGCTGCTGCAAAGGCACCATAAAGGCAGAACAAGGACACATTTAAGATGGGAGAACTGCATGTGGGCATAAGCTCAGAACCTGCTATTCTCAGTCTGCATCTCCCTTCTTTGACACATTTTACAATCAATTAACCACACAGTTTTTGGTACATGTGCAGCTACTGGACTGACAAGGTAGCTGAGTGTTTGTCTCACAGAGATGTTTCCCGAGCACCTCCACATCCCGACTGTGCGTGCGCCCAGTCCAGCCTGGGCGGTGCGGCTGAGAGCGGCTGCACTTGCTGCGGGTGGCTGTGCCTCAGAGCCCGTGTCCCAGCTGCCAGGGACAGTCACCGGGGGGACGAGATTTACGGCATTCTCCTGTGTTGACAGAAAGGTAGCGCTGAGGAAGCTTCCGGACACTCACTCCAGCGCTGTGGAAAGAGATGAGCAGCAAACGGAGCCAGGACTTCTAACACTTTGTAAACACGCGCTGGTGCCTTCATTGCGCTCTACCAAAATTGGACCTTCCAAAGAATTGTATTCTCATTGCTGTTCTTGCGCGAGCGCCCGCCGTGGGATTTTTCCCCCGAAAAAGCTGTCGGGCCGCATCCTATCCCGCTCCACGCACATCTCCGCTCCGCCCCGCACACCCACTCCGCACACATCTCCGCTCCTCTCCGCACACCCACTCCGCACACAGCTCCGCTCCGCCCCGCACACCCACCCCGCTCCGCACACAGCTCCGCTCCGCCCCGCACACCCACCCCGCTCCGCACACAGCTCCGCTCCGCCCCGCACACCCACCCCAGCCCGCTCCGCTCCGTCCCGGCGCGGCCCCGCAGCGCCGCCCCTTGTGCTGCCACCTCCTGGGCGCCCGGGCTCGGGCAGCGGGGCCGCGCTCCCGCTCCCGTCTCCTATTCCCACTCTCGCTCCCGCTCCCCTCTCCTGTTCCCACTCTCGCTCCCGTCTCCTGTTCCCACTCTCGCTCCCGCTCCCGGCCCGCCCGCACGGCCGTGGGTGACCACGCGTGGGCGTGGGCCGTGCAGCTGCAGGTGCGCGCCCGTCCCGCTCCTCCGTCCCGTCCCGTCCCGAGCCGCCCTGCTGGCAAGCGGGAGCGATCTCTGCCGTGGATGCGGTGCTGACATGAAACGCCCCAACAGCGTCCTGCTTTCCAGCCAGTGTTTTTTGACGTTAAGGCGTCCTAGAGGGAAGACCCCCAAAGCCCATTAATCACTTCAGGATGTTTGAGACGTGGGCAATAATACTGCGGAGAACTCAGGCCCTCTGACACTCCAGTGCAGTATCTGAGCATTTAACAATAACAATCAACACTGCTGATGCCTGTGAAAATGCAGATGTAAGCCAGCTGTCTGTCAGGGTGAAAAATGTGTTTGTCTTTTCATTTTAACGTGTCATTTCCCTCTTGGACATTTGCTGTGTTACTGCCAGGATATCACGTGCTTCCAGCACAAACTCTATCCCAGGAAGACAAACCACGTTCACTGTGCTGTTTCTGCAACGTTTTTTCTACATCTGAAGCCGAACAAAACCTATCTGACCTAATTCCTTAATTTTTATGATTGTTGAGGTAATTGCCAATATCTGTTTCTAGCGAAGTTATTGCAGATTTATCCATAAAAGGGTCATAGGAGGGGGTCAAAGAGTGTGTGTGCTTGGAGGTGTCAATATTGAGATTAATAAGAGGCAATGGAAATAAAATGATCATGATCAAAAATTAATATACATAAAATATGCTTATGGTGAGATGACTGAAAGAGGGAAGATTTGGATCACCTATTAGGAAGAAATAATTTACTGAGATGGCGATGAGACACTGGAACAAAATAACCAGAAAACTTGTGGATACCCCATCCTTGGAAGTGTTCAAGGCCAGGTTGGATTGGGCTCTGAGAAACCTGCTCTATTGGGAGGTGTCCCTTCCCACAGCAGGGGTGGGGGGGAATGAGATGATCTTCAAGGTCCCTTCCAACTGGAGTTCTATGATAACTAATGATTGGCTGTCCTGGTTTAGGGCAAATTTGGAGAAACCCTCCAGAAAGAGCCCCCAGAAAGCAAATCCCCTCGGCCCCTACCCCCCACCTGGTTTGGGAAGAATTTCCTCAGAGAGAAGTGCAAAAAAACCCTGTTTATTTAACAAGCAAAACATTCCCCAGCACCAAAAAAAAAGAACAACACCAAATGACAAAAACTCTTTCACCACTCTGAAGAGATGACAAATTCAGAAAGTCTCTCCTGGGAGTGGTCACCCCGGTCTAGATGCAGGGATTGCTCTCCGGCACTGGGGATGGCTGCTGCAGATCACAGAGCGCAGGCTCTCGGCGCTCCTCGGTGTTTCCCAGGTCCCAGTCTGGAGCAGGTTGGAATGGTATTCAGGAAAAGGAAAGAAAAAAAAAACAGTCCAGGGAAAAAAATGGACTGCCTAGCTAAACTGATGAGCAAAAGCAAAGGCAAAAGCAAAAGCAGGAGCAAGAGCAAGCAAGCAAGCAAGGCCAGCCAGCCAGCACTACCTCTTCTAGACAACAGACCATGGTGGGAGGTAAGCTGGCTGATAGCAAGACAAAACAAATCTTCACTTTCAGAGTCATTCCTGAAAGCACAGAACATAATGTCAAGCATAAACAGAACACACGACTGGGGATACAAGCACCATAACGTCACCCTAGGACATTGGCGTATTGGAAGAAAAGGATGCAGATGTTCATGAAGGATCAGAAAGGGGACTTCAAGGACATGGATCTCAATATAGTCAGAGAACAGACAAGTGTGTTCATATGTAAAGACATCTTATGTAAAAAAAGAGTTAAGGAAAACTGACTTTTTTGTTTTTATAAGAAACAAACATTGCAGGTTAGATGCATAAACTATTCCATAGCAGGTGAAGAAAAAGCAATGGTAATAAAATCAAATTGATTACACTGCAAGATTTTTCTTGACTTCAAACACTAGAATACACACAAGCAGTGGAAACCAAGCTAGATGGCTAAAGCAAAAAATAATTAATATGACAATAAAAAACAAAGTCAGGAAGGCAAAGGCATAAAATGAGTATAAGAAGTCTCTGTAAGAGGAAAATCAAGAAAGTACTGAGGGAAAGCTATTGGAGGGTGATCTTCTGAAGGTCAAAATCTCTTTTGCTTTAGCCCTCATTGAAGATAATTACTAAATTGGGTGGTTTAAATACTCAGCAGACTGAAAATAAGATCTCCTGCTAGAGTATGGGAAGAAAAAGCAGGGGAGTGCTTAGATAAGTAAGAGCCTTGCAGATCAGCCACACCTCCACTCTATCTGGCTAAAGAGCTCTTAGAGCACTTTGGTTGCAAATACGCTGCAAAAACTCGAAGATTTCAGGTGAGAATCAAGAGAAGTGAGAAGGCTAAGAAACATTCCTCTCTCTAAAAGAGCAAAGCTAGAATCATAGCTGCCTTACACTGGATTGAATTCTCAGAACAGGACCATAACAAATAAAAATAATACAAAAGGACCTAAAAATTAACAATGCAAGTAACAGCAGCATGGATTTCTACAGAATACACTGAATCAATTTGAATTATTTCTCTCTGGCAATGTAACAGACTCCATAAATGTATAGAATAGAATAAATAAATATTGGCGTACTGTGATTTAACATGATTTTTGTCAGTGTCACATAATCGAAAGACTGAGACACATGGTCTAGATGAAATCACTATTGAATAAATGTATAAAAGTGCCCTCAGATAATAGTTAACCATTAACTTACTGTGAAAATGGTATTCTTTAAGTCTGTCATGAGCTTGGCAACATTTGCATGTTCTTTAATGATCTGGATGTTGTATATTGAAGATTTCAATACAGAAACTTCAAAAGCTTCAGGACAGAAAAGGCAAACTGGAGAAATTATCTGACAAAGAGATAGGATGCTGTTCACTTTGGATTCCTTCCGCATGTTACACCTAGCCAGGAATAACCACCTGGACAAGTAAAGGATGGATGTGTTTTCTGGGAAAGATCGTGTGCTTCTGGCAGATGATAACAGAGCACAGGTCAGCAACATCTTGGTGCTGCAAAGAAGAGAGTCAAGAGTGGGCTCCATGATGAGGTCTTTGCCCTCAAGGCAGAGGAACACAGCTCCTCTCAGCATGGGGCAGGCTCAGGCTCAGACAGTGCTCATGGGTTTGGTGTGTGTGGGGCCACACAGCAAAGGGTATGGAGGGAGATCTGGTGAGGTCAAAAACATAAAATGTATAAATCTTTTGGAGTAGGTGTCAGGGAGGTAACTATTGAAATCTGGCTGGCTCTTTTTTACGTTTTAATGCAATTCTGTGGTCACCCTGATAAGCACTTCTAGCCAAGTGGTGTTTTTTTAATCTAGAAAGCAATTTAAGCAATGTAGGAGCAAGCAGAAATGGTCTATCAGTCAGAGTGGAGATGTTGTCTGGAGACCTGTGAGTTAAAAAACAGATTTTGGTTTTGTTGTCTAACAGACCTGATTAACAGTGATTAACAATGTAAATACATGTAAATATCTTTGACAAGGACAACTATCTCAGGTCTGTTTCAATTCATTTTATTTCAAGAAGGAGATCATTCCCCCTGGACTCCAAATCATTTGGATCACTTAGGCTCCATGACAACCTGTATGGAGGAAGTTGTGTTGGGGCAGCTGGCTGCTCTGTTTCATTTTTTAGAAGTCAGAAGAAATTATCTTGACATTCCTGAAAGGAAAAAGTTGCCAGAAGTTTCATGAAAGATTTTTCCTCTCAGTGAGAGTGAAATCTTTTTCAACATGCCGCATTGTCACACAAAATGGAAATCTTGAATTTCCAGACATTTCTGCTGGTCAGTTAACTCCTTCTAAAAGCTGCTTGCTCTATTAAAAAGAAAAAAAATAGCTTAAAAGTTTGTAATATTTACAACCTCTTCAAGGGTGGAGGCCTAGGGCACAGACACTGCAGCTCAGAGGTCCAAACTTACTTGCTTACTTCCTTTAACTTCCACTGACACTTCAGTATCCTGGTACTACAGTTGCCTTTGGAAATGTTTTTCTGATTTATTTTGTCTTACCCATAAAAGAAAACTACTGCAAAGGCAGGTGTGAGACTCTAAATTTCAGAAATAGTAAAGGGAAAATTATTCATTTGTGCTCTTGTCCATCTGCTTTGCAGAGTTTGTGGGACCTAAAGCAGTGTTTCCACTCAGTTTCTATGGTTTAATAATCATCAAATTCTCATACAGAGTCTGTGGCCTGAGCCAAGTTTCTCCATTAACCAGCCCAAAACATCTTTGGTCCTGAGATGAAATAAGATCAGATTCATTAAGCCCAGAATTACCATAAGGAAAATACATAGATATTTATTTGAAAAAAAAAAAAAAGCCTCAAATTCCTTCATCCCAGATAATATGTTCCTGCTAAGTGTCACATGTTGCAAATGCCTGCAGTTCGTAACAGTTTTATGAATCAGAGCTTGGGAAGGATGATTAATGTGAAATGGGCTACGTGGCATGGACCAGGACACAAGAGAATGGTATGACAGGAAGCTGTGATGGAGATTTCAGGTTCTGATGATACTTTAGTAAATGCTAATGTGAAGTCCACCTAAAAATCTGTAGAATAACGCACCTCTTCAAGCAGAACTTTTCCCCAGTGACTTATTTGCTAAATACAAAGTGCCTTGGATTTTCAGTGGTTGAGAATACTTGAGTTGGACTAAGGCATAAAATAATAAATTAATAAAAGTTTCTTTTTTTGCTTTTATCCTTCATATTTTTTACTTTAACATTAATCACAGGATAGATGAGATGAAAAATGTAATTCAAAGTTTTATATTGTATTGTTACTCATTTTTTTCCCCTGTAATATATCCAGACAAGCTGCATTTTAATATCCAGGTCATTTGAAGATTTTTTTTTTATCTTTATAGGAAATGGAATAGTCATAGTGTGCTTTGTCTTTTACTCATAGAATTTTTTTGGCAGTTGTCCTCAGAACGAATCTTTATCCAGACTCTGCTAAACTGGAGATTTCTACAGTGCTATAGAGCAATGGTACTTCTCCACCATGGTCCTTGAGCTAAGCATTGATCACAAACCGAAGCAAAAAGACAGTCTAATTATCCAAAAAAGTTAAAAGAGACAATGTGCCTGATTCTTCCCCAGAAGCATGGGATGTAGTACCCGAAGAAATCAGCTACGAATGTTTTAATTGGTAATTAGATGGAATTTCCTGAATGTGAAGCTATCAACACACAACAGTTATTTCATGAATTTAAATGCACAAGGGGCAAAATATTTGTGGATGCTATTTTATCAGTTTCAACCTGCCAAGGAGTTGGTCTATATCCTTAATATCAATTTAATATTTTTCCCTAAACATATATATTTTTATTCTAACATGTTGCTTTATTCTAAATAACAGCAAAGTGTCATTTCGAAAGAAGAAATGCCTGCATGTAGGTCACTGTATGTTTACTAAAAAGCATTGTGGTCAGCTACCAATAATTTGGGAAGCAAGTGACCTAAAGCTATTTTTTTTCAGAAATCTTTAAAGAATTTTTGCAGATGCTGCATTAAATAGTCATCCTGTCTTATAGGGAAGAGCAGCCCTCTGAAGCTGTCCCTGCTCTTAGATGACAGAATTCAGATGCTCCAAAGCCAAGTCATATACTTTCTCCACATGCGTGGAAAGCTGCTTAGTCCTTCACTGGCCAGCTTAAAATGCTCTTTAGACTTTTGAGCAGTGGAAAAGGACAAGTTAAAAGTGGTGATACTTGCTGCTGTTTTGTGGCAACAAAATTATTTTGTGTTTAGGGCTGAAATTATGTCAGTGTTTGGCGGAAGAGTTGCACAAGTGCAATTGCTTATCATTGTTTGGAGAGAGAGTGAAGATAAGGGGCCCCCATCTCTCCAGGGGACCTCAGTACTCACCCTACCCACTCCTTAAAGAGAAACGAGTGTCATAGTAGAGAAAACTACTTTTCAGAGTCATCAACAGCCTTCCTCACTTACAAAGCTGGAGCTCTGCATAAGCAATGACATTAACTCTCTATTGCACAGAGCAGCAGCTTTCTGCAGGCTTCATGTTCCAAAGCATTCAAAAGCTCTGAATCAGGGCTGGCCTCAGCAGAATGAATAATTACACAAAATCAGGCCATTTTCAACGCTGGCCAAGCTTTGTTAGTGCTTGCTCAAGGAAGATGCTGTTGGAGAGTGGAAAAATGCTCTCCCAGCTGTCGCACCGGCAAGGGACTAGGCATTTATAGGGTCAGTACTTCTCCAGGTACTTCCTCTAGGACTTTAAGTAAGTCAGCTGAGGCTTGATTTCTTCAGCAGTGACGACCAGGTTTCATTATATATCCATTAGCAAGAGGTAGAAATGGCCAGCATGGCTGAAAATCAGGCAATTATCTCCTTGTGCCTCACCTTCTCCACACTAAAAACAGCAGTGATATTTCCCCAAACGTGAATGGCTAAATTCACATAAATGGGGTGAAAAGGGCCATTTCAGTCCAGCATGGAGCTCTGTTCCTTTCCCTAGGGGAACAGCTGCACAGAAGCTCTTTACATTAGCTGCAGCCTCATAGACCTACATTATCAGCCCTCAACCCTGAGCTAGCAGCAGTATCCAAAAGCTCAGTATGGAGCAGGTCCAGGTCCCTCAGCGGTTTTACAGCTTCTGCTGTTTTATAGCTCCATGCTGCCTCAGGCAGGCCATTACCTGTACCCCAGCAAGCGAATTTAAAGCTGGCTTAGCATTTGTGGGTGACAGTGCCACCCTGTCTTACTGCTTCAGTATAAACATGAGCCGAGAAAAACAACGCCTCCCATCTCCCCCACTGCCCAGGTGACCTTGGGGCACAGGCCCTGCACGGCCATGCTCCCTTGCTGGGACCAGAGTCCACTGTGCTGTGGCAGGAGCATGCTGGCAGCAGCAGAGGGTGTCACTGTCAGCTTGCAGTCACCCGCAGCTTTCCCAAGTAGCAGCATCATTCGATAATGCCAAAGGCTGTAATTTGAACGCTGCAAACTGCAGGGCCTCAGCTAGAAGGGAAACAGCGAAGCAGGAAGAATGACCATCTCTGTACAGATTATGAGAGATAGATTACAGTCAACTGGCAAAAAAAAATCACAGAGCAACAGAGAGGTGGCTGGAAACCTTGGAAAATAACCCAGTTCAACACAACATCAGTATTTTGAGAATCCCGGCCAGGAAGCAGGACACAGATACCATACAGTAAAGTGCTGCCAGACATGTTGGATATTGATTTTTCTGAAGATCCCACCTGAACTGAATGTGTGGACTGAATCCCAATGAGAGTCCCAGATGGAGTAGGCAATTGTGGAGGCAACGGACTTATTACTCTTTAAGACTCAAGGGACCAAGATAGGTTTTTACAAGCAGCTAAAACGAAGAAAGAGATCATATGGGAAGGTGCTAGGCTCCTATTGTTTCCGGACACAAGTCCTACAACCCAGGGCAAAAGGGAAGAATTAACTGTGGTTAAAAAAAAAAAAAGAAAAATATTTGAGATATAAAATGTGTCTGCATCAGTCATTCTGGCTTGCTAAAGTGTACAGTTCACACAGTGAGAAAACCAGCATCCTTGGGGAGCAGAGGCAACAGAAGTTGCTGTCAAAATCATAGGAGACAAAGAAACTCTGCCACTGCTCTCTACAATGTGCTGGGTCCCCATTGCTCCCCACGACAGGGAACTGAATACTGGCACCATCTGGGAGTAAGGGAAAAGCTTATTTCTTTTTCCTTTCTCTTTATTTTATGTCTTGTAGCCTGTGCTTCCATGCTAGCATCTGAGTAGTTAAAACTGCTGCCAGGAGTTTTGGAATAAGCACATCCAGTCCATCACAGAGCTGCATCTGGCATTGGTATGTGTAGTGGGTGCAATTGTATGCAAACACTGCACGTATGGTTATCTATTTTGGCACTTTCATCCATGTCCTGACTGTGTTTAATGCACAACAAAACGATGTCAGTAACATCAGAGCCCCCTGGCTTTTGCAGCAGGGATCAGTTCAAGAGCCCAGAGAGTGTCTGCTTGGTACAGCCTAAAACTTAGCCCCGACTAACGTCAGCTTAAGTGCCTAGAAAGGTTTGGATTTCAAGTGTCCGTTGTCCTCCCTGGAAACCTGGGGGTTTTCAAAGGGGAAAAACATGACTGCTCTCCCTTCCCAGGGTACTGTACCAGTAGAGGGATAATCCCAAGTACCAGTAGAGGTTGAGGGCTGACCTGCTGGAGAGTAGCTCTGCTGAGCACTTGGGAATCTTGGTTGATGACAAGTTGACCATGAGCCAGCAGTGCCTCTGCTGCCAGGAGGGCCAGTGGGATCCTGGGGTGCCCAGGAAGAGTGTGGCCAGCAGGTCAAGAGAGGTGATCCTCCCCCCTCTACTTGGCCTTGGTGAGCACACATCTGGAGTGCAGTATCCAGTTCTGGACTCCTCAGTAAAAAAGACAAGGAGCTACTGGAGAGGGCCCAGTGGAGGCCATAAAAATGATTAGGGATCTGGAGCATCTCTCTCATGAGGAAAACTTGAGGAAGTTGGGCCAGTTTAGTCTACAGAGGAGAAGACTGAGAGGGGATCTCATCAAAACATAAATATCTCCAAGATGGGTGCCAAGAGTATGGTGCCAGACACTTTTCAGTGGTGCTCAGTGAGAGGGTGAGGAGCAGTATCCAAAACCTAAACCACAAGAAGTTCCACCTCAACTTTAGGAAGAATTTCTTTACACTGAGGTGGCAGAGCCCTGGAACTGGCTGACCAGAGAGATCATGGATCTCTTCTCTGGAAATATTCAAAACGTACTGGACACATTCCTGCATAACCTGTGATTCTGCCTTGGCAGGGGGTTAGACTGGATAATCTCCAGAGGTTTCTTCCAGACGTAATGATTCTGCTGTTCTGTGATTCTCTCTGACTGTGAGGGAGCCCGAGGGCCACTAGTGGCTCTTTGCCCCTCAAAACCACAGCCTGGGCTCTTGGGGGAGATGAAACTCTAAGGAATAGGCCTTTATGAAGCTGAATGGGTGGTAGGTGGAAGGGCACAGAGAAATTGTACATGCACATCCCATTCTCTGGCAAGGCAGCTGGACACTGCGGGTTGCGAGAGCAGCACAGGGCTTAGGCCTCCTTGGTACCCAGGTGTTCCTGGTAATGGTTCTGCTGCTGCTGTGTGCAGCATCCCTCAAAGACACCATACCTGAGCTGTTGGCTGGACCCCCTGCATCTAAGCAGGACTGCTTCAACTTCTTTTAATTTATCTCCATCCCTCTCCTGGCATCTCTCCTTCCATGAACAAGTGTGGCTTAAACTGGCCAAGAGGTTTGCCACCCCAGTAGCTGCTGCTTCTGAAAACATCCCAGGAGCCACTAACCCTCCCTTACCCTTTCTCTCCTCCATACATCTTCCTTCTCCTCACAGAAAGAAACAGCATCTTTGGGGAGATGAAGAAGAATGGACTCATATTTTGATGCTGATTCTGCAGGTGTTCCTGCCTGTGATAGTAGTACTCCATCATTAGGGGCTGGACTCATGCCCCCAGTTCATGAGAGTACTTTCAAATGTGTAGAACCAAAATAGGAAGAGAGCCACTTGCTGATAATATGCACTGAAATACACTGGCATTTGACTGCCTTCTGCTTAATCCTTTCATTTTCTTCCACAAATGAGATTTGCTGCTGTAGCCCAGATTACAGAGCAGTAATGAGTGAGGAAGGAAGCTCCCACATGCAAAGAGAGGCTTAGCCAGAAAATAAACAAACAAATCAAATAAATAAAGCACCATCCCACATTAGATGAAGCTGTACTGCCACCTCAGGTTTACCATCTGTTTCTACTTTGATTCCAGTGTTCCTTTCAACCATTTTGTCTACTACTTATAAGTTCAGCTGGCAGCTGTCGTTTCTAAACACAGTGGGGCCCCAGGAGAACCACAGTGCCCCATTCTCCTGGTCCCAGATCCTGGGATATGATCTAGGAGAGAAAGAGAGAAAGAAGGAAGAAGATAATGAGATGGTGAAAGAGCGAAAGATGAAAGAGAGATAAAAAGAAAGAGAGAAGAAAGAAATAAGAAAGAGGAAAGAAAGTGTAATCCTTCCCACTTGCTTTTTCTTTTTAAAACAACTCTTCAGTTTGGAGGGATATTAAAAATAGAAGAGTGTTAGATTTGGCAATAAATTAATGTCCAGATGAAGGGAAAACAATTACAAATTGGAAACAGATTTATTCACACTCAGTGTATTAATGAAAACGTAAAAAAAAAGCTAAACTGGGTATACTGTGTGGAAAAAAATAATGGCCCAGCAGGTCTACTTTTTATTAACAACTCATCAGTAAGCAGGTTGTAATTCATAACAAAGAATTTACCCCAAGGAACACCACAGGACTGTGAGCTTTTTAGTTTCCTAAGAAAATACATATGTTGTTCCACTTGGTTTCCTTTCAATAAAACCCACCAGTTAGCACTTCATTTTCGAGCTGTTCTGACAAATCAGGTGAGTTAGCTTTGTAGAAAAAACAGAAGCCAACTTTTCAGCTGAGAATTTTAGGGAATTTTTTAATAACTTAAATAAATTTCCCAAACGGCAAGGAAGTATGATAAAAGGCTGTGAAATGAGTTTGTTTGGAACAGCTTGAGAGAATTTTTCTTTTAATTTGCTTCATTAATTTTTCCTGAGGAAATATTTAGGGATACATCCCTTACTGCTAAGGTATGTGTTTGAGACAAAAGGAATTTTTATGATTTTTGTTGTGTTTTTATAGTGTCTTGAAACCTGATTAAAGATACTGATGAAAACCTGCCCACTGGTTTGCAGCTATGTGCAAGGCCTGAAGGAGATTGAGGTGCCAAGAAATCGGTTTTGTGGAGGTCACTGTAATATGATGGGTCTCTTACGACACAAAATCCTGTATTGTTTCCTTCAGCTGCCCCTATCACCTACATATAGAAAAGCCCTCTTGAAGGAAGGAAATAATCAAGAAGGCAAGTAGGAAACCAGAGAGAATTATATCAAATGAAAAGAAAGAAAAAGAGACCAAGGTGCAATATTGGTATGGATTTAAACAAACCACTGCAGTTTAAATTACTACAGTGCAGTGTTGGTCACGACATGCACCATGTCCAGCCTGGTCTCAGTAACAGAGTTGCCACACATGCCAGGGCCTCCCAGTTGCATCAGTGTCTGTTATATCTGAACAGAATTCTCCTTTCAGTTATTTTTCAGAAGGAAAAGAACAGCCTTCCCCATATTTTGTCAGCCTTTCTAGATGGTTTGGGAGAGTTCTTGTGAAAGGCTCCAAGAGATCACTGAGAGCTTTCCCATCAACTTATCAGTTGATGTACACTGCTTATCAAGCACCACTGAAGGAAAAGAAGCTACCTGCTCTATGATTTACAAGTATTATACTGAAATATAATTTGAGATGCAGAGGAGACTGTGTTCCTAGTTATTTATCATTCTTGAGTTGATTACAGAAGCACTGAAAAAACAAAGACTACTAAGGAGCAGAGACCTTACACACAAAGACTGCCTATAGCCAACAACATATTTACACTGAGTAAATGCAACTGAAAATTCTAAACCTTCTCAAAAGGAGAAATAATTGTATTTGAGAGTCAGCTCTTTCTCTTGCATCTGCTGTGTCTCTGATGACCATCACTCCCCTGAGTGCAAAGTTGTCTGTGGAAGAAATGTAAGAGATGTGCAAAATTACCTGCTTCAGAATTAGTGAGGCTTGGGACTGTGCTGGTTCATGTGTCACTACTGTAACTATGTATGTTCCAAAAGCAAGTATATCAAGTGCTAAAAGTCTCTGTGACACACATGTAGATTTTAAAGCTCATATGAATAAACCCAGGAAGGTTCTCAGGCCCAACTGTAACCTTTTAGAAGGACTGACTCTCCATACAGCTGTTTAAAGAAAACTTAAAGTGGTAAAGACTGTGTCTGGAGATAATGCTGGAGCTGTCTAAGGCAGTGTTCTTAAGTCTTTACCTCCAGACCCACTTTGCAGGATCCAGCTGCAGAGAAGGACCAGCCCATCTTGTCAAAAGCAACCCATTACTGTGACTGTTGGGCTGGAGCAGAACATGGACATTGACATTTCCAAAGCACTTCATCTGAGAAATGCTGGTCAGGCAAGTGGTTAATGCTCAGAGACCTCTGCAGTGACCTACGAATAGAAACAACCTACTCCCTCTTCCATTTCAATAGAAACAGACTAAGGTATCCTCCATAATTAGAGACACTATAAGTGCTTAAAGATGCAGCTCATAGCTTGGAAAGTGTAGGCAGCTGAAGCATTTAGGCACATGAAATCACTGCAAGATTAAAATACTTATTGTATTCATCCACTTTCAGCCAATCTCCAATTTGTAATCTGTCCAGAAAAAAATGAGATCATGTATCTGTTACACAAATTATTTTGCTATCTGCCAAAGAATGCTTCTGGGAAGGGTTTTTCTTCCCAGCAGAAATGTAGGAAATAAGTTGGAAAACATTAATTCATATTAATAAAAAAGGCCTGTGAAGACAACAGCTGTTTGATCCTTAGATAAACTGTAGACAGTTTTCACTATTTAAGTCATCATGAGTGATGTACTGTAGTCTTAGAGAGAAAAATGGAGCCAAGAAAAAGAGAAGAGAAAAGAAAAAAGTCTGGAGAAAATATTTACTTGCATACTTTTCCTAGGAAAATAGAAATGTAGCTAATGAAAGTGTCTTGTTTAGATACTCCGTAGCACTCCCCGAGGGATCTGCAGGAGATACTTTCCACCTACTCCTAAACTCGCTTCAGCCGTCATGGCTGGGGTTCTGAG
The DNA here is from genome assembly GCA_003676055.1 of Chloebia gouldiae. Lineage (NCBI taxonomy): Eukaryota > Metazoa > Chordata > Aves > Passeriformes > Passeridae > Chloebia > Chloebia gouldiae. Next base: position 30,356,267 of record QUSF01000002.1, read on the forward strand.
GAGAGACCCTGGTGGGCAGGGGCATTGCAGACATCTGCAGAAAGCTGTATTTGGGGGGCTGACAGTGCCTCTGGGGGCTGGAGGATGGCGACGTGGCAGCCACTGATGTTTGACAGGGCAGCTGCTCAGCCGGGAATGCAGCTCAGGGAGGACTCTGCCTGGGCGAGCCAGGGGCTGCAGGGAGCCTGTAGGGCTGGGGTGTCCACATCCAAACAGAGCTACAGCATGTGAGGGGGAATGCAAAGCATGAGTTTATTTCAATTGTCCTGCCACCTGAGAGAGGCTGCAGATGCCTTTCAAGGTAAGCAGTGCTCTTGGGCAAACCTTCCTCTACTGCAGCATCTCTCCCTGTTCCCAGAGGACAGTCCTCAGTACCTACAATTCAGATATGGGTGACTTTAGAGCAGGATGTATACTGCAAAAGAAAACAGAAACTAGCACGTGGTTTCTGCTCCAGAGGCAAGCTGACGTGTGTGACATGAGGATAACCATGGTCCCTTGTCTGCTCTCCACTGCACTTTGTCCAGGGAAGGAATTTTGTCCCTGATGTGGCATATCCAGAGACAAAAGGGAGGACACTTTCTCCTAGGAAAGAAGGTGGCCCAATACTGTGTTTTTCTCCAGCCTACGCTCCAGAAAGAATACCTCAGCAGCAGGAAATCTTGCTCACTTTCAGTCCTAACCTCTGCTTCTGATGGTGAAATCAGTCTGCGTAATCTCTTTGTGGCTTTTTTACCTGACTGCTCTGGATACTGGATACCACATTGGCTGGATATCTTGTACATCCTAAGTTTACATCAAATGCAAAAATTCCAGCTTGGGAGGTTGTTTTTTCCCCATAATTAATATTTATTCCCTGAGGCCCCCATGCAACTCCCTTTCCTGAGTGCTTGGCAGATGCTGGGGTTCGCTGAAGATGCTCACACAGGGGAGGACCAGGTGACGTGAGGAAGCTTTGGGAGGCCTGTTGATAAGTGTTTGTCAGTGGAACAGACAGCTCACTGTGGTTCCCATTTACAAGCTTCTTAAACTAGCTTCTAAACTAGCTTTTAACAAAGAAAATGTGTCAAAGTACCAATAAAACTGCTCTAATAAGCCCTCCATAGCAAACTCCTAATTGAAGCTCATAAAGAGAGCTCTAAACAGTATTTAAAGTGCAAAGAAAACATATTGGTCCTCAATGCAAACAAGTAGATGTGGTGCTGATGCTTTTTATTTGACCAACATGAAAGCTGCAGAACACAAAAAATGTAGGTGTGGGATGTGTGTGGTTAGAAAACCAATTATTGGACTTAGAGGCAGGTTTAAAACCTCTCCTTCAACAAACAGGCAGCTCAGCTCCGGTGCATTCAACCTGCCTAGAAACTTGAACAAATGCCTATTTCACTTGTACCCTTTCCCACACACATGGATGTACCTGCAAATGCAGGACAGAGCATGTATGCATTTCATTAACTACTTACTGATTTACTTTTGTATTTCAGCTACTGCAAATTATGCTTCACTTCTCCATGTTCTTGTGCAACAATTTAGGCTCTCAATATCAGCACAGAAACTGGAATTACTCTGCATCCCACTGAGGTCATGCAGTCACTCTGTGGCTGCTGCTGAAAGCATCTGGAGGGCTTCTAAACAGTCCACTTTGAGATTCCCTTATGAGTGACAGTGGTAAGCCTCCTCCAAATCTTAAGGAAAAGAAGCACACACAGATGTTAAAGAGGAGGGAGAGGCAAAGGAAAATATGTCTGAGAATGGTGTAACTTGGGAGAGAACATAGCATTCATGGCAACCCATCTCACCTCACTGCCCCATGAAGAAGTGAAATTAAAATAAATTTCCCTCCTAGTTGTATATCCAGCTATGAGCTCAGCAGAATTATTTTCCCAACAAAAAAAGTAATTCCTTTGCTCTTCCAGTTGTTGCAGCGCTTCTTCCTATTGAAGGCAATAAAATTATGATGGCAGGTTATCAAATGTCCTGCTGGACAAGACACACTCCAGGGTGTGCAGGTACCACTAAAGCACATCAGGGAGCTCCAGCCATGCCTATAGCTTGCATGGCCCTTGGCTTCCCTGGCTGGAAGTGGGAGGCAGATGGAGCAGCTGGGCAGCCACATGTGGAGGGGAGTGGGGATGGGAGTGAGTCTGGGGAGGCAGGGAGAGTTAAAAATACCATGGGATGAAATTTTGGGATCAAAGGAGAGGAAATCACAGACTTTGAAGATGAGAAAGGAGAGAAAAGAAAGACTTAGAAGATACTATTAAAGTCTTTGAAAAAGCACTCAGACCTTGTACAGCATATTTGGGCTGCAAGGCTGATATACCTGGTGGTGGCATCTCCTGATCTCTGCCTTCCTCAAGCTCTTTTCAAGGAAGAGCTGCATTAAAATCCATTGTGCTGCTGATGAAACACTTTGTGATTTTGCCTCAAGTAATTCACTAGTTTCCAGAAAAACTAAAGGCATTTCTTTTATAGGCAAAAGCTGTCATTTCACTGTGCTAAGCTGTTTCTGCCATAAAAAAGGTGTGATTTCACTTCCTGCACATGTGTGAAAATTTAGGATGTGTTCCAGTATAAAAGAACATGTTGCCACATGAAAAGCTGTGTTTTTAACAGCATTTGCAAAATCTCACCCTTGACCAAATCTGTCAGTTCTCACAGAATCTTGAAGACCAGACCATAACTTGGTTTTCTGTGAGTGCACAGAAGTGTTAAAATACTGCAGTGATAGGAAAAACAAAGAAGGTGGAAAAGAAGAAGAAAAACAAAAATAAAAAGAAAACAAAAAAATAAGAGAAAAGAGGGGAAAGGAAAAGGGAAAGAAAAGGGAAAGGGAAAGGGAAAGGGAAAGGGAAAGGGAAAGGGAAAGGGAAAGGGAAAGGGAAAGGGAAAGG
>QUSF01000002.1:30359260-30404528 GCA_003676055.1 Chloebia gouldiae
AGGAAAGGAAAGGAAAGGAAAGGAAAGGAAAGGAAAGGAAAGGAAAGACCATATATGCAGCGACTTGACACAATTGTAAGTGTGGAATTTACAAAGAGTTTCAGTGGTATGAAGAGCATCTACCTCAGACAAGGCAGTTGTCCTGGAAAATTAAGATTCTCTTACCCTTCATTCAGCAGGAAATGGGAGCCTTGAGACCTCGTGGGACTGTGGTATGCTAGAGAAGGGGAGGACTCCTTCCCTAAGGCACACTGCTCACCTAAGGGACGCTGCAGACTTCCTGTTGCACCCAGAACCTGAAGGATAGAGTAGCAGGTTCAAGTGGATGAGGGAAAACAAACAAATCAGAAAGTTTCCCTAAAATTAGTCACATACTTCTTGTGAGGTTGGACTCAAAAGTCTCTCCACGTACTAGAGAAGCCACAGACTGGGTTGCATCATGTGGAAAAAGGTTAAGAGAAGAAATGGTCGATGAAAGCTCTCAGGCCATCCGTACATCCTATGAAATCATCATGAGAGCAAAATAGGTTCTCGTTTTCAGCTACACGTCTAGAAATATTAAAATACAAAAGGTTGATACAATTATTTGGCTACTGAAAACTGAATATTTATGAAACAGAGAATGGAATGCAGCTGTTTCTGCAGAGCGAGAAAAGAAAAAAAAAGTAAAATGGGAATTTTAGATATTTATTTAGTTCAAAGTAGCCTTGTTCTGTGTGATACCCATGTTCTACATATGGCCTCCAGTATATTCTTCGGTGTCTTGCTAATACTCAGATGTACTCAATAATGCTTTATAACGTTTCACTGGGAAGTTTAAGAAATGATTTAGAACACTGTCAAATGGTGAAGACAATGCAATGGAATTCACCAAAATCAGCAAGAAATGCTCCTTTTCAGTTGCAATTGTGAGTCCTAATAAAAACTAAAGTCAATAGAGAGCTTTGGATCAAGTTGTGAATCAGCTCTTCAAAACAGGTGCAGAACAGTGAGTTGGTCTAGGGCTGAAGTCAATTAGACCCACTCAGACTTGGTCAATTAGTCATTCTTTTGATCTGTCAATCTATCAGAAAAGAAAAAAAATGCTCATTTTTACTCAATTCTTTTGCTACACGGATGGGGGATCATCTCTTTGTGTTGAAGCAGAAAAACTTGCCTGAACTTCTTAATCTTTTCTGTCTCACACATTCTGCAAGAGGACAAGTTTGCAGATGCTCCGATGGAATACTGAGGAACAGGTTCCTGAAAGGCACTGGGGGCAGAGCTTCAGGATATTAGAGGAGAGTAATCTGATTTTAAAGCAGCATCAGCTGCATGTGGAATGGCATTGGGCTGGGCTCACTGATGAGGCACCTAAACTTTCACACACACTGCAGCCAATGAGCTCACATCCTCAGCAAATACACTTGGGGAATGAGCTGGGATGGGTCCAATTAAAAGTCCTCACAAAAAATGTTGCATGAACAGGCTGGGCTTTATAACTGGAAATGACACAGGGAAGAGCATGAAGAAGTGAGCCCAAAGAAAAGGTATAGAATTACCCTAATGAGTTCCTTGGGGTTCATATCTCCAGGTACAGTCAAGAAAATCACCCCAGCTTCCCTCCTTATCACTCCCTTCCTGAAGCTGCCTGGCATGGCACTTTCCAGCTCCTTAGGGAAACTGTCTCTTCCAAAGTAAAAGTAATTCACTCCAACTTTCCATGTTGAATATTCATTATTTTTAATAAAGTTGTATTTATCTTGCAAGGTAAGTAGTTGTATCCTCTAAGTTAGTCTTATCCTATAAGAGAATAAAGGAGTTATCCTGCTACTGTTAAATTAGTGGAAGTGCCCAAACAGAACTTCTATTTTAGTCTAGCCAATTCTGCAGGCTTAGACAAAACCTAAGACCTTTAATAGATAAAGTCAACATAAACGTGTTTCCTAAAGTAGAGCTAAAGCAGATTCAAGGATTATTTATAGTAATTAACATAGAATTTTGCATTTGGACTGCGGCAGTGAAACTGTTGGTAGAACTACAGAATAATTTCCTTCACCCTGGCATAGTAATGTGTACTCAAAGCCACATGGACCTGTAACTTCAGACCACAGCTATCCCTGTAGAGAACAAAGCACTGGATGTCTTGAGGATGGCATCAATACAATATTGAAGGCTTGAGCTTCTGGAGACAAGCCAAATAACATAAATTAAGAAACAGTTTACTGTCCAAATATGTTGTAACCTGTGTGCAGAGGTTACCCTTTTTAGGATGATTTGAAAAGCATATGGTTTTAGATTATTTTGGTGGATTAGGTATTTCACTGAATTGTCTGTTTTAGCAGGTTCTAATTAAATTTCATAAAATAAAATTTACCATATTTTAAAATATTTTAAATATTTGTGTATTGTGGGATAAATGGAACAACTCATAGAGTGAAAACTTGGTCCTACTGAAATCAGTAGGAGCGTTCCTTTTGGAAATTCATGTTGACTTCTAGAACATCAGAATTTCAAACCTTGAGAAAATACATTTCATATGGGGTCCTTTAGAACTAAGGAGATGGAAGCCACATTACAATAAGGTTTCCATATTCCTTCCCCATACAATTTGTTGTAGGAAAGCTGTCGCACAGTATCTGTTGAACCTGACAATCACATCATTCAGGTTTTATCTCTGTGTGCACCCAGCCCTGACAGACTCAATGTATAACACAGATGACCCTAATAAACTGCAGTTAGTGTGTCAATTTTTGGATAAGCAAGATCTGGTATAGTTGCAGTGGGCTGGTTGCTGGTGCAAGTGTGCATCCTTCAAACATATGTTTGTGTTTCTTCACTGACAATGAGTATCTTGCCATAAGCCAAACAGAAAGGAGGGGAGGGCAAAGGAAAGTGGTGAAACCACTTTGTGACAGCAAACTGGCCATGGTCCTGCTTGGCCCTGCTACCCCTCCAGCTGTGCCCACCTCCCCTGCAGGATGTGGTGGGCTGGGTGAAGGGGTGGCTGACTACCAGCTGAAATGGCCCCCTCCAGCCTGAATGGTCCTTTCCCCCATACTGTGGCAGTCACAGGGGCCAGCCTTGCACCAGAAAAAACATACCACCTTCCCTTCTGAGTCAGCAACCACTGCCCTTGTCATCTGCCCTTTACCACTCCGGACAGAAATTTTCCTGGTCAGCTGTGATTCACCAGCAGATGAGAGGCCAATGATATTGTCTAAGGACACTCTGCCTGAATCATTGGCAGACATATTCCTTCATTGAAGTCTTTTGTCTTCTGACTTGTGTGTGCCAAAAATGTGGCTGATCAGTTATCTCTCTGGCATAACTTTGGAATACTATCAGGAAAGTGTTGGGTCTCCTGTGATCTGACCTGATGCCACAGGACTTGACTGCACAATTCCCACTGGCTTTGGTCAAACCCTAATGACTCTGCTCAGGTCAGGGAATCCACAGGCACATCTCTAGTGGTTCTAGGACCAGCTGTGTTGTTGGCTCTGGCATGTTTTTATGTACAAATGTACAGAAAGGCCATAGAAACACAATAGCTTAAGTACACAACCATCCCACTACTTGATTCTGGAGGTCTGAGCCCAAAATTCATTTCCTGTGAGCTGCACTTTACTGCCTATCCATCCCCTTGGAGACCATGAAGTCTGTGTGTCCCAATATTTCCTGCAGTTAAAACCACTGGCATCCAAGAGCCTGCTGCTCTTGGTAGTGGGAAGTAAGAACAGTCCCTGCTCTGCTACTAGGGACAAATCTGTCCCCATCTGTAGAACATTTCTCACCCATCTGTGTTGGGGGATGCAGATGTCCCGCTCAAAACTGTTGTATGACTAGAAGGCAGGAATGTTACTCACTAATGTGAGATCCTGGCTGGCAGAGTGTGTAGCACCCATATCAGAAACACACAAAGAGCTGCTATGTGGACTGAGCACCTGAACCTGAGTCTTCTCACCATGAGGCACAGAGGTGGTCAAGTTTCTCATCTGAAAACAGAAAGGCTATCTCTAGCACTGCTCCAGGGAAAATGTAGTGTTGAATATTTCAATATTCAGCTGAAGCTTTTCAGTGCCCCCACAAAATTGAGCAGTGGTGGAAAAAATTAGTTAAAGGCAGCAACAATTATTCAAAAACTGAGAGAAGGCAGATTGCTTTTTTTCCCTCTCTCTGCTTCTACTACTCAAAATCATGAATTGCTTATGAGCTTGTAATAGTGTATAAATTGGTGGCAGACACAGCGGTTAGCACTAGTCGTGGCAGGGCAGCTTCCACTTTGCAAATGTCCCCATTTGCAGGAGTTAGTGCAGAAACATCTCCCCACCAATCTTATAGTTATCCTGGAAGGTGGAATTGAAATAAGAAAGCAGTCTACACTATTTGTAAAACAAATGTCAATCTTTGCTGTTACAAGCTGTAGTTCCACTGAGGGTTTTATCAATATACACATTTCCTAAGAGCTACCCTACTGCACACTGACATTACAGCATCAGCAGAAGTCTCTGCACAGAGTCAGTCTCAGAAGCAGCAGAAGTGGGAACTCGCTTTTGCCAGCCCCTGGGGAGGGAGTCGTTCCATGAATTTTGTACATATAGAAGTTGTTGATAAGCCCTCTTGCAACATCAATGCTTTTCCCATAGGCAATGGAGTAACCACTTCCTTTCTTCTAGTTTGCAGCTGCCTGTTTAACTCAAGACAGAGAGCAGAGATTAAGACCAGCTTAATAGGAGAGAACACCTGGAGCAAAGCCTGTTAGCAGCTCCTGCATCCCCAGGAACAACTCTGTGAAATGAAAAAGCTATGGCAATGTCCATTCCTTTGACAGGGAACAGTGACATGATCCTAATTGCAACGGGGAATGGAGTGACCCTCCTGGTCTGCTCCACAGAGAGCTTGATCACTATAAATTTTTATTCTTGTGGCATTTTGCTTTCCTGTGCTCACAAAGTTCTGCATTTGTTGACTTTGTGTCAGCTGATTAATTGGGTATTAGCAATGCTTTGGGTGAAATCCTGATCCTGCCAAGCAGGAGGGGAATTATGCCAATGAATAAACTTAGAGCTTTAAATTGAATTTCCAAACTTTTTTTACTTTATATATGACAGACAGTGTGACGGGATCTCAGGGTAATTCACAAATAGGAATGTACTTCCTAATTGTTGCACCCATCGATGGATATGCTAGATATACTTCACATATTGAAAAAAGAGGAATAATTTGAGGAATAATTTTCCTTGGACATGAAGATTATATGACAATGTGCAATGCAGTGTGAAAAAGTCCTTGGCTACCTTCTGTAGGAAGTATGTGTTATGTTATTTATTTCTCAGGGATATGAAAATAGAGCCCAGAACAGGGAGAGCCAGGGCTGCTGCCTTTGTTTGTGCTTGAGTCAGACCTGGCGAGCACACTGCAAGGGCTTGCTCTGTCTAATTTCAGTAGCCAAGCTGATGCATGATACACTTCCTTTGGCAGTGAAGTCACATTTTTCCTGCTCCCCTCTACGTGCAACTGTTCATTTCTGCATCCTGTTTGCCAGCCCTTACCTGAGGAAGCAAGTATGCATGTGGGGACTATGCGTGTTTTAGACTGAAAACAAAAATGACCTTCTCCTGGAAAAGATGTGTTGGTATTTTTTTTAACCTGGATGGTTATTGGTTTTTTTGGTTACAGCATGGCTCCCCAGGCCAGCCCCACTGCCAGGGCAACATGTTGCAAATGGGGAGCGGAAGAGAGCAGCCAGGAACTGCTTTTGTTGCCTCTTTCCGACAGAGAAAATGTATCCTGAACTGCCTGCAGGTGGGGGAACACCTCATCACTACCTGCTGCAGAGCAGGGACTGGGGATGAGAAGCTGTTTATAGCAAAGGCAGAGATGATGTGGGATAAAACACCCCTAGCTTTCCTGAGTACAGAAGATATAGAGTGAGCCTTAATACTTCCTACCTTACTCAGGTATCCTCCAATTACAGCTTCGGGTAATGAAGTCATATACCTCCAGTTTGCTCCCCCCCACAATTCACTTTTGTTTATACTTTTCAGGGCCTGAGGCTGTAGGGTGCCCTTGAATCTCAGGCCTAGAGGGATTGTTTTTTTCTGACCAAAATGTGAAGACAGTTAACTAACATTCTATATGAAGTTTGGAGGTATACACTAATGCAACACAGGATTTGAAAAATATAAAGGCTAAAATCCTAAGGCATCAGCAGAGGTGACAGAGAAGCCACTTCAAGAGCTGAGAAGAGCACTGATGTTAGCCTGACAGGTTACAAATTAATAAAGTCAGTATTCCCAGCAAGGTCCTGCCAAGGGAAACACTGGACCACACTTGTTTTGTCAGCTTTCCTGATCAGAGCAATCAACTCACCACTTGCTAATAATGTTGGTGGGGCTTTCTGTGAGAGCTGCTGTCCCACCCAGAAAGATGCAGTTGTTCAGGGCAGCAGGGAAGGAGTAAAAACAGAATCATCAGGGAGGCCTTCAGTTCTACTCACTAGTTAAATCCCAGTGATGCAACAGTAAGCACTTGCCCAAAGGATACATTAAAGAATAAGTCTCCATATTATTTTCATTTATTTCTTTAAGCCAGATCTTCTATAAATCTTCATCACTCTAAAAATTACTACTCAGCTAGGCTCCAGAAATGTACACAGTTTCTTCTAATTGCCTTCCTTCATTGCTTATTAAAAGTAATCACATCTACATTTTCAATCAATGACCTGTGATTTTACTTTGACCAGGTTTCTTCTTTCACCCAAGAATTTATTTTTGCTGTTGTGTTCCAAGATAGCTTCCCCGTGGAGTTGGAAATTACGGGACTGTTCTTCCAATTACTGTTTGAACTTAGGTTTTTAAAATTCAAAAATATTTTTACTCTATGAGTTTGACAGGCAAGCAAAACCTGGGAAAAAAAAAAAGAAGAAGAAGAAAAAAGGGGAAAAAAATGAAACAACAGCAAGACAACAGTTTCATAAATTTGGAAAGACGGTTTCTTGCCAGTGTGTTTTTATTAACTGTTATATAGGAAATGAGGCTCAAAGTATTGAAAAGATGGTGGGAGAGCAGGATCAGGTAAACAGATTGCAAAGCCACTCCAGACAAGTTTAAATTGGTCCATTGAAGAATCAGGCTTCACATGCCTGAGAATCAATAACCAAGAATCACCACTGGCTATAAAAGTGCTCACAACTAACCAGTAAGAACCAGTAATGACCATTTGACTTTTTTTTCTTCCCACCATAAAACACAATGAAAGAAACAAAGGAAAAAATGCATATAAGTTCATGTTGTCAGAGGTCTGCAAGAGTTTCTGCCTGTCAGACCAGTGTTTTGTTGGCTTTCCCTTGAAATGCCAGATCTGTTGGCATAAGCAGACTTGCAAGTACTCCCAGAGCAACAAGTACAGGAGATATTGAAGGGTACTGCCTCTGACAACTCTATAAACAGCATGCTTGAAAGTAAAACAGATCTGAGGTGGTTTGGGAGGGAGAAGGCATTGGTGAAATCTTTTTTCTGTTTGGGTTTTGTTACTATGGTTTTAAGACTAGTTATAGTAGTTGGTCATCTAATATCTTTCACAGAAAGTGCTTATTTTCCAGTTAAATTTTCCCTTTGATTTCCTTGTAAACCATCCTCAGACCTTCCAATCAAACCCTAATAATTTTGCATCATGTGAACGTTAATCCTTTTTTCTGTACTTACTCCACAGATTTTTCATTTGAAATTAGAAGTGATTATTTTGTTGCTCTGTAATTTTTCATCTGAAAAACCCCTATATTAATTTTCTATATGCTATAAATAACAAAACATATTCTCAGATTGAATAACAGGGTTGTTATTCAATCTTGGAACTTTTCTACCATTCATAAAGCCTCAAGTTGTGCCCTGGTGGTTCCCCGGTCAGTAGAAGATCGTGATTGAATTCTACACATATAGTTAATTAGGGACCACATATTACTCAGGGTATTTCTATAAACAATGCCCTGAAATATAAAGCAGTGATAGAGGAATAGGATGTTAGTCATAGTGAAGATGTTTATTTTTTTATGTGTTTAATGAGTCTGTTACACGGCTTGTGGTTTTTCCTTTTTCCTTTTCTCTTTGGGGAAGTAAATCATGACCTTCACATACAGAAATCATATCTTGTAGATAAGCAAATGCTTTTCAGTTCACTGTCAAGGAAGGAATTAGCAGAGAAAGGAAGAAAAGAATGAAGAAAGGAAGAAAAGAATGAAGAAAGAAAGGAGGGAGGGAGGGGAGAAAAATTAGCAATTGAGATGTGAATTAAGCTCTATTTTTCAGTCACAGAAACATCTCAGTAGAATTACAAACAGGAGGGCCCTGAGTTGCCTTTTTATTGTTCAAGGTGACAAATATTTTTGCTTATCTTTCAAGATTTCACTGGCTGCTCTGTGCTGAGTGCCACGTCAGCAGGCAGATTTCAGGGGGACAATATATGTAATGGGCTATCATAGAGGGAAGTGGTCAAGTGCTGTCAGATATTTCACAGAATGACAGGAAATTCTGAGTTGGAAGGGATCCACAAGGATCATCGAATGCAGCTCCTGGCCCTGCACAGCACCGTCCCCAAGAGTGACACCAGGTGCCTGAGAGCGTTGTCCAAATGCTTCTTGAACTCTGTCATGGTTGGTGCTGTGACCCTTCCCTGGGGAACCTGTTCAGTCCCCAGCCACCCTCTGGGAGAAGCAACTTTTGCTAAAATCTAAACTAAGCCTCCCTGACACAAGTTCAGGCCATTCCCTTGGGTCCTGTCACTGGTTACCAAGGACAAGAGATCAGCGCCTGCCTCTCCTCTCCTCCTCAGGAGGAAGTTGTAACTGCAATGAGGTCTCCCTTCAGTCTCTTGAAAGCATGAACATGTGCTATGATGCGCAGGTGGGTCCATCACTGAAATTTCAAATGTCAGGGTCTTTATAGAAGCACCTCAATGATTCACAGGCCACATGGGCTTTCAAATGAAAGCCCTCCTTATTTTTATAGTGGCAAAGAAGATTCACAGTTGTGTTGGGGTAGGGCTGTTTTTAAGAGATTCACTGGAAGATTGTCAGATGATTCTTTGAAATATAATCTGAGACATGTTTCTGGGAGCAGAACTATTACACTTCTGGTACGTAGCAACCTAACATCAATTTGGTATTGTGATATAAAGACACATTCCATTGTTTTTTGTTAGTTTGCCCAGGCAAAAAAAAAAAAAAAAAAAAAGTACTCTTTCTGTGGCCTTCAGAAGTGACCTAGTCCTTTTTCAGGATATAATAAAGGAAATAATTAAAGTCCTGGGAAAGGTTTGTTATGGAATCACTGTTTCTCTAGAGCCAGATCAAGTAATAAAGTATTTTACTAGGATACAAAAGGCCCTGGTAATTTAAGAGAGGAGCAAACTTTTTTCCAATATAGTTTCAGATTATATCATCTCTCAGGAATCCTTTGTGACTGGTCTTCTATTTAAAGAGAAATAGCCCCAAACTAATAGGATACTTGACCCCCAATTATAAATTGTTCTACTGTCATAGTCAGTATTATTTTTTATTACTGCTCATGTTTTTTTAATTTCTCTTTCAAATAAATCTAGTCTTTCCACTGTTTTCACCAAACATGGGCCAAAAGAATCATTTTTTGATTCCAAATTCCGAAAACCTGATGTCTCAGTTGCTGGTTCCACAAACTCTTCCTCTATGTTATTTTTAATCTTGGGAAAAAGGATCTGTGGCAACAGCCAAATCTTCTGCTTCCTGCGGTAAGTATCCGCCCTCAGTAGATCCCTACCCCTGCAGAGAACTTCCAGTTACTTTCCTGTGTTTATGAAAAGGATTGTGGCGGATTTTTTTGTTTATTTCTGAGTGCTCTGTCAAACCTGTAGGATATGTCCTGAGGCATAGCTCAACTATTGCATAGTTACATGTATTTATTTGTCTGACATTGCTGACCATATTTGTGGCAGCAAGAATAATGTCACAAGAAGTTTGTGAGCGGTCTTTGCCTGAGGTCACTCATCCCCTGTAGCTCCGTCCCAGTCTCCCAGAAAGTTACACACACTTTCCATACAGCAACACAGATACAGGTCTCAAAATACGTATTTTGGGGAGGGGCTTGCCTTAAATGTAGTGATTTTTCCTAGCTCTTTGGCTTCTTTCTTGCAGCATTAACAGTTCAGACCATCTGTTTGTTAGATTTCTGATCCAATTATGATATTGTAATCATGATGTGCACCTAAACCTGACATAGCAGCACAGTCTAAATACCAGCTAGACCAGCTTCAGCTGCTAATAGGATTAATGCAGTGCAGCACAGTATTAATATAACAATTATTGCTTGTGGTTCAGGTATTATTCTATTTAATTCCCTCATTCAACAGCGTAATTGTGTGTCCTGCATCATGGACCAGCTGCTTCTGTTTCTGCAATACCCATAAAATGTCAAGGAATTTCTAAATGTAGAAGATAGGCACAGACTTTTTTCTCCAAATATTTTATGTTGTAAAATAATAACATTTGCTTATTTTTACCTATGGTTGCCTTCTTCACCACCAAAAGAAGAGATGTATGTTTCTGTCCTCAGGTCTAAATAGAGGGCTGTACCTAGGCCTGTCCCCATGCAGCTGGGGAAATGCTCATTTTGGGAAAAACACATATTGGGCCTCCTCAGGAAATATCAGAGAGTATTTCCCATGTCCTGTAAACCAATTCTGAACCAGCACATCACCAAGTAAAGCAGCTCAGAGCATGCTGCCTTTCAAGAGCAAAAATCGTAGATTCTCATATTTAGTTGACTTTCCATATAAACCCAAATTTGACTGTTTTAACCCCATCTTCCCACTTCAACCCATTTAAGCTACTTTGGAGATTGTTTTTTAGGGATTAATTTACTAGAGCCTCTGCCATATTACAAAAATACAAGGTGGCATTTCACACTCCCTACAAAGGGAACTGACAGGCCTGTCAAGGATTTTTTTTCTGCTGGGCGAAAAATATTGTGATCTGAGAATTAGTCAGCACAGGCTATTATATACCAATAGTCTGATATTTTATTTTTAATGGAATTGGTTTCAGTGGTAGTTAAGGAGACTCACAGCTATGCAAGAATAGGTGCTAGATCCACTTTGCCTACAGAGAATTTATTTTGCTTTGGAAAGCCCCAGTTGAATTTTGAAATTACTTTACAAGTTCACAGGCTGCATTTGTCAGTCTAATATCTGCAGTGCTTTGCAAAGAAGTCTGCTGCTTGTGTCAGTTTCCTGCAATTGCAATCTCATCTCCTATGGCACCACGAATGAACTTGATATTAGCTGTAACAAGTAAAGCAGTAGCTGCAACTGCACTTCATCCCCATTGTACTTCATAATGGCTCACTTTACCTAGAAGAACACTCCAAAGCTTTCATATGAAAATATTTGGGTAAAATGTTTTAAAAAAATAAAGGACAAAAAAAATACTGTTTAAAACCAGCCTTTTATTGTTGTACCATGTCCAAAACTGAGAGCAGCCATTAGCTGGCCTGTCAGCCTTTGTTTGGCTTGGGTTGTTCTGGACAGTCTGGAGTGCTCCTCTGATATTTTTGCATGTCGGGATCTTTGATTACACCTTTGTCTTATCCACAGAAGTTATCTGAGGTGAGGTATTCTAAACTGCTGTTAAGACTGTATATTCATATTCATATTCATAGAGCTGTGCAGATTTAAATTAACTTATCAACACCTATATCAGCTGGGAAAAGATCCTTGTATTACCATCAACACCTCAGTGGTGGCAGAAGTGAAGTCAGAGATGCTAAGACCTGTATTTCTAACACATCTGTCTGAAGTTGCAGAGCAAGACACACCACCAGAATTGTTAGCAACCTTATATGAAAATGGCAACATAGTCAGTGTTGCCATTATGTATCTCCCCTAATTTCAACAAGTATTTGTATAGCGTGTGTGAGATTAAGGACTCTCTCTGCGTCTGGCATTTGTTATAAATAATAAAAATATTTTTTGGAAGGGTCTATTAGAAATGATCAAGAAATGTCTAAATCTCTTTCTAAATAAGAAAAATAAAATCATAGTATTCAAACTTTTTAAAGAAACACAAATGTTTCCAAAAAATGTTTTCAAGAAAATTTTTATTCTCTGGGATAGAATTACTTTGTGAGAAAACCACCTTCATAAAGCCAAGATCCCCCATCTCACCTTGGATGGGGAAATGTCAGGTCAAGTTCCTCATCTGAACCATTGCCCTATCCTACTAGACTACTAAGCTTCTTTTTAATATGCATATTGTTTTATTTTCTCCTCTCTCCCTTGAAAAATTAAAAAAAAAAAAAGGAAGAAATATCTCATATTCTTTCTACACTGGAATGAAAACAAATTTTGAAACCGCAACATTTTTCACAAAACAGAATTCTTGTTTTTTGGCCAGCCCTATTACTTATTATTATTGACCTTTCAGAGACTCCAGTTTGAAATGTTTAGCTAAGTTTCAGAGGGAATCAGTGCCAGAGCTGCAGTCAGCTCTTCAAAATCCCCAGCTGCCCATTCCACTAGCTCTCTCACCAAAGATGCCTCCGCTCCCCAGAAACAGCCCAGGAAGAAAAACCACTAATGATCTTCACTCTTGCAAAGAAAACCATCTGAGTTTTGCATTTGGGCAGCAAGAACTTCTTCTGTCCTTTCCCATAATAACCTGCTCAGATATTTTTTAAACAGCTGTAGCAGATGCCGTCCTCAATAAAGCAAATGAAAGAGAGGAAAAACGTGCCACAGCACATTTGACAGTCAGACACCTAGAAGAGAAGTTGGTTCAGGCCCCAGGGGACACAGCATCAGTTCTTTGCTGCCTGAAACTCCCACTCTGACTAGAGTTGGAAAGTGTCATGTTTTTTACACCTTTCTCTCAGAAATGCTCCCCTGAGGCAGATGCTGCTGTGTTTAACATTAGGGAAGCTCAGGATGTGCATGACATCATTGTGATGTCATTTCTCCTGTCCCTGGGGCACCTGGGAAGCAGAATTTCCACACGCACTGCAGTGCCCACGAGCACCTTCTTGGGCACGTTCTAAGGCAGTGATGCTTTTAAAGCCGGTCTCTCATCCTCTCACATCCGCAAAGTTGGCATGAGCATCCAAGACAGATTTACACTCCCTATTTTATTAGCACATCGGGCTGGGACATACCCTCTAGCAGAGATGTATGGAATGTGACTGTGCTACTTGGCAAAAGAAAATTTCTCTGAGAAGCTAAAGGTCTGAGGGTTTTTACAGAAAGCACTTTTTCCCCCCTGAAGAAAGGTCAGAATTGAAGCTTTTGGAACAGCCAAACATGTTTCCCAGATCTGTCCTGTTCCCATCTTGCTAACCACTAGTCCTCCTCCACCTCATCTTTTGCTGGAAGCTTAAGAACATCTTGTGCATGTACACATAGCTAGAAAGATGCTGAAGCCTTCAAAATAGTATGTTGACTTGGAAAGGAATAGGGCAGGCAGTGCTTTTTTTCTTGGATCTTCTCCATAACGAGCATTTGATTAAAATGTTCTTGGCACCTCCCTTTTATTCCATCCAGCAAATAAAGTCTCTTTGAAAAAGTGTAGTTTTCCTGTATCAAAACTCAGCACCTTTTAGAGAAAACTTTATTTGCTCCAGCAAAATGGGTCAGGATAATGAAGCACATTAAGGACTGAGTGAACAGTGAAACTAGGGGTCATGCCCATTCCTGATGCAATACAATTACCTGTGCCAATGGTCAGGGGCTGAATTCAGCCTCTTAAAACATATATGACTAGATCACTTTTGGGCAAGAGCCCAGAAAATTTCTGCCCTGCCAACTGAAAGCAAAATTGGAGCACGATCTTGTTCTTACTGCATATACTAAGCATCCAGTGAAAAAATCCTTGGAGCCCAGGAAGATAGACCTGGTGGGTTTTTTAAAACTTTTAAGGGAAGTATTTTGTGAACAACAACAACAGCAACAACAACAACAACAAGAAACCAACCTGACTGCAGACATTCTCAAGGAAACTGAATCCTGGACATTCAGAACCAAATACAGATCTCATGTACATGACCAGAACTCCACTGGTGTCCATCATTTACCTTGAGTCTGACTGTGTCTCTGTATCATCCTTGCCTGTAAATGTGGAGCTCAAGACCTGGATGGTTTTAAGTCATTTGCCACTTCTGCAAATTAAATAGTTTCGTAGGAGAAAGCCACTTTCTAACAGAGTGGCTTTCATATTAAAGGACTACTTCTGCTGTGTCATGCTTTTTAGTCAACTCAGAGAAGACACTACATGTCTGGCTTACATTTGGCATGTCCGCCTTGCAAAAGAAAGGTAATTCCCTGTGACTCACCATAGTTGTTTAGAAAAGACAAAACATTTCAATGAGCAATAGTTTGTTAAAAAGACCTATCCTCTGGAGAACAGCTTTTCCATAAAGAGAAGGTGGCCACTGGAGAGGAAAAGTAGGAGGAGAGGTGCAGAGCACTGTCAGATGTTGAAACCACATGCTGGTTATAAATCACAGAGATATCCTTGGCTGTGATGCGGCTTGGACTCAGAACAATTCCCAACAAGGGGTTCTTGATGCATGTTATTTCAGGATCTTATCTTGATGAATGGATGATGGCACTTCAGTGGATATTGCATTAGCCATTCTGCACTTTTACTGCTAATTGGCTGTAGGGTGAAGACAAATTGTCTCCTTTCCCCTCTGAACAGTGTCAAGATTAAACAGTGAAAGGACATGGAAAGAATAATTGCTTAAGGCTCTGGCGTGATGTTTTCTCCTGTACAAACATACAATTAGGCTGTCTTAACCTCCCAATGTAGCAATAAACACCACTTCACAAACTAATTTACAGGCAAAAGTCAGAGACGGGGCTAGAGCTGTGCTCTGCAAGGCAAGGGCCCTGTCATTCAGCCAAAGGGGCAGTTCCACTAATTTAAGCCAGCAAAAATCCTTGTATGCTTTCCTCCAACTCAAATGAGACTGAAATAAAGTCTATACATTTGAATCATTGAGCAAGCTAGCTAATAAAATCTGCCTTTCTGACTGGTCATAAAAAAAGAATGTAATTGCTCATACTCAAGAAACTACTCAGAACAGGGAAGCAAGGGGAGCAAGGTCTTAATAATATTGACTTTTCTAACACTTTGACATTTTTCTGCCTCTATCACTACCTGTCAGTCAGTAACACATATGGACAGGAACTGCCAGCACACATTTCTTCAGCTAGGCTGATGGCAGACCTAGGCTTGCATGAGAGACACAGCTCTTTTCATGAACCCCACACTGCTCTCCTCTCACTGAGGGGTCACTCGAACCACATTCAGTGCTCTCTTTGCAAAGACAGGACCAGCTTTTATTTCCTAAGTGCAAAGAGCAGTACAAACTGTGAAATAGGAATAGACAAACCGTGGCATGGGTTCAGAAGGAAAGCTACCCCAGGTACTCTCTGGACTGGATGGGGTCCCACATCCATCCCTGTGTCACACTGGGCGCCTCTTGCAGCCACAGGCACTGCCTTGACTGTATGGCCACTGAGCCACATACAACTGGGCAAAATTCTAAAGAGTTCTTACAAGGGTCCTGGACCCTAAAGTTTTCTGCTCCATTTTCTCTGACTTAGATGAAAAGAGCCCCAAAGGCACCACAGCCTGAGGGAGCTGCTCCAGTCTCTTGTATAAACCTGGTGTTAAGACACAGGCATTGCCTAAAACCCAAGTCAACCCAGTGAATTCAGATTGAAAGAGCGAAGTTGAATTATCTAGCCAGTGTTAGGAATGTACTTTATTTGGCAATGCTGGACCATCTATGCTAGATCAAATCTATTCTAGACCAAGAAATCCACCATGTAAACTTTGAAAGCATAAGTAATCCCAGTTGTTACCTGTGAGCCCTGTGGCACAGATTCTCTGTGAACCTGACTGGAATCATACGGTCACTGGTTACACTGGAAGGAATCCAGTGCATCCAGTCCTTTGGATTCTGACTTGAGTGCGTCCTAGTTTCAGGTTTCGGTTCCTGTCTCGGGTATCAGATGGACCTCCCCTCATCTCCACTGCATCTCTGTGCTTGGACTCCACCAGGACCCCAGGTGGAGCTAAGACTCTTCTCCAATCACTTCTGGATCACAACAGGCTTCTGGGGTGGTGTGTGTGGGGAGATGAGCATTCCATTCCCAGAACTAGTATTTCTGGCCACTAACATTCATTTCTCTGGGATCCTTCAGCCTAAGGGGGCAAGAACTTAAGGAAATTAGTTTCCTGTAAAGTTGGAAAAGTGGCTGGACTAAACTCTTTAGGTCTTAGATTCTCTACTTAGGAGAAACAATTCATACACTGTATAAAGAAGCAACACAAAAATATTCCCTTCCTCAAGGGGATCCACTCACTGGCTTAGGCAATGTGCATCACGTGTTATTCACCACATTCATCACTGACTAGTCACTGCAGTATCATCTCTTTTTTCATATACTCAGCCTGCACTATAGGTGTTTTCACTTTCCATGACAAGTCAGGACAATTGATAGTTTTGCCACTTGCAAAGTCATAAAGTACTGACCTTTGTCAGCTCTCTTTGTGTCAGCTTCACAAAAGCTTTATTTCTTTCATTTATTTCCTCCCATAAGCTGTCAGTGTGGCTCACTGTCCATTGTCTTTTCTAATGAGTCCCCTAAGGGTAAATATGACTCCAGATGAAAATAACATTTTGCTGAGGCTCCTAACCAGCCCTTTCTGTAAGGCTTTTTTTTTTTCCCCCGCTTTTGTAAAAAACAGTATCACTTTCTTCAGTAAAGTATCTTTGAAAAGCAACAGCACCTCTGTATTTTCGAAGGTGAGCCAGTGCTGTGCTGCTGAGAGACTACAGTCTTTCCATTCTTTCATAGCCTCCAACAGTATAACAAACAATAAGGTTACCAGAGGGTATGCAGCTTAATGTGTAAAAAAAAAAAACCCCTAATCAGATATCTTTATTTCCCATAAACACAGCTGCAGCTTCTCTGCCAAAAATTAAGTGTGGTTTTTCCAATAGGATTGCTAAATTCAGCATCTCACTGGGAAATTTCAATGGAAAGGAGGGTAAAAGAGCACATGATTAATGAAGGCAAATCCCAGGAGGAGTGAAGACCTATCTCTAGGTAAAGGGTACCTGTGCTGCTCTGAACTGGGGTTTTAACATTGGGTAAAATAATTGGGTGAGCAAGTACTCATCCAGCATCAAAGACATAACCTAAGAATAAATTTTTTTCCTAAGAATTATAAAATTGATGCAGAGGTCTTTTTCTCTGAAATGTGAGTAACGGTCATAGGTGATGTCACATCATCAAGGTGGGACAGACCAACTTACTGGTTTTCCCTTTTAAAGACAACCCCCATCTTCTGGAATTACTGTTCATCATCAGCTTCCCGGGACTGCAGATGTTCACCCATATCACACTTGTGAGGGGTTTCAGATTTTCATCGCTACTTGTGATAATCAGATGTGCATTTTCTTATCTGCTCTCATAGCAAAAGCCTCCTGGTGGAGTCCGTATGAAAGGAGTATTTCAGCTCTGCAATTGAGGACACAGGCAGCCAGAGAGAGCTGAGAGCTGCAAGACTTCTGTGAGGACAACCCAGTCAATCTTTTATTCCTGGTGCAGGTGCTGGACATATGGCCTTTCTGAAGAAAAGAGCAATTTCCAAAGGGAAACCACAAAGAGACTCAACTCCCTTGTCTGCCTCCTGCACCCATCCCACCCCACCCAAACATCAGCCATCTGGATGAAGCCATAATGCAGTTGCCTATATAAAATCATTTACTCAGAGGGTCTGCACATTCTTTGAGGTCCTATGCTGAGCTGCTGGGGGAGATTCAGTCACTCAGCTTCCACTGTCTTCCCAGGCTTTGAATTAGGAGGAATGGCTTCTTATTTTGGGAATCTGCTTTGCCTGGAAGCACGTGCCCTCAGCCCCAGAAGGGCTAGCAAGCTGTTCACAGCACACAGTTTCAAAAGCATATGGGCCAACAGTCAATGAGGCTTCTTTCCTGAGTAATAAGACTGGGTTATCCAATATCAACATGCAGCTATTTCTGCAAATGTGTGACAACACGCCACAAACCTACAGAGCAGTCTTCCCAAGAAATGCCACCAATGCATTAGGCTGTCTGCCATGCTATTCTGGGCTTATGAACAGCAGCAAGGCAGCCTGGGATCAGCTCAAGGGCTGAAGCAAGAGCTGGGGTTTTCCTGTGAGAGGCATTCTTCTCCAAATTAAAACTCTGATATTTTATACTGTGGTAGTCAGTCTTGGAAAATTGAGGATTCGTCAAGGTAAGGAACATTTTAATAGTTGAATTATGAGCCCTTTAATGTCTTTTCATAATCAGTTAATAAATACCTTAACAATAAAATTGAATTTAAGCTTTTAATAGGCTGTGTTGGATTGAACCTAAACAAAAGAATTAGCAGCTCCAGGCATTGTGCAATAACTTCTCACTGCTTGGTGCCAGGAGAAACAAAGCATTTCAAGTACATTTTTTTGTACCTCACTATAATAAACGCTTGTAATATTCCCCAATTTCTGGAGTGCAAGATGCAGATCTTATTTATCACAGTATGTGACACATCTGGCACATGGATCAGGAAACAACTGTTTTACTTCATTTCTGTCATCACCTTCCAACAGATTTCTTTCACATTCCAATTTGGACGAGAGAACTTGGACTTTCTCTCCATAAGTTCTCCATTAACAGTTTCACAGCAACGAGCACTATTGGTTCATTCTCCTTCCACAGCAATTAGTTACACCAAGCTGCATATTTTGACTTTTACTACAAGCGAACATGTAAAATCACTGGTATTTACTCCTATCTGCTCCCAGCGCCTCCGAGGCAGGCAGAGCAGAGATGTTTGCTGACTGTCAGTGCCTCTCTTCAGTGCCTCTTTCAAGTGGTGGCATCGCTGCCTGGGTGCGCCTTGCCGCTTTCTGCCGCCGCCTGTCACTGCTGGGAGCGTGTGTTTTATTTACAGCAGGGCTTTTGTTGTGTCCCTGAGCGCATTTCCCGGCTGAAGTCGCTCTGTCCTCTACTCGAGCAGGGGCGGGCGTATCAAACTCGTCGAGATGGGAGCTTTGCAAGCTGCACAAGCGACTGTGCACTAATAAAGCTTGAAAAGCTTGAATTACACTGGAACCCACAAAAATTTTCAAATTAAAATTCCATATTTAGAGGCCCCCTGTGGGCCGTGATTTTATTTAGTTAAATCCCCTCTTGAGGCCAATTAGGTAGACACTCTTCTGCACATGCACACTCTAGCTCAAAAAAATAAATATATAAGACTAGTTAAAAAGGAGAGGGTAGTATATCACCCATCCATTCAAAGAGTGAAATTCTTTTCCCTTCTGTTGTCCCTGAAAATAGCATGGCTGTCAGAAATCAATAAAAGTACATGCAAACAGTACTCATTTTTTATTTCTAGGCTGTGGTTTAACTTTCCCTTGCTTCTTTCTGCAACATCTAGTAAATTTTCACTGTCGCATACTGTTTCACCAAATGTATAATAAATGCAAAACCTCCAGTGTTACTGGCAGAGAAGGGCTGGATTCCTTGTTTCTTAGCCTGGGAAGTAAAGAGGTGCTGTGAAAATAAATTCCTCAGGCAACTGATTGAAATTTATCATCGCTGCATAAAGTGCATGCAGAGGGTGGGATGAGGATGCACTCCACTCTCCCTGGCTGAATCCCACTGAGTCCAATAGTTTCTTCCAGCAGGAAGCCCAAACAAAATCTGACTGCATATGCACAGATTGAATTCACCCATCCCCACAATTTTTTAGGGTTTTTTTGTATAAACAGTTGGGAAGGATCCAGCTTTCTCACTGTTACTCTTCACATCTGAAGTGCAAACTTTGTCGTCTTTGTACCAAGTGACAGACACCACATGTCCCACGTGAGAAAGGAGTTAATAAAATACATGCGGAAAGTATAAAAGAAGGTCAGAGGTGATGTTTAAGTAATGAGGATTTCTCCAAGTGGGGAAAACAAAAGAACGAAGCTGTTGTAACTGTTACAGCTGTCTACCAAGGGAAAATAACAACTTGTGCTTTCATTAACAAAGTAGGTTCAGAGTCCAAAATTATAAGTTCTTTGATCTTTGTTAGATATTTAGCACCAAAAGCGCTTTTCCTGGAGGTAACACACTTGTGTTGAAGTGCTTACAGGAGAAGGTCTGTCCTGGCTGGATGAAACAGCCACTGCAGTGTGCTCTGGATTGAGCAGCCTCATGGCATGGGTGGGGGGCTCAGGGCAGAAGCAGCATGGGGGTCTGCATGTGTCTCGGCATATTTTGGGAACAAACATGGGCTATGGCAGAAACTGCTGGCTTCCACCATGCTACAGGGAAAGCAACCCCTGGCGTGGAAAAGGAAAAGCCAGTATGTGAAATTCAGCAGCTCAACTGAATTTTCAGGATAAGCATCTTTTTAATTATCCAAGAAACTGCATGGAGTCTGTGCTCAGATACAGTGGCTTAAATCTTTGAGAACAACATAATGAAAGCAAGAGTTAAGGAAATGTGCCTGAAATAAATGCAATTTTATGGCACTTGGAAAGAGATCAGGGCAAAAAGTCTATTTTGTTTTACAGGGCTTTCATCCCGTGCTCATTGCTACGCGTTGGAGCAGCATTTCGCTGCTCCCACATGTTGATTATTCTCTCATCTGCCACACAGGGGCAATGCATCTGCAACAACAGTCATGTCTGGGGAGGCTCCCACCTTGCCCTTTTAAAAAGGTTGCATAGAGGCATGGAGGGGAGCACTTCTGACTTCACAATTGGTTTGGGGTTTATGTTTGAGAAAGTCAGGTGCAAAAAAGAAAGTTAATTAAACAACAAAAAACCCAACAAAACAAAAAAACCCCAAATACTAAACCAAAATCCACATTTTCCTCTAGACCAAGGCTAAAGCTGCATGGGAGAAGCCTTATTCAATATATGCAATGGGTTAAAAAACCTCATTTCATAAAGGGAATAATCTAAAAAGAGTAAATTTGCCATAACTTTGCAGATACTTTAATGCATTCAACAGACATACACAAAAAATATATATACCCATCTCTGAGCCAAAGTCTGGACAAAGATGACCCTTAGACTCAAACTGAGATATGGGCCAACTAAAGGAAGAAATTTTGCTGCAAAAAATGGCATTTGGGAACTCAGTCACTGTAGTGTAACACAATTTTATCCTGGTCTTTCAGGAATCCATCTTTGCAGAGTGCAAGAAGGAGGAGGAGAGGGTAGAAAACATGCCCCACACACACACCTACACCTCAAATCAGAGAGAAAACAATGGACTGATCTGTCAGTTTTCTCCTTTTTCCCCACAGAGCCAGCATATGCCTCCCATCTGACCAGACACCTCATGTTCACAGGGTTGGGTCTGGGGCAGTCCCCAGGCTCAGTTTGTGGGCTGAAAGATGCAGATGCTGCTGTAGTGATATGAATCAACAAACACCACTATACCTGCACCAGATTAACAGGTAGATTAGATACTAGAGAGAAATTACACATCTCCTGTCTTTGTGTATTTTCTCTATATAGGCATAAAGCACACATAATATTAGGAGCATTAAACCCATCTGGCATAACTTTATGGCAACAATGCAATTTTATTTTATTCAAAAACACAGCAGACCTCACATTGCCTGTTAGGACTGCAAGAACTCAAAGGTTGCAATTTACAGCCAAACACTGTGCTGGCATGAAGGTCTGCCAGGATGCCTGGAGTGCTGCATGGACACAGAGCTGCCGCCTCTCTTGTGCTAATGGCAAGACTGGAACATTCAACTTATTTGCCTGATATTTTCTGAGGGGCACCTAATGATGACTGCAAAAGCAGTCTGTAGGACAACTAACTAGAGAAGATGTTCCATCTGTAAGTTAGGGAGGCAGATATCTCATTTGTTCCATGGAGAATGCATGCACTAAGTCTTTACCCATCCCCCGCCGGTGAAGAAATGAGCAGGAAGCTGCATGCTGAAATTCATTGAGTTTCCTCTACCCTGCATGTGTTATTCCCCTGGAGGGGAGAATGGGGCCCTTTATACCTCCATAGCTCTGGGCTCTTTGAGTAATGAAGGGAACACATTTATTGGTACAAGGTTTGGTGTTTATTGATGCTACCCATTTTTCACCAGATTTAGCACTCTGTGGGGAAGGCACATGGACTTTCCAAAACACATTTTATAATCAAGCCATTTCAAGGTTTATGTGGTATAATACATTTAACTGTTAAATTGTAAATAAAAGTCATTACTCAATACTAAGCTTCCTTCAAGATATTATAGTCAGCTACATCTTTAATTATCTGATTTATAAGCAAGCCTGTTGCATGTGTTACATTCACATGTTATTTGTCTGACAGAGGTAGCATGCAAGATTATCCTTCTGGAAGAGGCTGTGGGCTAAACGTGCCTCTGCCTCACTGTCCTGAAAAAGAGATGCCCTTGGCTGCAGGGTGTACTGTGTCCCCATGCCCTCCCCAGCCACTGCACTTCTTCTTGTGACAGCACAGACCTCAAGGAACCCCACAGCACAGGGGACTGACTCCAGACAGCAGCCGGGAATACAGCACAACTCTGGATACGCGGAGGAAGGGTGTTCCCGGAGGCAAAACTACATGTGTGTGCACAAAAGCACCCCCACCCTGCACCAGACGTTTCCCAGACTGAAGTCTCGATATAAATCAGTGGGAATTACCTTGCTGTGTGTAAAAACCTTGTGCTGTAGTTTAATGGAGGAGAGCCTGCTGCCCATGGCCCAGCAGGGAACACCACACACACCCAGAAGAGCTCCCAGGCTCTCCTTGAGGTCATGCAGAGGGGTCCATGAGGAAAATTAACCAGGTCCATGAGGAGTATTGACCATTTCCAAAGTCCTGTATCCAGTGTTGATTTAGCAATCTGGGCCTGGCAAACACTGCTAGCACAAGGAAGGCTTACAGGAGTTATTGCTCTGCCCTCAGCTGCTTTTTGCCTGCCAGCTTAGCACTGCCTGCTCAAAGACAGTCAAGTACTCCAACTATTAACTTAATGCATTATTTATTCTCCAATAAAAAGCAAACCCTCTAATGAAGGAATAAATTAATTAAAGCATACCATCTCAGATTAAGGCTGAGAAACAGATATCCCATCAGTTTTAGCTAGTAAATCAAAGACCTCCAAAGATGATGAAATAGATCTTTTTGTCCTGGCAGCACACCCAGATCAAGCACTTCTCATGGCAAGACAGAAACCCGCAGTGGGAAGCTGTCCTTTGAAGAGATTCATTTGCTATCTGGTATTGATGTGCTACTTAATTTATTGATCCACAGAGGAATGAGTACCTGAAGGTAGTACAAACTTCATTCTGCACAGGTTCTTTTGAAGAAAAGGGATTTAGCTCCTTTTCTTTCTTGGAACTATTTCTGAAAATGGGCATCCCTGTCATGTTCTCACTGTATTGTCATGGTATAAAATTTCCAGGTCAGTTTAAACCTGACAGCTTGTCAATAGGTTTGCACAATAGACCTTACTCTGCAGCCTATTCCTGTTGTTCACTTGGTAAGTACAAAATCTGCAGATGTTCATTTAATGAAATAAATTAAATAACTTGCTTATAAACATGGTCTGTAGTCCTTATTATTACTTTAGTAATCCAAAACCCAATCAATTTAATGGAAAAGTGTTAAGGGGACAACCCTTAAAAAACATAGAGAATGGGTTAATATTTTCCCCTTTTTTTACCACTTTAGTGTTTTAGTGTTGGTCAGAGATTACAGATCCGTGCATCTGGAGAAGCTTAGACCACAGTACAAAGGATCCTGCAAAATGATGAAAAGGATCCTGTAAAACGAGTCAAAGAATTGTGAGGATAGAGATTTCCACTAAGGCTGTACCCTCTACAACATTCATAGAAAGTTTCGTCTCATGCTGTTATTTGGGGTATTATATTTCCTTCTAATCACCCAAACAGTATTGATATCTCTCCTTTTCTCATCTGGGAGCAAGGGCAACAATTAGAGTTGTCTCACTCATGACAGATTAACCCATCAGTAAGAAGAAACATGAAAGATGCGCACTCTTTTCCCATTGCAGGAACCAGATTTAGGTAAGATCGAGGGATACATCCTTTATCCTATCTTCTTACCCTTCAGCCAGGTAATAGGGACTAGACTCCAGCTTGGTTTAAAAATCATACCACAGCAGAAGCCTGGCTATCACCTGAGCAGGATCTCTTAATTTGCAAGATCACAGCAGGAAACTCACCCTCCCAGAAATTGTGGAGCTCGCAAAGGCAAAGATCTCTGCAGTTTTCATTTTTCCCTGTGCTCAGTGACCATGAAAGTGTCATTGAGCCATCTATCCGCAAAACAATGCTGCTGTAGAAAAGCAATCTGTAAACAGTATATTGCATTTCTTGCAAACTACAATTCAACAAACAGAAGATGCAATTCAATACAGAACTCAGCAGCAGATGGACAGCCAAGAACATAGATTCTGTAATATAATTCTTCGTATTGTTTACATCACAAAAACATGCATTGATCTTGTACAATTTGGTACCTTTAAATATTCAGGATGTCAGTAAACTTGGGTTCTGGGCAGAGGGCATCACTCCTACTCCTGCATGCCTGAAATCTCTGGATGGTGAGGACTCAGAGAGCAGGAAACCAAGGAGAAATCTCACAAACATATGAATTAATGGCTCCCATTTGCCTCTTTTCTGCCAGCAGGATATTAAACCTCTGAACATAAACAAAATATCTAAGAACCTTTTTAATTGTCCACCCTCCTCTTGGTCTCCAACAATCACTATTAATTGAAAGTGCAACAAAAGTTTGCATTAAAGTCTATCAGGAAATGGTTGATCTCCGCCCATCTTCAGTGGGATTTCATGACTATTATCACCATGATTCTGCTCCCATTTCATTAAGAGGTAGTTTTTCATTTACTTGAGCAAGGACAATGTTAGGTCTATACTGAGAGTTTTAAGGGAGAAAAAAATAGCTGATTACAACAGGATCCAGACAATAATAGTATCACTTTCTTATATTCAGAGAAGTAAAGCAAATATAAAACAAGCAACAAAAATCTAACAAAAAAAAAAAGGGAGTTCATTCTAAGTTCAGTTCATTAAGAGTTGCAGTTTGATACTATTGATTTCCCCTGAGTTCAATAAAGGCAAACTCACAGAAAAAAAAAGAACATAGCTATCTTTTTCCAAAAGACATTAATGGAGAGAGGTAATAATGAAATCTGACTTTATCTAATCAGTGAATAAATAGCCCCAGCAATACAACTTCATCTCCCTAAGTCATCAAGCTGCTGACAATCATAATGTTACATGTAAAACTTCACAATGCTGCAGTGATAAAAGCCACCTTAAAATTAGCAGGTTATCAAGGGCAAGGGATTATCTCCACACACACACACACTTAGTACACCAAGGAGTGGTTACTGTTTGAGATCAAATTTCCTACATGGAAATTCCTACACGGAAGAAGAGGCTCAGAGTTCCTGCTGTACTCCATGGAGATCTCAGTACAGTTGGAGAAACCCCAGCAGTGATTAATCTCATCATTATCTTGGCACTGAAAGACCAGTCCCATTGTCTAACATAGCTGTCTAGCGTCACTTGAGACACTGCATGGTATCCAAGACACCCCCTGGGGCTGGTAGATGTGACATGGGACCCTGGGAATAACCATGTCTGTCTTAAGCAGAATCTGAAAGCTGACAGGATATCTGTGGGCAATTCAAACACCACTAAGTGCTTAAACTTTACCAACAGACCCCCTTTACTGGCCCCCATGAGGACACCTAACTGCAAATGAACAAGTTAAGTTGGCTTATTGAAATATTTTCCACCAAAGTTAGATGGAATCACTACAGGTCAAAAAGTAAATAACCCTAGCAAATAACTAGAATTATTAGGGTTATTAATAACTAAGTAACCCTGTTTCTGAATACATACTAATTGATCCTTCCCTTTGTTAGTCTACAGGTAAACAAGTAAAACAACCCAGCTGCTATAGTATTTGCAGCCACCTTGGTGAGTATCTTGTCCCAGTCACAAAAAAGCCTCAACAGACCCAGCTCTTCACAATTTGCACTAAATGCTTATTATTTGGGGAGTAAAAATAAATTGATATAACAGGAAAAAATAATTATATAGCTGAAAAAAAACCCCTTCCAGTTTCAGCAAAATCTTTGATACTCTCTACTTCTATCAGCAATCTGACTCAACCTTATGCCTCTGACCACACATTCTTGAACTTAGTGAAAAGAGCAGGATGTCTCAGTTCAGTTTCCAAAAGATTAATATAATCTATGGGCACTTCTGGTGGCAGATGCCAAATACAATTTGAGTTCATTTGGGAATTTGGGAAATTTACTCTTGCCTCTACCACCACTGTTCCCTTCAAACCAAATTGGAAGTAGATTGCAGAGATACTCCTGCCATTCCTGGTCCATGCACAAATGAAGGACTAGGACTTCTTAGCATAGCGTAACGCTGAAGAATATGTTGAATTTAAGGATAAAAGCTGTTTGGGTTTGAAAGGTGTTGAAAGATACCATTGTAAATAGTGTTGCAAATAGTCAACAGAACCCACCTTTGGCACACGAAGCCCTTGAATGGGCAAGTGGTTGGAGGCTGGGATATGTTTCTGAGAGGTGCCACACAGGCTTCACCTGACATGCTCAACTCCAGGTTGAACTTTGCTCAAGGTTTTGTCCTTGCTCAAAGACTTAGGGATCCTTTTTGTATTTCATATTCATGTACATATCCAAGAGCCTGACACAATACTGAAGCATGAGGTTTTATTTCAGATGCAAGGCTATCTCAAGGAATAAAGTGAGCATTACTAGACCAAAGTTGTCAAAATGTTTGAAAAACAGACACCCATGCTTGGAGAAAATACATGTTTGACATAAAGAGTTCATCTAAAATATGCCATGAGCCAGTACTCAAGGACAGTTAATGAAACATGCAAGATTTCTTTCCTAGAAATGGAAAATGACCTTAACAGAAATCTCAACAGGCATGAAAAAGATTTTGTAAATCTGGTAGGCATATATTGCATTGCAGAAGACAAAGACTATCTGCAAAGTAAACCTATTCATCTTTAAATTTAACCACTAGCCTAAGGAATCCATGCAGAATCAGATGTAAATTTTGTGGTGGTATGGATGGTATGAGTGAAATATGTTCACAAGTGATATCTTGGAAATGCATGAACTAAGATGTAATATATTATGGAGAATAAAGTCTTTTGCACTTTAACAGCCTGACCCAAGCCCTGAAGACAAAAGAAATAATTTGCTCGTGTGAATGCTGGACCAGATTGATACAGAGAAAATAACAGACCATATGTTTCTGATTCCACTTGTCTTTGGGTGGTGAAGAACAGACACTTCTTTGACTAAGGAAGTACTAGGACTCTCAAAGACAGCAATCCCTGATTTACTCCATTCTGGGAGGAGAGTGTGACCTGCTCTTGAGTGCATGCTTTCTTAACTCCTTAACACATGGCAATAAGTAAATCCTGCAGAAAAGCTGCTGAACTTGCACAAGCAGTAACTTCTAAAGTAAACTCCATGGCTGCCAAAAAGTGTATAAGAAGTCAGAAAAAACTTACAATATGGCAGGTGTTACAGTGCTATAAGGGCATATCTTAGGTACATTATAAAACACAGACTGAAGTGGTTCCAGGATCTAAGAGTTACTATGATAGATACTGTGTGGTTGCTATTTAGATTAAATTTCTCCTACCAAGTCTTCAAACCAATTTTTTTCCCCCTTATTTGCTCCATTCACCACATTTAGGTGCCACCATCTTGGATTTCCTTCTCAGTAAAGGAAATCCCCACTTCTCAGCACAAAATCTGAAAAGCTTTCAGTCTTAGAAGGAGCTGCTGAGCCTACATCCTGCAGCCAGGTAACCTAAGCTGCATGGAAATATGAACCATTCACAACCTTCAAGCCCTTCACAGTGGGCCAAGCTCAGGACTTAAGCCAGCACCATTAATACCTTAAGCAGCAGACAGCACCAGTTAGTGGGGAAGTAGGAAGTCAAGGAAGTGGGGAGCATTGCCAAAGCACCAAAGAATTTGTGTTCATTAAAACACCACTCTTGGAAAAGAGATGCTCACATTAGTTCTGCACATGCTGATATATTTCCATAACAATGTTGATCCAGAAGATGCTGACTTTATCCTGTGAGCAGGATGCTGTCTCTCAGTTAGCCAGACCTGTCTTCAGTAGGATGCTGACCCCTGAATAATGAACCTTGTTTCCCAGCCCACTGCAGCATCATTCCTGCACAGCAACAACAACTCCACAAGCTGGCATGCCTCAGTACCTGGGGAAAGCACATCTCTAAGTAGGGCATATGCTCTGCAGTCTCAGAGGTCCGGGTTTTGAGGGAACTATTGAGTCAATTGAGAGGGACTTCAAAGCTCTAAGAATCTGACTTTTTGGCCCTTTTGAAAAATCTCACACTAGATCTTACAGAACTGGCAGTATTCATGAGAGTAAAAATTAGGACTTCAAAAATAATTCCTCCAAGAAATAAACCCCAACCTTTCATCAAGCCAAGGCTCCATCCTGCAAATAAGCCAGGACCACTTTTCCTCATCTCTAATGTAAAACAAGAAGATATTTGGAAGGAGCTGCAGGCAGGATTTTGCTTCACAGGAGGAAATCCAAGATGGTGACTGCAAAGTGACACATTCCTGCTTGTGCTGTTTAATTTCTGCTGAACCAAATGAGCCTGTTTAACAAGCCTGGCATTAACATAAAGTGGCCTCTTTCACCTAGATGGCCTCATGTTTTTTGGATCAGTAGCACAGGTATCATGAGAAACACTCTTCAGTTTCCCTAGAAGGTAGTAAAAATATGGAGAGATAAAGCAAAAGTTTTCTTCTTAAACATGGAGCTAGTCTCCCATTTATAGAATTTTTTTTCACTTGTTGATTACAAAACTGTAGCCTTTACTCAGATCTGTAGGTTTGTTGCTTTGGTTTGTTTTATTTCTCAAGGAAGCAGAACTCTTTCCCCTCCCATCATACCCCTAAATGAATGCAAGGTGGTTACTCCACAGGGCTTGTTTGGGGAGGAAAGCTGTATTTTTATTAAAGCCAGTGAGGTTGTCATTCCTTCCGTTGTCATTTCTTCAGAAGGTCATTCCTTCCTTTTTCCTTCTCCTTGTTGGAGATAATTCCTTACTGGCACCTTTCTTCTGTCAAATATCTGTTCTGTTTGGTCTCTCCTCACACTTTTTTCACATTGCATTGCCGCACATCACATAACAGCTGAACCACAGAGCAGAGACACAACTCACACTGGAGGGTGTCTCCCTTCTCATCCAGCATTTCAGCTTCATTTGGCTTGTGATCAATATCCATTGACTCCCTAACAGAGAGATGGACTCTCTTATGCTCCTTCTGCCCTACCCCCCATTTTTAAATCCTCCACTCTGCCAAAAAAAACCCCAAACTTTGAAAGGTATTTGGAAGCTTTTTGATTTCAAGATTTTTAAAGGTGTTGGGCTGGGACTTCCCCCAAAAACAGCAAAAGTTAAGTTAGCTAGCTATCATGTTTTAAATGTTTGTTATATTTTTAAGAGGTTTTTTCCTTTCTTCTTAAATGTGCCAGAAATATGGGGTTTCTGTTCTCATCAGTGGTTCCCCTCACCATTATTGTCCTATTTTCAGTAGGAACAGTGATATAGGAAGACAGGAAAGAGTCAGAGCAAATAGTAAGCACAAATCAGGGACAATTTCCTTGTTCTTCCCTTAAAAAAAAAAGTCTCATTTGTTTTAGGCTTTCTGTAATGAATAGCTAAAAGCATCCTAAGTCCCATTCTAGGAGGGCAACAGATATATCTCGAAGTGTGACGACCTGTTCAACACAGTGGGACTTAATCTTTTAATTAGACACTAAAAGGCAAGTGTTTTCCCTGTGCCTGCAAGCAGTTGTGTACAAGTGGGAATGCACTGAACTCACCCAGGACAGCTTGAACTGCAAAGCATACAGTAAATCCATTTGGGAGTATAAACACTTTTTTTTTAAAAAGTCCTTCTAATTTTCACTCATCCTGGGAAATTTTTAACCTTAGTGAGCTTCACAAGTCAAATCAGGCAAGTAGGACACCGTTTATTTTTCAGCTCCAAGTGATGAAGGGTGGAGAAAAGATTTGTCATCACACTAAGTTCTGGGAAGGGCTTTGGGTCCCAAACACTGTCGTCAGTGGGGAGAGATGGCAACTCCCATCTCAAATTGCTGGTATGTGAAAGCACCCTTTAGAAAAGCTCTTTTCTCTCTCCATGACTTGGAAAGATGGATATAGACAACAGCTGTAGGAAAGAAAAAGCCTCTTTTTTTTTTTTTTTAATCCATCATTGTTGTACAGAGAAAAAAGTTTGCACACACACATATACCCACAGATATGCACAGTCTCCACTGAACAGAGAACAAGAATTATATCCCATGAAACACAGAAGACCTCTGTGAGACCTAGACCAGTACTTAAATGTGCTACAAGTGCATAAATAGTTATATGTTTTACACAGCAAATATATAAGTGCTTGCACAGCATCAGGTACATAACTCAGCTTTGCATTCATGCTACCACAGTGTTTTTAGAGTAAACTTGTGTCTTTGCACAACAGCCGTATGCATGCCAAGCAAATTGTGACTTGGTTTAGTTTGGTGCAACTTGCAATTTGCAACTTGCACTGTTTAGGGAACTATTGTAGGAGGAAGGGAGCCTTATATTCCAGGCTAAGGCTGGGATAATGTGTCATCTGACTTGGCAGCTCTGGGGCATTAACTGGCATCGCATATCAGGTTAGGTTAATAATCTACCACTTGGTTCTGCTTGAGCAGATCTGTGTGCCCAAACTAGGGATCAGCTGACAAACCTGGAGTCTCAGAGGCAAAGGATTAGTTGCTCTGTGATCAGCAGGATGGCACTTGCACCACGAGATGTTCAGACCTAATGCCCGGATCTGCTGTGAATCAGAAGCTCATCTGGAAAACAACAGTGTAAGTCCAACTCTCCAGGGATGCTCATGGCAACAAAAACAGGCTTGGATGACAAAATGACAGATACTGGCCACTTGGATGAGATATTACCAGAATGGGAGAAAAACTTTAACGATATAAAAATACCTGCTTTTTTTACCAAGATGCTCCAAGAGACTGGGAAGACTTTCCCTCACTCCAAACAAGTCGGGAATTACCTAGTAGGCAAAATGATCAACAAGGGCTCCTTTGCCAAGGTGATGGAGGGACTGCACATCCCCACAGGGGAGAAGGTAAGCTTGTAAGAAAAGGGTAGCACGCACTAGGAATCGCAAGTAACCTCACACTAATTTACGGCAGAAAAATTCAGACTGTTTAATCTGAAAACCACAATCTACTCAGTGAATTATCCTCTGAACCTTATCCTCATAAATTAACCTCATAAATTCTGTTTATTGCATATAATCAATCACATGTGTGAATATGTACTGAGTGCAACTATTTTCACAATTATAAAATATGGACAACAAAGATATCCTCCTGCTGAAAGAGAAAAGGATGCTGGCATAAAGACAATTTCAAATGTGCTTTGCCTAATACTCCTTATTGAGCAATTAGTGC
Organism: Chloebia gouldiae; assembly: GCA_003676055.1. Taxonomy (NCBI): domain Eukaryota; kingdom Metazoa; phylum Chordata; class Aves; order Passeriformes; family Passeridae; genus Chloebia; species Chloebia gouldiae. The sequence continues at coordinate 30,390,909 of QUSF01000002.1, forward strand.
CATGCATCTGATCTTTAAAGTCATGGACAACACTGAATGAAAAGCCAACCCTTCCAACAGCAAATATTTATATGGCAGGACACGGATGGCATCAGTTATCTCCAGATATCTTAGCTGGGCTAAAATAACACACCACTAGACACAAGTGTGGAAAGGTGGGTTACTTGCAAGTGACTTCTTGACTTTAACTCTTCTTTTAGCTTCAGTAGCTATACTGTCTGACTAGCTCCCTAAAGTGCAAAGAGACCAAGTCCAGTTCATAATAGCCAGTATCTGGAATAGCCTTTAGACTAAGTCAGAAGGGAGCATGTTAGGAAAAAAATGTGATATGTTTCAGATGTAGTTACAAGTCAAACATGAAGGGATTTTTGCATTTCAGAATATTTCACATATGCATCTTTATGAAAGCAGTTAGAGTGGCAGAGATGACAGACTTCAGTCTTCTTGTTTTGGCCTTCAAGAGAAATAAAAAGCACATTCTTCCATCAGGAACATCTCCCTCTGTGATTCTGATTATCAACACCATGTCCAAAAAAGCCTCTCCCCCATGTCATCTTATTCCATATCCTCCTGAAAATTAATCCTTGTTGCAAAGATTGTTGCTAATTTGCAAATATCCCACCATTTAGGTAGCTATAAAAGTCATTGACAAAAGGAAAGCCAAGCAAGATTATTATGTTTTAAAAAACATGAAGCGTGAGCCACGGATACACCAGATGATTAAGCACCCCAACATTGTTCAGCTATATGAGACCTTGGAGACTGACAACTCCTATTACATGGTGATGGAGCTGTGCCTCGGTGGGGACCTCCTGGACAGAATTTGTGACAAAAAGAGGCTGGTGGAACAGGAAGTAAGGAGATACACCAGGCAAATTCTGTCTGCAGTAGAGCACCTGCATTGTCAGGGGATTGTTCACAGGTAAGATGTTTCTCCTCTTTCAAACAGTAAAAAAAGGAAGTGTGCAAGAACATAGAGTGCTTTTCTTCACCAAGAGCATTTCTTTATTTTTCTATCATAAAAACAGGGATTACAAAGAATACCATGTTTTCTCCGCTCATATTAACAAAGCATTTTATTCTCAGTAGTGGTTAGTACTGTTATGAGTTGTTATGAGCTCCTTGGGCAGTAAAGTAGAAAAGATACTTATTCCAGGGAGAAGAACTGATGAGCACAACAAACCAGTACTTTGCCACAATTATCTCAGAATTAGTTCATGATAAATGTGCATCTAATTCAAATATTTCAGTGTGGATATGCATATAAATATTGTTGTCCTTTGGTTAGCCACAACATATTAAAATAACCATATGTCACTCAGAACAGAAATCCAAGCAATCGCAGCCCACTGTTGTCAAGAGGCCATGTCCTGCAGATATGGGTCTGTGACAAACCGATGATTCTCCATGTTGGCTTCTGCATTACGAGGACTGGTCATGACTTCAGTCACTGCTACAGGAACCTGAGCAGCCCACGCAAGGAGAGCTGATCTTCCCCTCTATCAGGGATCTTGGCATATGTGCCAGCAGAAAAAGACTTCCATTTTAGCTGGAAGAATAGACAAGACACAGTTTTTTCCCACCATTTTTCTGTTTTACTTAATGATTCACAGTCAATCAGATTCTTAATTTTAAATGGTAAATAGACTCGCCAAGAAAGCCCAGAGGACCTAAAAAGTAATCCAGTCGACTCCATCGTTACAGCAACCATGAAACAAATATGCTGTAAATGTGATGTCTCAGCATTTACAAGTGCTTTGTGACTCGAAATGCTTGCAATCCAGCACTTCATTATACTGGATTTGTCAATTAACAAGGAATGGTCAAGAAAGAAATAGTCAGTGGCTGACCTAGAGAATTTAAATGGAAAACAACAAAAAAACCCAGAAAACAAACCCAAGGGGCTTCACCCATTTAGTCCAGGCTGACATCCCTCACTTGCTGGTTCCCCAACTAATCATTTTACAGCTTTTCTTCACTGCTCACGATCATAACATTTATGTTCTTCCCATGGTGACATTCACCATTAATTTCTCAAATCCTGTTCCCATCTTTTTGTTTGGAATTATTCTTCACAGTGAGCTGGAGACTAGCCAGCTTCTTCTTCTAATAGGGCTTTTTGCCCTACTTCTTTCTTTTTCTGTTGTTCAAGCTTTGCTGGAAAAGCTTTGTGAGAGAGAATTTTGCTGCATATCCTGAGAGTAGACAGGTACAAAGTAGTGTGAGCTCCTCTAGTGACTTGATTTACTATCAAACTGCTCTTACCAAAGGAAAATTAATTCCTGGCTCTCCAGCACTTTGTCATAGGTTTTATGAAGTTCCATGGTCTGGCAGGAGCCCAGTCACAGGTGTAGGTTCAGTCAGCAGTACTACAACTCGTGACCTGCTGCTAGCTTTGAGATTCAGAGCTATGGCCTTGACCTCTTACTAGAAGCAGATTGGGAAGGATCTGGAAGGGCTTCCCTACCCGGCTCCAGCTGCAGTGATTTATTGCAACTCGCTGCAGAGGTTAAACCAACAAGGATCATTTTGGGTGTATCCTCTTCTGAAAAGAAGGCATCAATGTTTCCAGAAAGATGAGTGAAGAAGTAGGAAAGTTACCTTATAAACCCTGTCTGGTTTTCCCATCTGAGCGCTGAGCAAAGCTCCACTCCTTGCACTGGTTTAACACAAGGAAAGAAGGGTTCCCAAGCTGTCTGTTGGGAACAGCTGCTGATCCATGGGGAGGATCCTGGTAGAATGACACCAGTTATGAGTTCATGGGATGGATAACTGTGGGCCAATGCTTGGGTCTATGCCAATAATTGGGGTGTCTGCTAATTGTAGGGTCTCATCTCATAGCTCATCACTTAGGAATGTACTAATTTAATTCACTTTTCTCAAAAGTGTCTTTTGGGCATTCCTGCTTTTTAACCCTGCATGTATCTCAGAAAAAACAATGTTTTCTACTGTCTTAACAATATACTTGATAAAAATGTGTAGCTGTTTTCAGTCCAAATCGGTTTATCTCAACAGAAATTCGACAGTGTTCAGATAGCTATTTGGTTTCTTAACCTTTGCTTCTCCAATTCATCACTTAAATCAGCACTGATGCAACAAATCCTTACAGGTTAAATTGAGTTCACATTTCAGAGTAAAGGTAGTAACCTTTCTTGTCCATGCAAGAGCATGGCTGATCTTTTCTCACAGTCGCCAAATGGCCCAGAAGACAGAGCATGGACTCCCAGCATTTTACTGTGCCAGATATAAGAAGGCTCAGGCACAAGATCTGGCTCAAACAGCTCCACAAACGAACACTCATCAACTAAGTTCTGCTTACTATCCCTATGCCTGCCCTGAACATGGCCAAGTGGTGAGGTAATGCATCTGACTTAGAAACCTCAAATAAAATTGTGTAAGCTAAATCCCACTGCCTTGCAACTGGATTGAGGTAGTGCATGTGCAGTCACCTACCAATCCCTACAGCTGGCGCTTGCGAGGTGACAGTAACTTACTTGTTTGTACAGTTCCTAATTTTTCCTGGCTGTTTTCCCTGGATATTTTTCCTTCCCTCTTATAAAAATGTCATATATCCCTTTGAATCCCTACTGAACCAAAGTCCTGGAGAAACATCACGAGCTGCCCTCTCTCTCTCAGAAGTCCCCAAGGGAATGAGGGGGAAAGAAATCATGGTGTTGCTTAAATTTACAACATTCCTTGGAAAGTTTCCTATGGGGAAAAAAAGAACATGATGTATCTTTAATGTAAGATAACTTCTGACATTATGTAAACTTTTATAGTGACCATTATCAGGTGTTTCAGGCAAGAAAATCTGCATTTTTTTAACTCTCTGAGCAGTCAGCTCAGCCTATAGAACAGTAGTTGTAGCAATCCAACATAACATTATTGAATGGCCATGAGTAAAAGTCATCAGAGTGCACTGTGAGGTGCTAAATCTGATAGAAATGACAGATTTGCAGTAGTCTGAAACACAAATAGTTTTAAACCTCAGCATTTCAGTGCATAGGGTTATGACACAGGCAGGCTATGAACATACTTGCTTTAAATCTACCTCCCAGCTTTTGGGCACTGGCTAATTTGCCACTCCAGAAAATATGCCATTCAAATGAAAACTTTTTAAAGAGATATCATTAGAACTATCCCCATTCCCGTTCTCAGCCTGGGGCAGCACAGGATTTTGAATGCAATGCTGTCCCATCCAGAGCCACAGAATTAAAAGGATGTTCCCCTAAACCACGCATCCTGACCACCTCCAGGCTTGATCTCCTGCAGGAATGCAGTGCTGTTTATATGTTTATATAGCACCAGTCCACCCAGCCTTTGTTCCTTGTTCCCATCACTTCTTTTGGTTTGTCCTCCAAGAGCTCAAAAAAGCACTTCACAGGTTCAGAGCAGATGGGAGGGAAATCCAGGATTTAGCAAAGCATCCCAGGCTCTTCAACTGGCTCCCAGCTCTGAAACTACACTGGCTGAGGTCTCCTCCATGATAACAAATATTTCAGCTGCCACTTCAGGCACTCCCCACAGTGAGGTATTATTGTGGCTTTTGCTTTTAATTTGGAAATATGTAAATGTTCACACAAGTACCCGAGCCAGCATTTTTCCTGCAGCTTGAATTACATCCTCCTGGCGGGGGGGTGGCTGGTACTGGTTGATCCTGTTTACACAAACATCACTGAAGTTGTTTCCACTTTCAGGGTAGCTGTCTCCAACACAGCTTTGGTACATCTCCCCTCTTCTACAAGCAAGGCAAATCTCACTTTCCAGTTCCTCTCTCATCCTTCACATTTCCCAGGCACAATTTATTTGCAAAGAAATCAGAAATACTTATCAGTGCTCAGTACTTCAAAAAGCCAAAATAACTGTGGTCCAGTATATGCAACTTTTTAACTCAAAAGAAATAAATGCAATTCATTAAAAAAAAGTCTAAATCAATAGAACATATTTCCTAAATGCAATACTTTATTTTAAATATATATTCATAAAATATTCCCTGAAATACAGATAGTTTCCATTGTCCTGACTGAAAACTTCAGGAAAGAATAAGGATCTTGTTACAATTGCAGGCAGAGCTTTGCAGAACTATTGTTATAATTTCAATTACAGTTTTTTTTTACAGTTTTTATTTTTGCCAGAAACTATCTGCAAATGTTTAGCTGGGAAATCAGGCATTGTTTTTTGTTTTAATTTCAGGGATCTAAAAATTGAAAATTTTCTTCTTGATGAGAACAACAACATCAAAATCGTTGGTATGTACACCACTATCTGTGAGGCTTGTTTTCTGCTTTTGTTTGTGTGTGTGCAGCTTCAGCTACTGTTCAAACACCTTACTTGATGAGTGAGCTTGTGATTATTCAATAAACATATTTGAGCTTTTAGAATTAATTAAAGTTATGAAGTATAACTAAACAGATTGTTTATTTGAAGTTTGGCTGAAACATATTTTTAAGAGAACAAGGAAAACAATTTTGCCTGTTGATTTTCCTTGTGTGTTGATAGTGAACCAAGAAACAATTACTGCTTTTATGTGTAGAAAACTGTTCCTAGCAGAAGTGATTTGTAGGCAAAGGAATAAATCTTCTGGGGTGAAACACAGGTATGGACACATTAATTTCTGTTAAGTCTTTACTTCAGCTAGAGACCTCATCATTTGGTATGTGTTAAAAAAAAAAGTTTTGGTCACTAACAGAAATCTTGCTAGGCCTGTGAAGCAAACATTTATAAAAATGAGAGAATTTGCACCAAGCAGTTAACACAGCTCATAGAAACATTAATTTTATTCTATAGAAACTTCACAGAAAAAATCCCCACAAGGGATGCTAAATCTTAGAGAAGCCACATGTTTAACCCAGTGTTTCCCAAACTTTTAAAAGCTTAACACCTCTGAGAAAAAAAGGCACCAACTCTTCACCCCTGTTTTATAGCCAGCCAGTCCTTTACAATCACACCTTTCTCTTTCCTCCCCCTTACACACATGCACATACACAGAGAAAATAGCTTAAGTTGGCACTTTCCCCCCCACATTTACCATGGGATAAAGCACAGAGAGCTGAGCCCAATGTCATAGCTCATTAAGCCATGCTAATGTGGCTGTGTTTTTGAGCTGATGCACTCAACAGAGGCAAACCAAAATAATTAAACCAAAATCAACCAAACCAGGTCCATGGCTTCACTGTAAGGCCCCTGCTAATTCATGGCATGTTTATTCAAACCCTAATTGGCATCCACAGCTTAGATATCATTAGATGCTACAACTAGCTGCTGGTTTTGTCTTTCTCCTATTTTCAGATGATTGGTAAAGTCAAAGTAATTTGAAAAGAGACTAAAACTTATTTGCTTTTGGCTTTGTTACTATCAGATTTTGGACTGAGCAATACTGCAAGGTTTGAGGGTCTCTCCCAGGAGCTGTTACATACCCAGTGTGGAAGTCCAGCTTATGCTGCCCCAGAACTCCTTGCTCATAAGGAATATGGTCCAAAGGTAGATGTCTGGTCCATGTAAGTAGATCTAAAAATGTACTTATTGAAACACTCTCAGCATGAATTGGTTTAGATAAGACTGATATAAATGGGTTGGTGGCATTTAATTTTGGGGCATTAAAAGCAGAAGCAGAGAAGCGTTGTCAGAAAAAAAAAATCAGGGAATATATATCAGAAAATAATATCAGGGAAGGGTCACCCAAAAAAAAAAAAAGCCAAAAAAAACCCACACCAAACAGAGTATCTTGAAATGAGCCTCCATTGCAAAACACTGGAGGAAAAAAATGAATGATCAATACACATGCTATTCTGGAGAGACCCTGTGCTATGAGAAACCAGCAGAAGGCAGGATATCAGCATGTAGGAACTTGTTCTTAAAAGTCAGAGAAAGAATTGTACATATCAACTCTCTCTAATGACACCCCTGCCCTCCTGTCCTGGCAGGCAGTTTTAGCTGATAGCTGAGTAACTTCTGTCAAAATCAGACTCCTTGAAAGCCCTGGACTGACAAATGGGCATTTTCTGTCTAAGGTGTATTTTGCCTAAAAAAAAAGAAATCTGTACAGAAAAATTGAGTCTTAGGGACACACTGGCCAAAGATACAGCTATAACAGAGCTATGAGACTTCCACCCATACCTTAGTGAGGCCCTTTATAATTCTTTAAATTATTATCTCTGCTGAGCTCAGTAGAAAAATAGTAAAGGATGTTTGGAGGGAGGTCTGAGAAACCTGGTTTAGAGAAAGGTATCACTCAATATCACTAAGCAGAGGTATTGGAGCTGCATGATCTTTAAGATTCCTCCGACCCAGGCCATTCTATGGTTCAGTCCATGGTGAAGAACAGTTCTGTTGTGGTGGTGCAGTTCAGCTGGAGCAAGGAAGTACCATGGAGAGGGTTCAAGGAAGCCTCCCTGTTCACAAACTCAGTACAGCTAAGCAAGTTTTCCAAATGTTGGTACTTTTCCAGACTGAATGGCAACCCTTCACAAAGCTTGCTGATTGCTGCTAGCACACTGTTAGTCTTTTGCAAGAGTTAAAGGTTTAAGTCTTTAGCCAACAGCAAGCTGTTACCAAACGAAAGCCTTCTAGGCATAAGTCACACCTAATTTAGCAATCTGAGCAGAGCAAGAGAACTGAATTACTATTTGGAACAAGATCTATTGCATCAGTCCCTGTTCCGTGTTGTCACTCAGCCTCCAAACCAAAATGCTTTATTCTGATGGGCTGGGTACATTACACTGTCACTCCAATTAGCTTATTTTTAAAATAAACAGCAGGTCTCCACTTTCAACACTGCAGGCTTTCCCATTACTCACTGTACACTCTATTTTATGCACACTTCCCACAGCATTCTTTTCTAGATAAAATGGCATTTACACAAAGAAAAAAAGGCGTAAGATGTGTAGTCAGTACAAATTTCTGCTTGGAGGTAATTTGTAACCTCATTTGTGATGCTGAGGGCAACTCTGAAAACTGACTCATAGCTCTGTGAGATTTTTAAATAACTGTTTATTAGCATTATATGGAGCTCTGATGTTTGTCTTGTCTTTTGACAGAGGTGTGAGCATGTTTGCTATGCTAACTGGCACATTACCCTTCACAGTGGAACCTTTTAATATCAAGCAACTACATCAAAAGATGTTAATTGGAGAAATCAGCCCTATTCCATCAGATATATCCCCTGGTAAAGCACTTAAGCTTTTATAAAAAAATACAGATGCAGAAAAGTTTTAACCCATGTAATTATGTGAATTTAGCCATAACACAGCCTTCTGGAAATTAAGATGTACCTTTCACAGTTGCTTTGTTTGCATTTAGAAATAACTTCTTTGAGTCTGCGGCGATATCACTTTATCTCAGGCTACAAGAAAAATAACATTGTTGTCTTTTGAAAAGACCATTATTCTTGGTTCCTATTTACAGGGGAATAAATTCTACATTGCTTTTACATAAGTTGAGCAACTCTGTAATAAATGAGAACAAATGAGAACATTGCCATGTTTAGTATGTCCCATGCTGTGTGTCACAGCAAGGCATTCTTTCCTGGTTTTCCCACAAATAAGTTATCAAAACCTTAGATATTTTTTCCTGGAGGCCTTATCTTTTGGCTACTAACAGACCCTACAACACTGAGATTATTAAAGACATGGGAGGGCTATTTTTGTGAAGGGTATCTTCATATTTTTTTATTAGAAAGAACCCAAATTTAGCATTTTTCAATTAATTTTACTGACAATCTCTAATGAGGTACACTCAATGAAATATTTTTAGGACAACTGCAAAAGATCTCAAAAATTCTAGCCTGAATTACAATCCATGGCTCTAAACCCCAGAATTCACATTGGTGTGCATTCGCGCTCAGTGAGCAGTACCAGGTTTACTCCCTCAAAGTTCAAAATTCTGCTGCTTTACAATGATTCTTATACACCTCTGGCTTTAATCCTTATTTTCTCTCCACCTGGAGTAGCATCCTCCCTGTTGACCATCACAGGCTTAGGCCCCTTCTCACATCTGTTATCTTCACTGACCAAGTGGGAAGGCAGAGCAGAATGAGACATGTTTTGCCCAGCTGCCTACCAGCAAGAGTTCAGATCTCCCCATGGTTTTGAGCACCGTGGCTGTGATGTTAGGCAAGAATGATCCTAGGAACCACGATTAGCTTCAGTGTCTGCCTGCAGCCAAGCACTGGGAAGCAGCAGACAATTCCAGACCAAGCTAGCTGGATCTAATCTGGAGAATTAAGATAATGTGGTAATCCAATTTCTTTCTCTCCCCTAGTAAATGGAATAAGGATATCTACCATTGCTGTGCATTAGTCTTTCATTTAGCTTTCTTTGGAGATCAGTTACCAGATAGCAGCTTCATTTCTGTAGAATCCCTCCATAGCTGCAGTTATTTTATTTCTTATTTTTCTTATTTATGTTATTGTTATAGCGTCTACTAATAAATGCATTATCTCTGCTTTTCTACAAAGCCCACACAGTCAGTGGAAGATTGTGGGTAACTCCATTGTTCTCTTGCCCACTGGGAATTCAGCGAGAGAGCGGGAGAGCGGTAATAAACTGGCCTTGCATACTTTAGATCAAAATTCTTCTGAAGGAGATTCCAAGTGAAAGGAACAGTATGTTCCCAGTTTAATGCTCACTTGCCATTTTTTCATTTCAAAACTTGTCCACTTCTCCAAGGAATATGGAAGAATTCAGTAGTTTTCCCAAGAAAAAAAAAAAACTTAAAAAAAATAGGTACTTTATGCAATGTTGGAGCTGAGTAATTGACAACACATCATGTGAGCACAGGAGTCCATCTCCATCCCTCATTACAGAGAGTTTCATCCAGGCAATTGGCTTCTTTGGATGAAGGACATAACTTCTGTGCAGTCAGCTGGCACAGAAGTGCCCCTTTTCAGAGGCCTGATCAAATGTTGAGTGAGCAAAACACTGAGATTACTGCTGATGTCATTGCCTGCATTCACTGGGGTAAATCAAGAAAATTAGGAACAGAATTCCAGTACTGTGTCTCCAGCAGCATCCAAAGGTCCCTCACAGGCATCCCAGTATAGTTTGGCCACTGCTGCCTACCCTGTTCTTGGAAGAAAAGGGTCACCCTATGGGACCACAGCAGACTCAAAGAAAAGCCCTAGAGACTGAATTCTGCCTGAAGCTCTTACAATGTGGAGAAGCAGGGCAAGTTCTCCATTTCAAAATATGCAGTGGTCAAATATTGAAATATTACTGGTAAACAAGTTGTTTTCTTGGAATACTGCACAGGAGCTGTACACTTCATGCAGTCTCTACTTGAGCCCGACCCTGCTAAGAGGCCTGGAGTCAAAGAAGCAATAAAAGACAAATGGTTGAATGAAGGTTTCACCAGGAAAATACTGAACACTGCTGCCTACGAGAACAGGTAACAGTTGTCACATCTATCTTCTATCCTTGGGATAGAATCCTTGGGATTTCAGGATTAGAGATTTGTGAGGGAAGTGTTTTTAGGATTCTTTTGTTTGTTTGTTTTAGAAGATTTTTGTTATCTACTATGTGTTGCTCCAAAATGACAGTTTTACTTCAGAAAACACCACATCAACACTTCTAATTATGGGTAAATTTTATTTAAGAGGAAACATCCTTATAGAAATGTTTATATCCATTGTATTAATAATTTTGTTCTTAACATGCTTCACAGCTGCTACTAATTTAAGTGTGCTTCTAATCCTTTCCTACACAACTAGGTCTCACATGCCCACCTGAGGAAATATTTTTATATTACACGAAAGTTCTTGTTATTCCAATAATTTTTATTCTCATCCATCTTTGTAGCTGGTTTTAACTAGTCTCTATTTTTTTCTTAAAGCAAAACTTTATGGTTTAAGATTATTATAAAAGTTTGAAGATATGTACAATATAACACTTCACACAAATGTTGCCAACTTTCAAGATCTTTCATACTGGGAAGCTGCAAAGCATACTTTTCATGTCTTTAAATGCCTAAATTTGATGATGGACCTTTTACATCATACTCACTACTGAAAGTAGCTAGTAATGGGTCTAATCTTTTATTCCCAAACTGTTCTGAAAAGGTCAGTATTTCACACTAATTGAAAAAGAAATAATTTGGTCTGTGTAATCTGCATCATCTGCATTGGTGTCTAGAGGACACTTAGCAGGTTTTCCTACCATGGTGATCCACTGCCAGTCACAGCCAGAACTGTTAGAAATCTATGTGCAGTTTCTGTGAGAATTGCCCGTTGCTCCTGCCTTTGCCCTCCTTCCTTCCCTCTGTTCTCATTCATTCTGAAGTTTGAAAAAAGCATCTCAGGAGTCTTATAATCTAAGGATGATTTCTATAATGCCTTTGCTAGACTTTACTACTCACAGAAGCCCACGAGTAAAACAATTATCCTTATAACAAAACATGTTTTATTTCACAATCTGATTTATATAAAAATTAGAATCTTACTGTACTTTCTTTCATTCTCTTTTGTCCTCCCAAGTTTTCCTGCCCTTGCTACTTTTCTGTTTTCTTACATACATGCACACACACTATCTCTCTTTTAATCCATTTGAGGCAACTGTACTGAGAATTGAAATACACACACTTGATTAAAATGAGAAAATGCTGTCTTCCATATTTTGATTTTCAGGCTTAATCCTGGTGGGTGTCCTTTCAGAGTAATCAATTATATCAACAATAGGATGTTTAATGATGCAGTAACAGAACCTCAGCCCAGCAGTGAAGTTAGCATAGCCAGACAAGAAGATTATTGCACAACTGTGCATCATAATTTGCTTATAAAAGCAATTTAGCCAACTCCAGCTGCATCACAAGAAGTGTATTGTCTGCTTACTCTAAATTCTGATATTGTACCTGGTCGCATCATTTGTATTAAAATACTTTTTCCTAATATTTTAGATTTTGCCCCAGTGGATTGAATCCTGTAGTTTTAAACTACATGACAGACGTTATGGAGTTCAGTCTTTCAGAAGTTGTCAACAGTTTAATAAATAACAGACCCTCTCCTGCCATGTCTTCTTATTGCTTATTGCTGAAGAAACTGCTCAGGTACCAGAAAGACTGCAAAAGAGCTCAGGTAAGATATTACTGTCATAAGAGGCATAAAGTGCTCCCTGAATTTTTATAAGGAACAATGCAGCAGTTATGTAGCACACATTAAAAAGGTGTGCATCCAAGGAATGGGAAAAATGCATTAAAAATAGCTATGAAATTGAAGATCCAAGTACAGTTTCAAGAAACCAACATTCTGGCATAATCAGAGGTGATTAATTTATGGGATTTTTTTTTATTCCCAGAGATAAATATATCTTTTTTTATGACTAATTAATTTTTTTAATGAGCTGCTGGTTGTAATGGGATTGAGACTTATTTCGTTTTACATATAAGATTACTTTTCCACTGGGAAAAGGAGCATTAGCATCTCAGTGACCTCTCCATCCCTTTCCTTTCTGACTGGTCTGTGAGGGTTTAATCCAAAGTCTGGGGAGGTGAGTGGGAAGCTGTGAAAGTTGTAAAATCTTTTCCCAGCATCTTTTTTTTTCCATATTTTTTACCCCTGTACCTTATTCTCACACTTCAGCTCCAGCTCACTCAGGAACATGGAGTGAGATCAGAGGGGATAAACATTTTAAAAATAAATTCAAAAAAATTATAGTAATCATTGGTAAGGCCACAATTAGTCAAAAAGGCTGTAAGCTTTTCTTTTACAACCGTCTCCACTAAGGGGTTCACAGCTCAGCCATAAAAATTTTGCTTCAGGCAGAAACTAGGCAGACAGGAAGCCAAATTCCAGCTTCTAACACACAAGTGCAATGGGAAAAGTTTCAGCTACAAAAACACACACATTAGCGATTAGCCTCCCATTCAAAGCCTTCACCCTGGAGAAGCTGTATTTTGAGAAGGTCCAGTTGACTCCTCTAGAAATTATTCAGATGAGCTTGAGCAGATCCAGATCTCCATGCCAGCACACAGCCCCAAGGTCACAACAGTCTGTGCAGTGTCTGCAGACAGAGCCATAACTCAAAAATATGAGTTGGAGAGTGTGTGTGTGCATGCTTAGGGAGAGGAGGCTTTTCTTCACATATGTGAATTTTTTCATATTATGATTTTAAGTAGGATCTGCTAACTCATAAGTCACTCAAAAAGACCCATATTGTGAAGGCTATTGACCAGCTTTCTAATACCTCTGGATATCAAGGTGATTTACAGCCAGCAGAGATCTAGCCTTCCAGGCAAGTGGCAGTGTTTCATGTCATGCATGACCTCTTTCAGCGTCTTACCCGGGTGGAAGAGGGAAGTGATCAGGTACATAAAGTTCCAAGCTGATTAAGGGTCTGTGATACTTTCTGCTACTCCTGACATCCAAAATGCCTTCTCAAGGCAGAGTCTCAAACTGGATTCAAACACAGACCCTTAAATTAGCTCTGATTTTCAGTTAATAACACTAAAAAATATTGCTTTGAAGTCCTAGTAAATACATCTACACCCCGGCAGAACAAAACTGTTGGTAGAACAAGGAGGAAAAGAGGGGAAATTTAATGAAGAAGTGAGTGACTCTTCTCTTCTCTTCTCTTCTCTTCTCTTCTCTTCTCTTCTCTTCTCTTCTCTTCTCTTCTCTTCTCTTCTCTTCAC
>QUSF01000002.1:30404628-30567128 GCA_003676055.1 Chloebia gouldiae
TCTCTTCTCTTCTCTCTCTTCTCTTCTTTCTCTTCTCTTCTCTTCTCATTGACATTTTTCCAGTTTGAAACCAAATCAGTAATAATGCAAAATAATCTGACCAGCTTCCAGCTCAAAACAATAATGGCTTTCACAAAACCACAGCATCACAGATAGGATGAGGTTGGGAGGGACCTCTGGAAGCCATCTGATCTAACCCCACAGGTCAAGCAGAGCCACCTACAGATGGTTGCCCAGAACCATAGCTGGACAGCTTTTTATTGTCTCCAAGGATGAACACCAGCATCCCTGGGCAACTTGTGGCAGTGCTCAAGCACCCTCCCAGTGAAAAACTGTTTCTTGATGTTCAGAGGGAAACTCTTGTGTGTGCTTCAGTCAGTCTCTCAATCATCTCTGTGGTCCAGAACTCTCTACAGTATGTCCATGTCTCTTCTACTGAGGAGCACAGAACCAGATGTAGCACTCCAGGTGTGGCCTCATCACTGCTGAGCAGAGGGGCAGCATCACCTCCCTCGACCTGCTGGCAACACTGGCAACTCCTATTGCAGCCCAGGATTTTTCCATAGATAATCACTCTACATAACTTTTTTCTTATTTTTGTCCCTCGATTCCCTCTTACCTTCTTCTCTGTTATGAAAACTAATATTTCTCCCTTTCTAGTTTTAGGCTTTGCAACTTTTTGCAGATAATAACGATCTCTTGATTGTTTCTTATTCAAGCTTTTTGGATAATTAACCTGTGCAATCAATTCTCCCCAGGAGCTCTTTTAAATAATCGCTATCAGTGCTACCGCTTTATACCAGTTTCTCCAGCATTCAGTAATATTTGTATTTCCCAGCAAGGATAGAATTTGTGCAAAAACAGGGAAGAAAGAGAGGAAGGCTGGCTAAGAAATCAAGCTGGGCATTCTTACTCAATCAATGCTCATATTTTTCCAGTATCCTCTGGCCTGTTCTTCAGCTAAAGCTACTTTATGCACATACTTGCACAATGGCAAAACTTAGCCCTAAGCATACGCAAAGTATATAGGGAAAAGAAAGAATGCATCTCTTGGATCCCAAGGCGGAGCCCGACACGGGTGGCATGACGTTTTTGGGCAGAGGCAGAGCCAAGAGCAGCCCCCAGCTTCCCTGGAGACTGGCCCATGCGGCGCTGGCACAGCTCTCGAAAGAGGCAGCTGGCAGGGGATTATCTTGTGGAGAGGATTCTCTGCTTTGATCTAAAAGAGACCAAATTCTACCACCTCTTTGGCAGGCTGCAATGCACTTCTTTGACCACCCAGCCACAGAGAGCTGAAACTGAGGAAGAGTAAAGATTGTCAACTGAATGCAAGGGGGAAATTTCCCACTTTTTATTCATCCTCTTTTTGAGATCCTGATGTTACTAGAGCTTAATTACAACAGCATGAGTACTTGATATTTGTGTTATAAATTATGCCAAAGATATTTCTAAATGCATAGATATATGTTCTCTATATTCTGTATAAAGCCAGATATTTGCTATTTATTACTAGCAGTGTGTGATCCATCTTTAAATCACATTATTTCCTTTCAGCTCTCCAGATCTTGCAAATGTATGCATCTGCTTTAACTTTAAGGATATGGATAGTTTCACTGAGCCCAACAAGGCAGCTTGTGTGTATAAAATTAAAGCAAAAAATTAGAATCTGCATATAAATCAAATCTAAATTATGGAAACAGACAAGTAACCATTAAGTTTTTACCTGTAACAAGTAACAGGTAAAACAAAGCAACCTGAAAACTAGTTGCCATTTATTTACTCTATTTCTTTCTAGGACCATAAAGATTATTCTATATTTCTGTCTGCCTATGAAAAGGGATATTTACAGGAAGATAATATCTATAGAAGGGCAAATTTATGGTAAAAAAAATACTCTGGTATTTTTGAGCACGTTAGAAACCTCTTTTCCTCCAAGTGACTAGTAGAAAAAGTTGGTTCCTGGCTCTCCTCAATATTCTGTCCAAAAAGAAAAAAACATATCAAATATCAATACAAACAGAAAAGTAATTGCATTCATAATAATGCCTATGAATAAAAAGCAATAAAATATTCTACCAACACAAGCAGCCTAGACATTGTTCGGAATTCAAATGCATATTCACAAAACAGCAGATTCAACCCATTCCAGGCAGCAGAATATGCCATGATTTTTCACACAATACCAAGAAACATACAATTTCCTGGGGAAAAATTTTCAGAAGAAATTCTAATCTAAAACTGAAAAAGTTTGTGGAAATTACTTTTCATGTGCAAACCCCCTGCATTTGAAAACCCAGTATCAGTCATTGTATTTGCACCATTTCCTTGTATACAGAAGTTAGCAGCTGAACATGCAAATAATAGTTTCGTTGGATGCAAACAGATGTGATTCTCATTTTTCTGGCTGCAATTAGAAAGGTCTGTTGAAAGCTTTACCCTTAAAAAAGCATAAGATCCTTTCCATGTTCAAATTTGAGCCATAAGTCATTGGATAAACTTAAAAGACACCCTGTCCTTTTATGCATCGTAGTTTCTCCAAGCAATGTATTTACATTTTATGTGTTCTGCTGTGGAAGAGGGAGCCTTAATGATTACAATTTGCCATCCAGAACTTTATAGCTAGTCCTTGCAGAAAATAGCATTTCTGCCAAAAAGCTTCCTGCCCAGGTGCTTAACCAATTAGCTCTTAAGAGGTCTGGCAGTAAAACCAGTCATGGCAAGTTTTCCGATATACTGTATATAAGGTGACAGCTTGCAAAATATAAGATGAAAATTTGTTTTCTTAACTAGCAGTGTGTAAAATCCTGGGAGACTATTTGATTGCATAGCCTAAAATACTTATGACATCTCAAATTCCCAATTGATCTAGTGTGGTTTTAGCAATATGTTGTCAGCTTAAACATATTTTATTTCTTTTTATAAATACTCTTAAAATAATTTCCCTAATTTTGATCAGGTAATACAAGTACATAGAAAGGATGGGGTGATCCCACAAATTTGAGGTTTGGGGCCCTTCAAATTTTTCCAAACATTTTTGCTAACTGACAAAATACACTCAACCTATCAAAAGTGCCTTTTCCCCACAAATTACACCCACTTTTTAAAATGACGTATTAGATTAAAAACATGTTTTTCATAAGGGGAGCCCTTTGCAACACAAAGATTAGAAGAAAACCTTTAAAAATATAAGCGCACAATGGTAAACTTAATTATCTCTCTGATTCTGGAAGCAAGAAGTTTGTATTATGTGGGGGTGGCTGTAAAAATTCAAGTCACTAGAGATAATCCTTGAAGTAGTAGCCATGTGAAACGAAGTGGGTCTGTCAAAGAAGATATGGAGAGCAGCAAAAAAAGCTTGGTATTGGACTGGAATATCCATGTGGGTAGTTGTCTTGGTTTCAGAAACGACATTTCAGAAATTTCTTTTTCAGGGGTGCCAGACCTGAAGGGAGATGTTCCATGAACGAAGCAGCACACAAAGCAGTCAGCTCACCACAGGACTTGGTTCTGTAGGAAGGGATTTCTTTCCTCTATTCTTTGCTTTGCAAAGTGCTCCCCTTGTGAAAAAATATTATATAAATTTTAAATCTAACATTATATTTAATAGCCCTTGCATTTTCACAAGCTTTTGATAACTGAAACTCAGTGTGCATGAGGACTCTGAAAATTTGGATCATAGGATAAGCAAGGGACCTCCATATGAGAACTTATCCCTCATGCATGAAAGATGCTTGTAGGAGTGAGGGAAGTGGCACTCTAGCAAGGAGTGAGTCCTGAAGCTCATGTTCTTGTTGGGATGAATGGTCTTGTTACCACAGCTCCATGGAGGTCTTCCTGCTGCAATTCCACTGCAAAACCTCCCCAGACCTGTTCTAGTCTTGTGCTGACTATTTGCCCTCACAGCAAACAGCAACTTGCCCATGACAATCTTCCTTCTGGATCAGGGAGTGGCTCACAGCATTCTGCGATGTTTCTGCTTTACAGCAAGAGCTCTGTGGTACTTTGACCTTCCTTACACATCTTGGGAGACTCTCTGAGTCATAAGCCTCAAAGGAAGCGCCATGGTCTTTCCAAAGATGGCATTCTGTTATCCAATGGATTTTCATTAAAACTTTCTCCCTGCAGCCTGCATGGTAAAGAGAAGGGTCTGCCAGCCCATGTACAGCTGGGTTTCAGGGAGGATCTCTGGCATAGGGTCTGTTCAGATGAGATATTGATGTGTGTAACTAAGGATTGTGTGAAGACAAGATTTCCTATTACACCTTATATGTGATTTCTTTTAAAGTTTTTTGTTCCCTTCAAATCAAATGGTGTCTGATCATTTTACAGAGGGAACATGAAGCAGAAAAACACAGTATTAATCCTGATAAACAGCTGAATAAGGAGTCAGAAATTAAGATTTCCCAGAAGGCTGAAATGGACACTCTGGAAAACCTCAGAAATTATGGCAATAGGGCATTTCCTACTGCACTAACCCTGGCAGTGCCAAATGCTGTTCAAGAAGAGGAGATCACAATTGTATTGGAAAACCAAGAAAACTTGTCAAAAGGTACTGTTCTAAAATAAGTCTCAGCATGTTAGTTCAAAAGGGTAAAAGCGTATCTGTCTGAGGAGAAAAGGGAACAAAATTCCTGAAAAATGCTATAGAAATATCTTCCTATTTTGTTCTGAAATTGCGAGTATTTTGATCAATGGTTTCTCAGGCCCAAATCTGGTGATAGATTTAATTTTGATCAGGTGAAGTAATTAGCAGATGAACACCTGATCCAGTGCATACTCTGCAGATATGAACCACAAATAACTGTTCCATGTCCACGTGTAGCTAATTTCCTCTATTGAGTAACCCTGAGACAGTACTAGTGACTCTAAGCCACTGCCAAGAACAGACATTTATAAGTAAAAAAGAGCATTTGTTTACATTTCCAGGATGAACATGAGCATGGTGCAAGTGTCACAACTTCACTATGCTCAATGAGCGGTTGTACTCATATTCATGAGATAATTTTCCACAGTCTCAAAAATATAGAAGATGCCTAGTACTGGATAATCAAACTCCATATCTGAATTTATTTCTGCTCCAGCTATTACACCCTCATGACTATTCAGATCTGTGCTATGTTTCAAATTATGTGATAAATATCCCCAGAAGCATATATGCATTCGTTTGCCCAGAGAAGCTGTGGATGTTCCAATCCTAGAAGTATTCAAGGCTACACAGGATGGAGCTCTGAGAAACCTGATCTACGCATTGGTGAATGGGGATTGGAATAAGATCCTTAAAGTTCCTTCCAACCCAAAGTATTCTATGATTCTTTGATTTTATTGTTCTCAATAAAATTAAGCCAGACAACTTTATGCAGAGAGAGTCATTTCAGACTGTTCAACCAACCAAAAAACTGACAATTGCCTACATGCAGATCACAATCTGCCTGAAATCATCAATGCACAATTGCATTCTGTATTAAGATTTGATTTTATTTATGCCTTTACAAATACTGATTTTATTGTGGGATGAAGCTGATTTGATAAAAATATGTTGTTTTCTTGCAAATACCATTCTAACAAAAGCTGATCTTATTTGTTCTATATTCTGTTTAGTTTCCAAGTTTGCAGGCAGAGAGTTGGTCTGCTGTGGGCGTCCTAAGTCACCAAGAAAAAGTATGCCATGTGAGCCCATTTTTCAGTCACTTTTGGACTCTCAGAACAATCAGAATGGTTTTGAAGACTTGACAGAGACCAGAAAACCATGTCTTCATGAGAAATTCCCATCCACACCAGCAAATAAGCAATCTCCCTTTTCAAAAGTTCAAGCAATACCAAGTACAAGTAAAGTGCCTCCACGGTCTCTGGTGGGAAACAGAATTATTACCAGAAGTCCTTTGCCTCGTCAGGACATGAGGTTTCAAGACCTCCTGAAGGTGGTGCATGACAATATTCATATCCCAACACAGAGGCAACTTGATAAAGACAGTGGTGATCTCCTCATGATTGACTCTCCCCCACTGTCACCTTTCCCCAGGCTGCAACAAGCTACCCCAAAAGAAACCCTTCCTAGAAAGATTTCCTTGCTGGGGGCAACACAGGAACATACAGATATCTGCCCTCTTGTTGTAGTCAATGGTTCAAAACCACCAGCTTTTCCCATGGCCCAACAGCAAAAGTTTAGCATAGGAAGTATGAGGCAGTTTAAAGAAAAC
Organism: Chloebia gouldiae; assembly: GCA_003676055.1. Lineage (NCBI taxonomy): Eukaryota > Metazoa > Chordata > Aves > Passeriformes > Passeridae > Chloebia > Chloebia gouldiae. The sequence continues at coordinate 30,410,826 of QUSF01000002.1, forward strand.
CCGACTCATTTTTTCAGTAAGAAAATTAAGAAAAACTTTATTCAGCTCAGACACATACCAGCAACTACAGATGTAAATCTTCCAGTTTTATGCCCTCCATACCAAACCAGGTCAGGTAAAAACCAGAGACTCTAAGATTAAATTTTACATAAATAAAGAACCCACAAAGCATCAGAATCAAAAAATGGTGAAGGAGTAGGTAAGAAACAAAGGTGGACAGAAAGGGAGAGCAAGAAAAGGAAGGTGCGAGAGATGAATTCAATATTAAAATGAGATTCCTCCAAACACAGAACAATTATATTATTTAAGCTGTGTGTCTTCTGATACTGAGCAAACACCATGCTACAAATTTTGTGAACCACACCAAAGAATCAGAAAAACAGATGCTACTGTAACAGAACAACATCATGTATATCTAGGCACAAAAGTGGGCATTGAGGACAGAAGATGTGATTTTAAATATTTTGTACAGTATTGTCTTAAATTTGTGTTACTTGTACTTATGCATTTCATCAGGGAAATAAATCTAGGCAGGCAATTTTTATTAAGCTATGAACGTCATGCAGAAGGTAAAAAGCCAGCAACAATTAGGGAATAAACAACTAGGGGGGAGGGATGATTGCCATGACACAAATAATAGTCATGGCAATGATAAATTATTTGTTTGTTTCTTTGCTTGTTTATTAGTTCTGACTGTGTGTATTACAACTAATGAAGACCATACAACCTAACCCCCCTGAAAGACAGTTAGTTGAATTTTCTCTGTAAATTTAACAACTTAATTAGTGTTGCCTATTTGTAACTGTTTGCCTTACAATGTTTGTGCCTTACTATTGAAAACATGGATTTGCTTTCAGTTTCAGTGTAGTGTGGATCACTTAGATTGTCATAGTACTAAGCTTTAAGGCTGTTTCTGTACTCAAACAAGTTCTGTATCAGTTTAAATCCCTTAAACTCAACAGATTTGAACTTGACTGACAGCAACAGAGATGTGAATACAATGGGAATCTTCATGTTTGCAGCTCTGTAAGCTCCCGCATAAAATATGTGCAAAGGTTTTTTTTCTCAGAAAATCCAATTTTCCAATAATTTAGGAAATGTTTATGTCTTGAATATGTTTTAAGCTTTGAATTTCCCTTTAAAAAACATTCTTTTTTCTTTTGACATACATTTTGAAACAAATTGATTTAGCTAAAAGTTTACATTTCAATTCACTGTTTCCTTTCACAATGCTGAAATGCTTCATTCTGGACATAAATCACAGAATCATAAAATCACAGAATTGTTTATCTTGGAAAACGACCCTTAAGATTATCAAGCCCACCACTAAACCATGTCCCAAAGAATCACACCTACACATCTTTTAAATACCTCCAGAGATGGTGATTCAACTACTTCCCTGAGCAGTCTGTTCCAATATTTGACAACCCTTTCAGCAAAGATATTTTTACTAATATCTAGCCTAAACCTACCCTGGTGCAGCTTGAAGCCATTTCCTCTTGCCCTGTCATTTGTCATCTGGAAGAAGAGACTGACATCCACACAGTTACAGCCTCCTTTCAGGTAGGTGTAGTGAGCCATGTGGAATCTCCTTTCCTCCAGTCCAAGCAACCCCAGCTCCCTCAGCCACTTCTCATGAGACTTGTGCTCCAGACCCTTTCCCAGCTTTGTTGCTGTTCTCTGGACATGCTCCAGCACCTCAGTGTGTTGTGGTGATGGGGCCCAGAACTGGACACTGCACTTGAGGTGTGACCTCACCAGTGCCAAGCAGAAAGGGACAATCACTGCCCTGGTCCTGCTGGCCACACTAATGCTGAGCCAAGCCAGGATGACCTTGGCCTTCTTGGCCACCCAGACACGCTGCTGGGTCATGTTCAGCTGGCTGCCAACCACTACCCCTCATCTTTTTCTGACATGAACTTTTCTCCAAGCCAGTAGCACTGCATAGGGTTGCTGTGCTGTGACCTGAGCACAGGACCCAGCACTTTGCCCTGTGCATATCAAGCCTTATAAAATTGGCTTAGGCCTCTCTCCAGCCTGTCCAGATCTCTCTGCAGCTTCACATAGATTTGCTGCTGGGATGACACTGAATCTGTCTTCAGGTTCTTCAAGACAGTCTCTATAAGTGGATCCTGCTATTTTCGCAGTCTGTCAATGCAATCACAAAAGATTCCCAGACCTAAGTTTCATAGGTTTTCCATTTACACATAGGAAATGACACCTTTTACTTCTATCCTGTTTCTGAGTCATATTAATAAGTTCAACTGCTTTATGTATTACCAGTTTTAGCTCTGATCTGTTTTTCAAATCACAACTGTTTTCATGTCAGCAAAAGAATTTCAAACCACAGGAAATTCTGAGGATGAGGTACAAATATACACTTGGAGCTATCAAGAAGCAGAACCAAACCTGCTATTGGAAAAATATTAAAAGAATGTCACTGATTTCATACTCAACTTTTAATTTCATCATTCTTTAAATACATAAATGAAAGGATTAATAATTCAGACAGTAAAGGAAAACCTTTGAAAATTCCTGAATAATTCAGAAGTTCTGACATGATATAGCCTTTGTCATACTGATCCATCCAACCTGGGTGAGACTCTGAGGAGAGAATGAAGTGACTATCCAATTCCCTTACAACCCTCTCATATTATGGTTTAGGAACAACAAAACTCTGCAAATCAGAAGGTCACAAAAAGAGAAAAAACAGCTCATGTTCACCAGTGGTCTATACCAGCAAGATGATGAGAAAGGGCAAACAGGAGCATTATAAACACAGTGTTAAAACCACAACATCTGTCCTGCAGACCAAGAAAACTCACTCCTTTTACTTACCTGGGCTGTAATCATAAGGTATGTGAAAAGTTTAAGAAATTTAAAAAATATTCATCATACAAAAACCATTTAAAAACACATCAAGGTTTGCCAAATTGAGAGTGATCCTGAGAAAAATATAAACACATATTTCTTTCTATAAAGCAGCACTTAGAATTTTTATGTCCTTTTATGTTTTTATGTCTTTTTATATTTTTTAAGTAATATGCATTTGCTTCATCCATTTAACTAAAATTAAAATCTTTCTGTATTATAATGTTAATGAACTATATATACCTTCCTCTCTTTCACCTCTTTTCAGTTCTGGTCAATATTTTGGGTCATAGCTCATACAGATGGATACCACAGGAAAATGTAAGTTTGAACTTAAGAAACCTTGTTATCTTTAGAATAAATATTTGAGATTTCTGCTAGGATTCCTGGCATAAAATATTCCAGAATGAGTGTCATCCACTATTTGTCTGGCTGTAGTATTTGGGCACCAGTTGCTTATAAACACATATTTTGTGGCTAATTCTTTAATGAGAAAGCCAGAGGATGCTTTCAGAAAAGAGTTATTTCTGGCTAGGAAGCCAGGAACTTCCTAAACACTCTGTCATGGAGTTTAAGATATCTGCCACCAGTCAGGAGAGTGGGCTGAGGGGCAAAGGGGTTTATTAGAACTAAACACCACAAGGCATACTGAGGTTGAGATTTTGAGGAGCAAGGCGGTTCTGCAGCAGGAATTTTCTTACCCAGCATTGAACTGAGGAGATATCTCTGACTAAGGTGGTTGTCCAGAATCTTTTGTAGTCACTTGAGATTATGAACATCTGGAAAAGAGGGAAAGTAAACTTGATTTGGAGGTCCTTAAGAAGACTCTTCAAAGGTTGCCTGACAATACTGCCATAAGGATTACTCAATCCAACATTTGGGGCTTTGAGTTGCCACAGACTGAGGAATAGGAGCGGAACATTCATGTAATCTCATGAAAACTTTAGATGGCAGGACTCTTTCCTGACCTCTGCAGGAGCTCAGCAGTCAGGTTGTAAGTCTTTATCTGTAGCATACAGAAAAGGCACAGAAAGGTGGAAAGGAGAATCAAATAGATCCTTGAACCTAATCAGATGCTGCTAGGCAAGCAGATATTTCACTTGGAACATGTGTATTAGTAAAGGTGACAGCCTTCTGAAACCATAAAGAGGGCCGAAAACCACTTTTTACAAATCCTTTCTTAGAAAGTAAGTCTCTGTAATGCAGAATGAAAGTATTCCTTTAGACAAAAGAAGGATTTGAGTATCAAGCCCATCCACTGTAACAGCTCAAAAAGGCAATTAAAGCATGAGGAACTATGTTACACAAGCCTTTTCTAAGCTAACAAATACTTAACTCCCATCAGCAGATTCTACAGAACACTTCAATGGATTAGAATGGAAAGCAAGTGTTGCCCCAGCAAAGGAGGAGCTCTTTGGGTCAGACCTTCAGAGCGTCTTTCCAGTGCAATTATGCATAGAAGCTCATGTGGGTATGGCAATATTTCAAAATACTGAGAGGTCTCTTTCACAGAGCACAGTCTATACATCTGCCAGACACCCACTCTTGGCCAGCCGACACCCTTTCCTAGCAGGACTGCGAATTCCCACATCATGGAGACCCCAGTCTTCCTAAGCATTTCTACTTGCTGCATCCCATATGCTTTGGTAAATCAGCATTTCTTCTGCCACTAAACTGAAAAACAACTCCCCAAGATTATTGACATCTAATTATTTACATAAATTTACAGGCCTTTACACATGGGATAACATAGAGAGGTTCAGAGGATATGAAAGATCAAACAACACACACTGTGTTTTTTCATAATGCCTCCCTTTTATTGCCCTAAGACCATCCCTTTCCTCAGACATAAAGTGAGACAGACAAGCAACAGAGATGATGATACTGTCTGTTATTACAATCTTCTAGAGAAAGAAATCCATGTTCTAGTCACTGCACTATTTTCATCAGGAGTCACTGACCCTATCCTGCAGCTGAGAAGAAAATTTATGTTTCAGAAAACCCACCACAAACTGTTGGAAACACTGTAAGTATACCCGGCTCCAATGTGCCTGATTTTCTTCCAATAAGTTAATTATCTTCCTTCCACAAAAAAAAGAAGCAAGCAAACATCTCTTGAGCTCCCAAAGGCAATCCTTTGAGAACAATGGACATTTGATAGACTTCTGTTCTCATTAACTATATAGTAAAGATGGAAAAAAAATCCCATAAGGCCTGAAAAATATTTAGCAGTGACTGAAAGTCAGTAAAACCATGACTGTCATATAGTATTATGCTATCCTGATAAAGCTATCACCTATTGAACATCTGAGCTCAAAAGTACAGCCTCCAACTACAGATTATATATTAGATATCTCTATGCAATACCAGAAAGAATTCACATTCTGCCATTGCTGTCTCTGCAGGGATCCCTCTGCTTCTATGTCTAATTCTGCTTTTGCCCTGTGGATACAACACAAGAAATGCCAAGCACAGATTTCAATGCATAAACATATCATGTGGCATGGTAAGAGAAGTACCTCATAATAGCCCAGTTTGGAAGCATTTACCAAAAATTTGCTTCCTAATAATAAAGAGCTGGGACTTTGATCCTTGTACTGAAGCAAGGAGAGCAAACTATGGCTTTGGGCTTAACTTACTTGTATTGAGATTAGCACCACTCCAAAGACTGAGCTCATTTGTTATGCTTTATGCCCTCTTAGCCTGTGTGCTCTGCAGATTCTTTAGCTTTGATTCACCTTGTGAAAAGGAATGCCTTCCCACTGCATCCTCTCTTTTGCTTCATCATGTCTATCCTTGACTCAGAATTCACGTTGGAAAAACCAAGCTCAGTGCCTGAAATAAAAATAAAAATAAAACCTCCCTTCAAATGGCACAAAGCTGCTTAAAAATGTTAATCTCCCTTATTTTTATGATGTGTTTAATATTAAATGTTCCCATATGGGTACAACACGGCAAACCATGTCCTTCCATTTAAATAGCCTGTTTACTTTAAAATCTGAAACTTGCTACAAATTGAAACCCTTTTTGTTTTTGTCCACCTGGAAAAAATTATTAAATTCTTAAGTCTGCATTGTAATAGGAGCAAACACTTAAGACTGTGAATTCTTAAGTTTCAATATCTATTTTTAAATTGTTTTGCATGTAAGCTTTTAATTTAGATTTAATAAGATTCTAATTGCATTTTTTCAAAAATACCAGTTGATTATTAAAGACATATTTCTGTAGGATTAACTTACACAGTTTAGACTTTTAAAATATTGTTTCAAATAATAATTTAGTATTTTGTGATTTATGCTACTAAATTTAAATATAGTTAATGTAAAATTGCTATAGAATGATTGCAAGAAATCAATTTCTTAAAGATTAACTGTTTTATGAGAGATGCACATCTCCTGTGTCATTATTCCATGTCATTAAGTGCCTTCAGAAAGCTGTGGGCAATTAATGTAAGAAGAGCGCTTAGTTATAATTTCACATATTGTGCAATTAAAGCAAATCAAAAGTTTTGCAATTTTCCATACAGCTCAGAAACAGGAAGAAAATGTATTAGCGTGTTAAACGAAATAAGCTGTACAGTTTCAATTCTCAGGTCTCAGCTGCTTTTTGCCACTTCAGCAGTGCAAAAGAGCCACAGACACAGCAGTCTTGCTCTCCTGATGGTCTTTCCTCAGGGGAAATACTGGGTAATTCAACGCAGGAATAGTGGCTGCATGCCACCTTCTCTTCTTCAGCTGGAGGGTGCAATATCAATACCACATTCCTCTCTTGCTGCCAGATGTACTCTTCAGGGTCACAAGTAGCCAAGATTCATTTATAATAGCTTTACAGCAGCCTAAAGATCTATAAAGTAATTTTTGCTTCACTAATCTGGCACTGACTACTATGGAGGATCTGGGCCTTTAAGCACAGTAAGGTCTCAATTGACTGTTGCTTTGGGCTAACTGTAGGCTTTAGACCTGGATTGAAAAGGCATTATGGTCACCTGGAATCCTCACTGGAAGCCGCGCAGACCCTCACCGTGTTGCATGCTCCATGGAAACACCGTGCTTTTGGCAGGCAAGGGTCTTCTGGAACAGTTATTATAACAGATATTATGGAAGGACTGCACCAGCAGAGAGGTTAATGAGATAACCTCTTTCTTCTTTTTCAACAGTTTATTTTTATGTTCTCAGAAATAATACTTTTCCCACTCACTATTGTCATGACACCCCTCACTGTGCCCCCTCAGATATTATTTAGAACATTATCTTCAGAAGTTTGAGGGTAGAAACTGTCTTTTGCTCTGTTCAGGTTAAGTCAAACGTTTTGATTTTTACCATTAAATTAATGTTTAAGACATGATTGAAATCAGACATTCAAAAGCATACCCAGCATTTAAGAGGCACTGGACATTGGAAGAACCAGTAAAGATAACATCTACCTTTACTCCTGTGAGTAAAACTGCCCCAAAAACAACACCATTGCAGAACAGCAGCAGAAGAATGACTTCCCTTAAGTGCTTCTAAATATGTTAGAGGCACCTTCTGTACCACCTTTCTTAAGTGCTAGTTCATAAGACAAATTAAATGTTTGACATTTTTATTTGACTTAATAACACTTCATGCCAAAGTTAAACTTACAAAAGTCCTGTATATGACAAGTAAGTCAAGCACATGGACCTCTGCACACCATCAGGAACCTCCGAAGAGCTAGAAGACTTCTGGTGATCCACATCATCACAGGCTCAGTAACTGCTTGAGACGCTACTGATGGTGGAGCTGTGTTCCCCTGCCATGAATCACTCTTCAAATAATTAAAACCATTACTCAAGTCAGTACACAACAAAGAATAAAAGCCTGGAACCCCTGATTTTGATACTTGATCAAAGCCCTTGCTTCTTGTGCAATGTGGTGGCACTAGCCTGCCGGGCTGCTGAAGGCAGCTATCAACCACTGCAAATACACCAACAGCCCAGTGCAGGTTGGTAATGGTAACAATCATTCACAAAACAAAGGGTTATTTGGAGCTGAAATATGATTGATATCATTGTTTTCTAGGCTTTTCAAAATTAATGAAGACGAAGCTAATCAGCCAGCTCTGTCTTTATATTTATTGAAGAGAAATATATCCAGCTGGGAAAAGATTCATGTGAATGTGGGCATGTTGCTCAATGGAGTAAGAGACTAAGTGACAACAGGCATGAAAAAGGCAGAGGTTCTCTATCTCTTTTTTTCTCCTCATTTTTCACTGGACAGATATGTCAGGCATTGCAGCCTCTGAAGGCTATGAGCAGAGTGTATGGGAATGACCTGGAATCTGCAGTAGAGGAAGGCAGGGTCAGGGACAACTTCTGCAAACTGAGCACATGCAGCCCATGGAAGCAGATCAGCTGCATCGAAGGGTGCTGAGGGAGCTGTCTGACATCATTCTAGAAAGAGATCTCATCTTTGAAAGGTCACTGCACTCAGGGGAAGTTCCTGATGACAGAAGAAAAGGTCAACATCACACCCATCTTCAGAAGGAGCAAGCAGGGTGAGTCAAGGCAAATAGCCTCACCTCAGTTCCTGGGCACATGATGGAGCAAATCCTCTGGGAAGTCATTGCTGATCACACAAAAAACAAGAAGGCAAAGGGCATCTAGCAATGGTAAATCATGCCCAACCAATCCCACCAATTTCTTTGATGAACTTATGAGCTCCATGGACAATGGAAGAACAAAACATGTTGTACATCTTGACTTCAGCAAGGCTGATACTGTTCAGTCTTTCCTAATAACTGAAGACACTCAGCCTCTTTGCAGGTAATACCAGAAAATAGGCAGGAGCATAGGTTGCAGTTCAGAGGGACCTGGACAAGCTGAAGGAATTGTGCTTATAGGAACCTTATGAGGACTAAGGCAACGTCCTGCATTTGTGAGAGAATAGCTCCAGGCAGCAATAAGGACTTGGGCTCAAGCATGTGGAAAAGCATGGCAGAAAAAGACTGGGGCACCCTGATGGACAATATGCTGAAAGCAAATTGGCAGTGTCCTTTGCAGCAAAGAAGGCCAACTGAATTCTGTTGGCAAAAATTAATACTGTTTCTGTGAGTCAAAACATTTGCCTCTATTTGCCCTTGTGAGACTGCATCTGGAGTAGGGACCTAGTTTTATGTTGCTCAGTACCACAAAGACATGGACATGCTGGGATGAGCCCAGTGGAGGGCCAGAAGGATGAGCAGGACAAAATGCCCAGGATGCCCAAGAAGAGGTTGCCTGAACTGGGTTTGTTCAGTTTCCGGAACAGAAAGCTTGGGTGGACCTTACTGTTGCCTGTAACCAGCTCAGGAAAGAGAATAAGAAACACAGGGAGCCTCACCTCAGAGGTGCACAGACACAAAATAAGATGGAAGAGAAGCCACTTGGAGCTCAGTTGAATCAGAAATTCTGATCACATAAAAGGAGAAAACTTTTTACCACAAACACTGCTTTCCCAGGAGATTTACAAAAGCCAGGCTGGGTGAGCAACCATCCCTGAGCAGCTGGCCTGGTTTTGAGCCCACTGGATTAGATGAACTCCAGAGTTTTCTTCTAACCTGCACCACTCTGTGGTTCTATTTTGGGAAAAGACAGGTACAGATGCATTTGCTCCCTGGGGATGCCCATTTTTTTTTCATTGAATATAAATGGAGATGAAGCTGGTGAGGTTGGTTATACACTACCCACATTTGGATAGGGTCAGTTACAAGAGAGAAATACCACTTTTAGAACAGAAAACTTCAGTAAAATAGAGACATTGTAGAGTGTTATTGTTTAGAAAAGTACATACTGCTAGATACATTTATCCTTGAAAATGTTCCTAGTTGAAGGTTTCCAGGCTTTAAGTCTTAGTTACACTCAAGGTAGGAGAATTCAATGGTAACATGGGCTTAAAAAACAAGAAATGTGTTTGAAAAATATAATAGATACATTATTCTCTGAAGCATGAAGCATTTCTTGTATGTTTTCTGGGAACAAAATCTGGAAAAAAAATCCCAGGCTCGTCCAGAGAGAGGATATTAATTCTAGTTCATTTATGAGCAGCAAAAGGCAATAGGGTATGGCATGTGATTATCTGAACATCTGATTTCTAAAATAACCACACCTCAAAACTGAGAATTTGAGCACAAACTTTAAAACTGGGTTTACTTTTTCATCCAATGAGTCTGGTTTTGGATAAGAATGACCCATGTGTATGTCTGTACTACATTTCCTGTAAATGGTAATACTTATGTAGAAACTGGAATACATCTGAGACTTTCAAAAGATGTGCTATATTTTGCTTTGACTATCTAATTTGGCCCATTTCCCAGACCACTAAACACTTTTTAGACTTGGGTACCATTTTCTCCATGATGTCTCCCTGCATTTCCTGACACTAGCTAAAATGTGGAATTGAATTATTGATAAAGCTACAAATCACTTGCAATATACTTACCCCTCATCCCCCCCAAATAATTTAGTATTCAAATATGACTTAATAGAAAGAGCTTCTTTACAGTACTTCCAGGGTAGTTTTGCAGGCTTTGCATCTTGCCCTTCTGGTTTTATCTGTTATAAGAGTTTTTAACTGACAGTATTTTGCAAGTGAAGTTCAGTTAGTCCAGAGGAAACTTGGGGTGCACATGTAAGGAACTGGTGCAAAAATTATATCACAGTTTTGTATTTTTCAAACAAACTCAGTCTATATAATTCAGCAGAACTTTGGATGCAGCAAATCAGCACAGCACTACTGCAATCAGCTTTATCAGCAGCTGGGTCTCTGGTATGGGTAAAGCCTTTCTTGTTGAATTAATAGCACTTCTCCTTGTCAGCATCTCCCTCCCATACAGGTCATTCTCAAGAGCACTGTTATGGCTGTTCAAATATTTTATGACTAGAAAAGTAGATTAATAATGATAGGCCACACAGTAATGATATATCTTTCATGTCTTTTTTTTTTTTTTTTTTTGTTCCAAGGAACAGGTGAACCCAGATCTCAGCCTCATGTTTCATCAACTCTATCATTTCAAATAGAAAAAAGGCAACTTTTAATCAAACATCAGGATTATGCAGGTTGGGAAATAGAAAAAGCCTTCTAGTGGGATTACCTTTTAAATACTGGAGTAGATTTCCTGTAGGAATTACAGCCTCTTTAGTAGACATGCATAATAATAGGAAAGATAAACTCCTCAGGAGCAACAGAGCTATACTGCATCCTACCCTAGAGGATAATAGATGAGGTGAGGTCTTAGATCTTTCCAGACTTATTTTCCTGATTCATTAATACTACCAATTATTCTTCAGTGTATGTGAATACTACATCACTTTCCTACGTGCCATGCCAAAACATTTGTTCCATTTAGATCTCCTTCTCTGACACTGCAGATCACATTTAGTCCTTATTTGTAGCTGGTTATTATGCAAATCTGTGATCATTAGTTTACCATGTCTCTTCTAAAATGTCTAAATATCATATATTTATTAGTTCAGGCTTTCAAACTGGCCAAAACGTTGTTCTTATTTAACCAGAATTAAAAACATGTTACAAAGAACCAAATTATCATAAGTCAGAGGGCAACCCAAATTGAAGTTCATAGCTAACTGTGTATGTGATCACAGATACTGTACCAGTGAATTCTAGTTCGCTGAATGATTCAGCCTCCATCTGGGGGCATTATATGCAGGAATCACTGCACAGTTCTGGATATTTTAATACCAGGAAAAGGCAGTGGAAAGATGGGCATCTAGAAAAAAAATAATAAAACATAAAAATAATTGAACAGCTTGCGGGTTTGATTTATGAAGGGATGTTAAAGGAATGATGTTTGATTGTCTGCACAATGTCCAAAAGCCATATGTTAAACACTTCAAATATCTGAAGAGTGTAAACAGCAAGCAAAGGAATAATTAACTAGGCTAGGACAAGAAGGTGTAACTAAAAATACATAAAATAAATATACTAGAGGAAATTATTAACAATGAACTTTGTTAATTACAGATAAGTATCTGAAGAAAAGCACCAGGAGTCTCATTTTTCCTTGTAACTTAGAGAGTAAACTGGTTACTGAAAAAAAATCACTGAAAAAAAATTAGGTATCTATTTGGGGCTGGCAAGAGAGCTTGACCGCTATTATTGTTTGATAATATCTTCCTTTGTGGTATTTATAAATCAAAATGCAAAACAAAAGTGGTCACTCAATTGATTGAATTAACCCTGCTTTTCTAAAATGTTAGAGCCAAGAAAATAATACCCCTATGCAAACTATACTCATGAACACTTCCTGAAGGTATTTTCTGTCAGATATTTTTCAAAATAATAAAACCAATAGCACTGCACATTAAAATAAACCAAGAAACAAAATTTTTCCTAAACAATTGTTTAGGACACAAAGTTGGAACCACTAAAAGCAAAACAGATCTTCTGCATTTGTAATCCAGAATTCAGGGAGTCTTCTTTTCCTCTGCAGCTTCAGAAATATTCTTTTGTACTTCTCCTTTGCTACTCAGCCCTGCTGTTGCAAGAAGAAAAGTTTGTTCCTTGTCAAAAGCCTGGAATTCCCATTTATTTGAAAATGAGGAATTTTATATTCCCACTCCTCTTACACAAAGCCATATTCTAATTTACTAATTCCATTTTAGTGTTGCTTCAGTGTTTTAAAGATGGATTAGAAGGTGCAAAAGATAAAAATGTACTCTAGGAGAGCTCCAGGGAAAATTTACCTTAAAAAAAATCTGCTTTGGAAATAATTAGACTCAAGCTCAGCCAAATAAAGAACATCAGAAACAGAATGGGTTGGAAGGAACAGTTTGGGTTGGAAGGGACATTTGAAAGACAACTAGCTCCAACTCCCCTGCAATAAGCCGGGACATCTTTTACTAGAATCAGGGTGCTCAGAGCCCCATCCAGCCTGGCCTTGAATATTTTCAGTGTTAGGGCAAGTACCACCTCTCTGGACAACCTGTTTCACTGCATCACTACTCTCTCTGTAAAAAATATCTTCCATATATCTAGTCTAAATTGACCCTTGTTTGATTTAGAGCAATTGCCCCTGGTGATATTACCACAGGGCCTTGTAAAAAGTCCCTCTCCAGCTCTCTTGTAAGCCCCCTTTAGGTACTGGAAGGGGCTCTGAGGTCTCCCTAGAGAGAGGGAAGATCAAAGGTCTTACAGAAGTCCTTAGAGGGATTGACTTCCATGCTAGTCAATCTACTACTCAACAATGCAGGAAGAGAGATTATATCAAGAGCTATCTCATTTGAGAAAATTAAATTCCAGTAGTAAACTAGTGTCTCTACAGCTAGGAACCAGGGTCCACAGCCAAAAGAGGGAACAAGACAAAGGAACTTTGCTGACATGCTGGTACAGCCTAGAGTATACTCTCACAGCTTCAGCTAAGGGGTACAGACACCAAAATGCAAAATGCTTGTAAGAGTCTCTAATATAGAAAGGGAAACCCCTTTTTCCAAAAAAACAGTTTGAACATAGGAGGAGAATTGTTGCCTCAGTCCGCTTACTGAGATTACAGCTACCAACATTCTCCATTCAAAGCATTTCTAAAAAGCAGAGACTGCTTTTTCAAATTGAAGTATTTTGTGTGATTCACAGTGCTCTTTTTTTTTATCTTTTTTTTTTTCTTACTTTTCAAGCCATCCTAGAAGGAATGAATCTAGAAAGTAAAAGCAGAAAAAGTGAGAAGGAAAAGGGGAAGAAAGATGTGAGAGAGAAAATTAAAATTGACCACGGAAAATATATTTTAAAATAGCAGAAAAAGCTAAAAAATAATATGTGGAGAAGTCTCATTGGGATCCAATAAGGGGCTTTCAGTTTACTATCTCATCTCCTGGTGAAACTACTCACAGAAATCTACCAAAAACTTTGGCAGAGCAATTAGTCAACAAAGGAGCAAACAGGTGGAAATCCATGACAGAGAAAGAGAATCCATCCTGCCAAGCTGGCATCGCAGCCATGACCTGATGGCTCCAGCTCTCTGCAAGGTTTAATGCCCACATCCTTAAAAGCATTTAGTGCACTTAATAGGGGTCAGTGGAAATGAAGCACCTACATAATGGTTAGTCACCTAAATACCTTTGCAGATCCAGGTCTTATTTCAGCAAAGGGCACAGTAGGGCACTATTTGTCATGGAAATTGAGATTCAGCACCTCACCAGTGACAGAAATTTCTAAAGAAGGTTCCAAACTGAGCAACTTTATTTGGAAATGACCATGTACAGCAGCAGCTACTTTTCTGAGCAAATGTGCACATTTACACTTTGTTCCCAGGGAAACAGTTACAAGAACACTGAAATATGGAAAGATTTTTGCTGCTGTATCAGGTGTTTTCATAATAGAAAGTTTGTCCATAAACATAGTCCTCAAAAAAAAAAAAGAAAAAAAAAAGAAAAATAAAGTAAGTGTGACTCAAGGAAAAAAGCATCCAGGGCAGAACAGAAAGTAAGCTGACAGCCCTGTGAACCCAAAACAGCCCCCAAAGAAGATGTGTCTGCCAGCAGAGCCAGCTGAGGCGTCAGCCAAAGAACTCAGCCACAAAGCCAGACACGGCTGCTGGAAAAACACATTCCAGGTCCTCCATGCTGCTGCCAAGTCCACCCCATGATTATAGCCATGGACTTTGGAGAACCCAGAGGAAGAAGGTGAAAAGGAATAGGATCAACGCTGCCTACAAGGAGAAGAGGCAGTGCCAAGGCAACACAAAAATTACTGGTTAGTCCAATTTTACTTTGTTCTTGTCCTACTTTAATGGAGAGCCTAGCTATGGTCTTTCAAAGTTTAAGGGAGACTGCTATTTTTGGCAACAAATCTAACTTTCATAGCAAACACAATAGCGGCCTTACATTACGTGGACTTATGGTCCAATGGGTTCCGAAGTGTTTTACAAACTTCAGCTGATACATGGCCCTGTATACAGGGACCTCTTCATCCACCACTGAAATATTCTCAGCCTCTAAGACAACCTGTCACAAATGCTTTGCAAAGTACAGAAGCTCTTCGCAGTATTTTAGGCCAGGATGTAGTGAATACTTTGCGCTACTGAATCTGAACGGGAAGGAGGAAGATAATTATGTAAGCAGATATTCAGTTGCACTAACTTAACATCCTTCTGCTCTACACCTGCCCTTAAACTCTTATTACAGTGCCTTTAGTGTCACAGTTTGATGACCTTTCTTTTCCAAAGTCTCTTTGGGTAAATGTCCTAAGCTACACAGTTGGATTCTCCTTCTGTTCTGACTGGTGCATATCCTGGGCTCACACCAGTGGTTACCCCTCCACATATGTGTCCCAGTACAGTTCCCAGCCAGATCCAACATCACCTGAGACAGAAATATATAAAGGCCAATAAAATTCTGGGTGAAGCCTTGTAGATCTTTTTCCCTGTGGTTATTTACTGCATGGTAATTTACTGATGCTTTCTTTCACTAGCACTTATGTATTTTAACTCTCTCCTCCACAAAAAAAAGAAAAAGAAAAACAAACAAACAAAAAAATCAACCCAAACCACCATTTCATAAACAGTAAAAGGTTTTTCAGGCCGAATGTCTACCTGTCAACATGAACATTCATCTTAGCCACAATTTAATTCCTTCCCCTAATTCTATAACAAAATTATTGGTTTTGCTCTAAATGTCTATTAAGCACATAAATCCTGTGGCCTTTCCAAAGTCAAGAGAATGTCAAATTATTTAATCCTGTAAAAAAAAGCTTTGTATAGCTAAGCATATTTGTACAACATCTAGAAAGTTTGATGGATTTTGAAATGTGACAAAATATGTAATGCAGATTTTCAGACACAACAACAGAATCACAGATATTCTGAACAAAATAAAATCAAGCATACTTTTAAACTTCACCTCCAAGACAGGGATATAGATGGATCTTTCTCTTCAAGGGATGTTAGGGAAAAAATATTTCTAATTCAATTTGTTTTCAACTTTCTTTTTCTTCTCTAAGTATTTTCTCTGGTAACAGGGCTGATTTTTACACCTGTCATTCAAATCTGCATCTCACACTGCATTCAGATCTGGCCCATCCAGTACCACTATGGACTCAGGATAATCACTGTAAGAATGTCAAACTCTGATTTTTTTATTTTTAGCTTTTGAAAACAGATGGTATTTTCCAAAGGTAAAATATTTCTGGTCATGTGTGAGAAAGAAATATTAACTGTCATTGACTGAAAATTTCATCCTAATACTGAGCAGATGGTCCTACCCCTTTCAATTCACCTGAGTGTGTCACAGTCCTACATTGTGTATCCAAGAACAGACTCAGGCCTTCTTCATATGGTAGATGTACTATCACTTCACAAGGACCAGGTAGGAAATCTGTAACAGTCTAGAAGAGGTGATAAAAATATGACAAAATTGACTACATTTGCCTCAGGAAACTTCTACAAATCAGGTGCATGCTAGCCTTGGGAAACTGCTTTCAGAAGCTCATACACATTAGAAGACCTGAAATAAAACAATATATTGTACCTTTTAACTATGTAATTACATATCTAGCAAAAAACAAGCAGATGTAAAAGTCTGTCAGTCTCAAACTGGGTTGTATCTCAATGCTCTTGCTTTCCTTAAAAATCTTCTCATAGCCAAAAAGTGAGGATAATGTGCTAGATCTGGATCTCATGGTCTGATTTCATAGGTCTTTAACTCACACCCAGTTACTCCTGTGCTGGGCTCAGCAGGTTGAGCTTGGCTGACTCCTGTGAGTGCAGCACACCCACCAGGCACTGGGGACCTGGTTTGATTTGCAGATATCCAGAGATGGAGACACCAACATTCCCCACAGTAGGAGTTTCCAAAGGTTAGTCTTTTCCCCGTTAAAACTTGAGTCTTATTTCCAATATGATTTTGTCTGGCTTCAGTTTCAGGCTATTGGTTTTCATTATTCCTTGGGCAAATAAGCCTGTTCATAATCATACATGTAGATGTACAGCCCTGATGTTCCTATCCTGTTTTTTCTGCAGCTCCCAGAGATCTGAACAGACAGAAAAAGCAGGCTAGCTCATGTGTTAAAAAGGGAAAAGCTCTTCCCATTCTTTAGCTAGGGAAAATATTGCACTAAAGAAAGTTGTTTTTTTGTTGTTTTTTTTCAAGAAGACAACAGCACCCACAAAGACATGCAGCATTTTGAGACTACAGTCTTTTGTTGAACTTCTCACCACCAGCTCCTTGCTGGAGAGCTGTCTCCACAGAATTTCTCCCCACAGCAGCTAGTGGTGAAAATACTTTTCCTGCTCCAGTTTTTCTTGACGGGGAATCCAAATTTATTCCTCGGTTTGCCACATTTCAGAGGGAATTATATTATGCCAATCTCTGCCAATGCTTCTTTTTTGGACTACTACTCTTAGCTGAGGTGGCTGCAGAAAATCACACCAGCATTTTAATGAGGAATTCAGAGAAGTTAAAAGACCTTTCCACTGGTGTTTAAATCTCACACAAACACTAGGCTGCAGCTGCAGCTTTTGCTGCTTATGGATAAATGTATTATTTTAGAACATGGCCAAGACCTCCTTCTAGGAGGTCCTGCAGGAGTGGAGCCAGCAAGTGATTATGAAAGGCAGCCTAAAGAACATTTGACACTGTTTTCTGCCTACGCTTAACAAGCACCTCGTAGGTCGGGCTGCAGTTTGCACGATTTTGGCTTTTAGAAAATATGAAACACCTTGGTAGATGGATTTTACGTCTAGGAGATTCCATCTGAGGCACTGAACCCACCCAGTTTTATTACTTTCAAAAGGTTGGGAAAAGCTTCAAAGTTGCATCTGACAACTTCATGAACTTATTCTAAAAAAATATCTGGAACTTTGGCATCCATGCACTTTTTTTAAAAATAAATACAAAAAAACAGGTTGACACCTCAAATAAGTCTCACTAGACTTATTTTCTTCAGTTAAAATCAATGAATTTGTTCATTATTATGTATTTCATTTCCTTTGAATAAATAAGCCTTTGTTTACTACCTTTTGAAATACTACTCAGTATGTCATTCAGCCCTGGTCTGTCTTGTGATCCAGTGACTGAGATGGAAGAACCAGCTGGCGACTGAGAACATTTGAGTGAAATAAAAGCAAAGAGCAGAAGCTGCAGACTGGGCAGAGCTACAAAGGTGAAGAGAAGGGCATCATCCATTCCAGGAGAGAAGCTGGGACCACTGTTAGGAGCAAACTTCTGAGGACTGCATATGGATTTCCTCCCTCTCCATGTCTTTTCTAATTATTTTAATAAGACATACTGGGCTTGACCCACAAAGGGACTCAGGTAAATGATGACTATTTTATACAGTGCATGGCCATTAGTGTCAATTCCACAGCATTGAACAGCCACTGGTGCTCTCTACATTCTGCACAGGCCTATCAGGCAGGTGAAGATTGGATTGAGAATGGGGACCATACTGGAAAACCAACAGAAAATGCTACAGAGAAGTAGCCTGCACATTTGGGATTTTAATTTCAGGTAAAATAGTGTAAAGCCTGAAAAGATTTGATTTGAGCTCAACTCTGGTCTCCCCCAGGTATCATTCACTTACTCAGACACACAGACACCTATCAAGTTACGTGAAATTTGCATTTTTTTCTACAGAGCAGCCCAGCTTTAAAAAGAAGTTTGGAAACTGCCTCTTACCATGGTCAATATCCTTCCCCTTCAGAGTTCTTCTGAGAGAAAAACTGGCCTAGGTTTCCCATTCTTTAGCAGGGTTATCTGTCCTGACCACTTTAGTTTGTGCTGGAGGTGTCCATCAGAGGAGCACCATGAAATCTGAGGATGCCCAGGTGATGGAGGTGGTGTACCCTAATAAGAAAGGCAAGAAGGCTGCTAATTTTGAGCACTGCAACTGTATGTAATCTTCTGATGTGCTGTCTTATGAACTGCTTTTAAATATATTGTAGTTGTTTACAAAGATATTTTTTGCAGTATTTCCTGCTGCTCACAACTTTAGCCCAGAGGGACTAAATCAAAGGAATAGGAGGAAGAAAAAGCCTTTTGCAATATCCAACCTTGGCATGTCAGAAACCTTGGCATGTGTTCATCGACAGGATGAGATCAATAAAAGTATGGGGGCAAGGGACAAAAGAGAAAGAGTAAGCAGAGGAAGGCAGTACAAAGTAATAAGAAAAGGGAAAAAATGAACAAATGACAAAAGGATCATGACAAATTTCCACACAAGCTTGAAGTCACAAATGAGAAAAGAAGAAATTAGAAGCTCCAAATGAGAAAAGACGAAATCAGAAGCTCCCTTTGAGACCATTAAGGAAGATGGAGTCTGGACAAGCAATCTAATATATGAGAGGCAAGGCTAGACATGGGCAGGCCTTCAGCATTTAATTAGGAATGGAGCAGGCTGACTCTACCCAAGAAGGAGGTCAGAGGCTTCAAAAAGGAATGGAGGACAACATATACCAAGGAATTGTGTAGGGTTACTGGCAGCTCAGACATCCAGTGACTGAAACACTTCAAACAGACGCACAAGAGAGCAAGACCACTGGAAGGACAATTACTAAGCAGAACTCCAGATCGAGAAAAGTCAGCAAGCCAGACAATGATGTGAGGAAAGAGCTCAACCTCGCCCATGCAATAAAGCAAGCAGTAACACCACATTTTGTTGGGCCAGTCAGCTTTTCAGCATTCCGACACTCCTTGTCCTCTGGAATCTGGTATCAGAAAATATGACTAATTCAAAAATTTCAGGTAGAGAACAATTGCAGTTGGCACTGCTGCATTTCTGAAAATATGTGTTACTAAACCAAAAGTGCACAAAGCCCCAACAAAGTCATTATGCTACTCTACCTTCAAAATTAATTGTTATAAAATTATTTGCAGGAACCAGATAGCGATTTCCACTATCATACTCCAAAGTCTGCAGTTTTCTGGGCCTAGCTTAGTTATTCCAGTTAGCCTAGGAATAGGTTAGCATCCAGACTGTTTTAAATCCTCATTCTTGAATTCAAACACAAGATTCAGTAATTCGTCATCAAGTTGCCTGAGCTTTCACCCTTCTACTTTGCTATCCCTGGATGTGTAACTAAACATATTACAGCTGAAAATAAACCAAAATGATTGGTAGACTGTGGCAGTAAAATCATAAATATGTCCTGCAACATAAGGATAATGTAAGAATAATATATGAAGCAAGTTAGGACAAGTATGCTTGAGGATTCTCAGTTAAGGTGCTAAGACATTTATTTACCTATTACACTGCTCACAACTAGTTGCTAGCTTATCTTGTTCTCTTTTCTTTATTTCCTTTTTCCATTTAATGTAGCATGTCAGGACAGGTACTCGTTTCAAATTTGAAGAGGAGAATGAAAGTGTTGTTTATTTAAAATGTTCTGTCTTTTTTGTTCATGTACACAATGCCTAAAGAAGGACTGTAATGGAAATTCCGGTTAAAGTATTTTCTAGAGGAAAAGGTCAGCTGAAGCAAGAAAGAAGGATGATCTCGTATTTCTGACAGCTCAGATACAAGCAAATCTTAGCACCAATAAGTTATGTCATCTGTTAAATTCACATAAGCAGAATGCTTATGCAGATTTTGCACTGTTATGACAAGGCTGTAGAGAACAGGGGGTAAATATTCCATATGAAATAGCTATCTATACAGGGTTACTTGTATCTATTATTATCTTTAAGTAAATCAACTGAGAGTTAAGGCCAGCATGGTTTTCTGTTCTGTCTTCAGAGACCTAAGATGTGCCACATTAAAAAACATAGAAAGCATAAATTTATACTTGGCCAGAATAACACAGAAAGCCATACCTTAGTATCTTACTCACTGAGATACCGTCCATCCCGACCTTGGCTGCAGCTCCATATTTTACACACTATTACTGTCATAGTAACAGACAGAGCCAACAATAATTTGCTTATACAATTCACAATACATTGTCTCCCAGCCACACTGAGGTCTCTTTAACCATCAGCAGATGTGTTGCTTGTATTAGCTATATTTGAACAAAGTAGAATCTATTCAGCCCTAAGGTCCCTATGGCTGGTTGGCTGTGTTTTGATCTTTGTGCATAGCTAATTTGGTGTTCATACCACTGTAAACAATTACAGCACAGTTGAGGAGGTTCAGAAATTTTAGCCCACAACCTACTGACAAAATTTCATGTGTTTCTCCCCTTGCTGGCATCTGAGTTTTAGGAGTCCATGATTAATTGGCAATTAATACTGTAGATGTTCGGTGATGTTCAGTTCTTGAAGTTCTTTCTGTGTGAATAACATCCACAATTTCTTTCACCATAACCTTAAAATATTGTGTCACTTATTAAATTGTCAGTATTCATGCTTCATAATTGAGCCACAAAATCTTGTACAAAAATCTATATATTCACATTAATAAACCTGAAAAATAAACTAATGCAAAGAAGAAAAACACCACCACTGTTGTCCCACATAAAAAACAGAAGGGTTGTGGCTTTTTAATTTATATTTATGGACCTACTTTTGTAAGCAAAGACATTAAAGAAAGAAAAAAGCAGATCCCTCCAAAAAAGGCAAGTGTTTTGTTCCAGATTTGGATTCCTGATACAGCAATACAAATGCACCTAGCACATTGCAATAAAGAATGCAGCTATAATTAATTTTTTTCTGGGTTTAAATTAATTCTGACTGGTGAAAACAGGTTGATCCTAACACTTGGTTAGGATCAGCAAATAACTTAAACTAGAAGTCCCTGAACTCAAATTCATTTGGACAGAAAAGCTGTGTAGTTTCAAGGATCATTAGGCTGAGAGCTATGACTACTGTTTTTAACAGTCAAAGCAGACAAAGAATTGTCTTCCCAGAAGGTTCCCCCGAAAACTTTTGCTTCCTATTTAAAGAATATGAAGGAAGGAGAAACAGTTCAGAAAGCTGCAATATATTTTACCTTTTTTTTGCTAATTTTTTGCTCTTTTACTTTCCAGAATTAGAAGACAAGGAACAAAGCAGACAAGAGGGCAAGGAACAAGGCAAGTCTGAAACATGGAGTTGACTTAAGAACTCGGTATATTCCTCTGCTTACTTCTCTCAGTATTTCCTCACACATTTTATCTAGCACACAGCATTTTCCTTTTAATACCTTTATTCCATCATTTATTTCCCTTCCTGGTATCCATAATACCCATCTTTGACATCTGGTTACTCAACCTACCATTATAGTACAATGTAAAACATGGAGTTTATAAAGCTTGTTGCTTCTTTTGATGGTGGGCTCCACAGCCCAAAGATTTTGCTTTTAAGCCTGACATATCCTGCCTGCAAGAGATTCATACAGCTGTAGAGATGTTCTTATGCCTGCTAGAAAATAAGAAATTTAGATTCAGAAATTCCCCTTCTTCTTGCTGCCTCCACAGGAGATAGTATTTCTCTAAGCTGATCCCCAGCTGCTTTATTGGACCCTTGAGTCCATTGCCAGATAATACATAACCCCAAACAGCCTTAAGATTGCTGGAAGTTCCTGAAGGGTCTGGATGCAGGAATACTGCAACTCAGAAAAAGGCAGCTTTATACTTCCTCCCCTGGGTGTCCTTTTTGCTCTTTGGACATAATAGAGTATCCGGACTTCATATTTCACTTCTTTCTCTCTGCTTCCCTTTCTGGAATGCCAGTGTATGTCAAGCCTCTCATGTCTAAAAACCTAGGTGAATTTGCTATAAAGTTAGATGTTGGTCTAATTACTGCAGACTGGATGTTTAATCCTTCTGCTGCTTCTCTCTGAAGAATCACAATGCCTGAACTGTCAAGCATTGGCAACACTTCTCTAGGATCTTTTGTTCTTATATAATAATATTCATCTTAGTTGAGATGATTATGAAATGAAGGACCTTATTCCTTTTTCTAAGATGGTTTTGCTTATTTCCAATATGTCTCCAAATTTTCTCAACTTCAGGGTAGTAATTGTCATCAAAATAGATAATTCTGTTCTTATACAGCTCTTCATTGTTCTTCCCAGCTGCCTGTAAAAAATTATAGCTGAGTTTGATAATTCTGGAAACAGAAAACAACGTATCTTGAGGGGGTTTGTGCTTCTGCCCTTTAAGATCTTTACATAAGACTATCAAAATGCAAGGATTGTATAAGTGACAGAGACAACATTCCCACATTTTAGTTATTTTCTGTGTTTTTAGGAATGCCATAAATCCTGTCATTGCTTCTCCTTTGAGCTGTTTCCTAAATCACCACATTTTACTCTTTGGAGCCTGTTCTGTTTTACCAGGAAAAATGAGATGTGTGTTCCCTGCACAAGGTTAATCAATAAAATCTTTACAGTCTCTTCTCATCTGGCCAGCCTCACTTTAATTTCAGTAACAGTGCTGTCAACTCACTCAGAGAGGCAGTTTAAGTTTTCTGAAGCCTTTGTACTTCATTTCCCCATTCTTCTACTCTTTATTGCTAACTCTTTTTAATGTATTATCCAAGTTTCTGATAGCCAATCATTTTCACAAAATCCAAGATCTGCAAGTCATATTGCCTCTTGAAAAGCTCAATTTTTGTGAGTATCTGTTAACCCTCAGAGGTGAGAAGATTACTTGGAAAACATGTTGTAAGGTATGGCAAATACTGAAAAAACAAGTTACAAATATCTTCAAATGTGTACTGTTTCTAAAAGTACTTCTTTTCTTCTTAATCTTTTGAGGCCTGATTCATGATTTTCAAATGCCTGAGACTGGCAGTAATATTTTTTCCCAAAAGCAGAACAAATTTTCTTTTTGGCCAGCAGAGTACCTCAGGACAGTTCTGGACAAGAGTCACTCTGTGTCTCACCACTTAAGCCATTTTCCCCAGCAGTTGCATAATACCATACTTCACCTTCCTTTCCAATGGAAAAGACTCTTACCAGTGTTCCAAGTCCTTTTACATCAATTTTTTCACCATCTAAGTGTTGAAATGGATAAAGTGTGGCAGGCAACATTTATTTTAAAGACATATTTTCCAATACCAGTCACATTTTCACATGCATCTCTGCAGCTTATATACACAGAGGCACGTCAGAAGACTGGGTGATCAGACACAAGAGCAGCAATGAATGCTCAAGGACTGTCAGGATTTGTTTTTGCCAGACTGTTTGGTGCTTGTGCCAAATTTCTCACCACAGCCTGAGATTTGATGGAACTGAATGTTTCGGAGAATATTGTGGAAACCTGCCAACATTACCCTTAAAATTAAAGAAAGCATGAATTATTATATTTAATTTTATGATTCTGAGAAAAGTAAGCTATTTATTCAGGATAAGCTTTATGACTGAAATAGATTTTTTTAATTGGCAATTTCACTGTACTTTATTTTTTTCAGATCCATCTGTCTGAAAAAATAAAGGGAGCAGGAACTGAAGCGGTGCATGGAACTTAAACAAGGTACCAGGATTGTTTAAAATTTGTAACATTAATTAATTAATGTACTAAAATATCTACTCTTTTTCCAATCTTCTCATTGTAATATTTGAGAACCTGATATTTTATATTCATATCATTCTAATTAAGGATTTTAATTAAGGAAATTAAGAACAAGATTAAATTATGAGCATTAAAAACAAAGAAACAAGAATAGTGAAAAACAGTTAAATATAATTCAAAGTGAATCTTCCTTATATCATGGCCTAAAAGATTACTGCATAGGCAACAAACTCAAGGTTTTCCAAACAAAAATTACCCTAGACAGACCTGATGGGAAAGCTGGGGGCTGAGTTGTTAAACACTGAAAGTAGTGTAAACATGAAAGTACAAAAAGGCCTCTTGGGCAAGTCTGCAAAATATATTTATAAGTACAACCTGAGGAGATCTGGGAATCACTGAAGAAATTTAAAAGCTAAGTTAGGATGGTTTATACTGAAAATTTAGGTGGGTCTACAGTTCTGGATAATGTGAGGAAAGGTTCAACTACACATGGCAGCTTCCACTGCAAAGAGCCATCATATGGCTATCAAAGAGCCATCAAATGCACGTAGTAAGACTCACAGCTGAAACAAGCAGGCTGTGGCATCAACCTGCCAACTCATGCAGGAACAAAACAAATTTTACATTCTGCAGCATCACACACCTAAATTTTTATTAAAATTAATTGTTATTCCAATAGTCATAGATTTCAGCTATAAAAAGAAAGAGGTTTTTTCCCAAAATATTCCTTTTAGAGATCTTTTAAATTAAAAAAAAAAACTCAAAGTGAAGGTTCTTCTTTAAATAAATAACAAATTTTAAGAAGATTAAAACTATAATGCCTTTTAAAACCTACCAGTTTAGTATGTTACATACATAATACAAGAAAAGATCTTTTTCTGTTCCCAGTTGTCTAGACGTAATGTCAAAAATGTTTCTAAACAGCAGGATTAAAATACTGCATATTACTTTTTATACTGCTAGCAGCTGTACTATCCTCTGCAAGCTTAGCTTTTCCAAATGATTAGAACTACGTATTACAAAATCATGGTTTGTTTAGTTTTCTATCAAATACCTTTAATTTGAACTCTGAATGGCAGTGCTTTAGGTTCCAAATCAAATAACAGTAGGTTTTGAAGCTGTATCAGCAAGCGCTTTAATCATGTGCTATATGGAACAAGTTCTAAATATTAAGAAGAATATTAGATCCACCAGCTAAATAAAAAGCTGGGATCCAGCAATACTTCTTTGCAAACAAAAACTGAATCTCACTCTCTGTGTGACCTTGAGCAAGCTACTTGATCTTTTTGTGCCTTGACAAGACAATTATTAAAACTTGGACTTCTCTGACTAACAGATGTTTCTGTACATCAGTATAGAGAATACTAGAGTAAACACATTACTGAAAACATTCATGACAATAAAACTATGTGGAACCAAATTTCTTTCATTCCCTGTGATTTGCATCTTCATAATTCTTACTGCACTCACTGACAAAGCCACTTAAACCATGAGATCACTTGTTTTCCAACAAATTAAGTCCCAACACTTGCCAATCATTCTGCTTCAGAGGTCAAAGAAGATAAGGTCCTTCTCTTTCTTGCATGGATGCTTAAGACCCTTAGAATTACATGTATTTACAAGAAGTACTCACAAAGCTAACAAGTTCCAAATGTTTCCTTTTCTTAAATGTATGTTTGTTTCAAATCACATGTTTTTAATCTGCACAAATTGTCCATTTCTTATTTATCTCAAGTATATGCTGTCCAAGAGATAGCATAACTAATACAAGTTAGAAAATACTTTTTTCTCGCTTCAACACAAACTGTTGAGCTAGACAAAAAAGCACTATCTTCTCATGACCAAATTATGAAGCCTGTATTACCACTAAGTAAAATACTAACTGCAGAGTGGCATTAATAGAGCTGATTACTTAAAATTAACACTAAATATATGATGGTAAAAGTTTTCAGTACCTTGAAGTCACAATCACACTTACCTAATCAGTGTAGGTTCATTACATGCTGTTCCAAGGTGATCATTCAAAGGTTATTCAAAGCTCATCTTAAATTCTAGATGAATTGAAGAGAGGGAGGGAAATGCTTCTCAGTGTGGGACATCCCACCCTCAACCAGCTGACTAAAGTCACCTGTTTCAGTGTAGAGACAGTCTAGATGAAACTCCTAGTGGAGTTACCAGGTTGAACACCTAAATTCAGGTGAGCAAAATGCCAGCCCAATGTGGGACTCTCTTCTTAATAATGCCAGGCAAAGAATGTAAAAATTAACCAAGGTTAATATGTCTGTTAGATAGCAAAATACTTCTAGGTCTCTACTTCTTTTATGTGTAATGCTTGGTCATTCTGGCTTGGGAGAAAGATCTTGGAAGCATCTTAAAGCTATTTGGTTTTTGGATTTTTTAAATTTATATTCAGATGAATAAATGCTTTATGGAAATAGAGAAATAACATACTTCAACATGTGTCCAATGGTTCTACTGTAAAAAGAACAGTGTTGAATGAGACAATGCACAAAACAGGGTAGGGAAAATGTTAAAACTCAGATGCAGAAGAAGCGCTATTCCATAATTAGTGTGAGGTCTGATAGATTCAGATTACTGCTATTCAGGCTAATGTAAAATAAAAACCCATTAGATGTTGCGGACTCATGAATCTTGCTCTTCCAGTAGCTATCATTCTAGATCTTGGGCATCATTTTATTTTCATAGCACTGATGAGTTTTTATCACAGGGCAGTTAAAATATAAATGTTTAAAGAGGGGGTTGGTTTGGAGAGTTTTGACGGGATCTTTTTGCTTTGCTTAACATAAAAACATCCAATAAAAATTATTACTTCCACTTAGGGCTATTATATGTGACTCCATATTTTCCCAAGGATACAACCTTGTTAAACAACCTTTCTAAGGCTGTTTAACAGTTAGGGTTTGAAAAATTAGTTCAGGTATATAACAATATAGCCATTAACCAGAATATCTCTGGTGTCTCAGACTGATTCCAGAAGGTCATCCAACAACAGCAATGATGTTATTTATTATGTGTCATATACGCATCTTATCGTATCACAAGAAGAAGCTATTTCATACCTAAAGGAATCCAAAGAGACTTTGGCAAGGAAACAAGAGATTCTTAGGACATGTAAGCTGGTGCTTACAGGTTCTAGTGGCATCCATTCTTCCAACAAATTCCTGCAGACTAGAACTAGCTGTAGAGCTGGGAAGGAAAGATAAAAGGGTAATTTAAAAGAATCTGTGAGGAACATTGATGGAATTATGCATCCAATTTGAGTCTGGTATGAACTCTAATGAGGTTTCCTCCAGACAAGTGGAAATTTTTTTTTGCTTTGCCACTTGTATCAAAATAGATCCAGAAATTTGCTCTTAACTGTAGCTGCAATGTCTTGAGTTTTCTCTCCATTCTTATCTAATGCTTAGAGACATTGAAAATCTAACAATGCCAAGTGCTTGAAAGATGTCTGCACAAAACAGTTTCCAGAACATAACATTGTCAAGGCTCTCTAGTCTCTCACCCATTTCCATGCAGTGAATTAAATACTGACATATAAAGATATTAATCCAAAAAGCATTTTTTCACTTCTAGGTTAAAAGAACCTCACAATAATACCCTGCTGTATGTCAATATCACACAGGCAGTTGTTATTACAACTGGCTCTGTCCAGCTTTATTTGCTGTAATCAGAACTTGATGTGAAATCTAAAGCCTTTTGCCATACCTCTCAAGAAAAGAAAAGAAAAAAGACAAAACAGCCAAAAACCTGACTTACGTTTCTCAAAGCTGCAAATGCAGAGTGATGCTAGTAAGCAGGTTTCTAATGAGCTTTATGAGTAATTAATCAGTTTCTTCTGGGACAAAACAAATTTTCAGACATCAGTTATACTGTTGATCAGGGGAAGAGTTAGGTTTTGAGGGGATTTTTTTAAGACAGTTAGAGTAGAAAACCATATGGACTCTTCCTATGGATTGGCTTCACCTTGCTGTACATGGAACTAAAACATACAGTTCTTTCCTGTGCAGGGAAGTCCCAGCTTAAATGTAACTTTTTTTTTCCTTTGAGAACTCCATGGCAACTTCACCAAATCTCCTCCACTGTCACCTCCTGGCCCTGGCCAAGCAGGCACCCCAGGTCTGCAGGAGGAGGATAAATGGCAGCAAGGCTCAAAGCAAATTCAGGGGGTGACATGCATCCCCTCTTTCACTCCCCTTTTTGAGTAAAACACGGCACACCAGGAAGCTCCCATGATTTCCCTGGTTACTCAGTGTTCCCCACCCCATCCCTTAGCAATCTCTTTCCCAACCTTCATGCCATATCATTTCAGCTTTCATCTGTCCTCTTCCTGGATTTATGCCTCTCTTTCCTTCTTAGACCACTTCCAGTTGGTGAAGACTTGGTTAGGACTGAACATTAGTCCTAAAAGAAAAAGGACAAAATAACCACAATCTAGTGGTTACAGATGCCCTCCTACCTTTCAGTCTAGTTGTATCTGTATCATTTTGCAGCCCTGTGCCCTCCTTCCAGAGTTAGGTAAGACTGAGTAGTTCCCAACTGTGTTTATTCTCTAATGCCCTAACCCACAAAATACATCTATGAACTATTTGCATCCCTTATCAGCCTTCATCAGTCAGGTTAAATATAAATTTTTTTTAGTCTGCCCTCCTGAAGCAGGTTTCCTCTTCCACCCTTCTCCGCACCTGTTTCAATTTGAATATTTTTTGTGTTTTTAACACAAGCAGATAAAATTATATGAGAATTCAGCTAAGGTCATATTGGCACCACACAGAAAAATTCCTCTTTTGTTTAATGCTTCTGCTAGCAATATTCTGCTTGAGATTTATATTTACTTTTTTCCCAGCTGTGCCACATCCTTGGCTCAGTCAGAAACTTTTGTCTTTCCCTGCTTTCAACTGCAGCTTCCTGCTTCACATAAAATTTAAGACAAGCTATGGCAATGAATTGAAATGTGTTTAATAACGTCTTGCTTCACTTAATTTAGTCACAATGAAGATTAAATGTTATTTATAGTGTTACTTTACTTGTTTAGATTAGAAGAATTTCTTATTCTTGAAATTCTAATAACTCAAAAATTATACCAACAATTATAAACCAATGCAGGGTGAAGAGCAGGCATCTGTGCTGGTCTGCGACTGCAGTTCCAGAAGCTTCAGCTTTGCTACTGTCAGCTTCAAAGCCTGACTACAGTTTCAAAGATGTCATCATCTTTCTGTAAAAATTAAGGCTATTTTAAGAGGTTCCTCAGCTGTTTATAGAGATTCAGCTCTCAGCACAGTCAACTCAAGAGGTGGGAGCATATGTCTGAGGACTTCTCTGGGCTCCTCAGACCTGTACTGGACTTTTCTCAGTGTATGTTCAGTATCCCATAAAGCCTGAGACTTATCATGGAAATTAGCAATGAGTTGAGGACCAAAAGCCACAATCATGCTAAATGAACACTGGTTGAAACATAAGGTTCTTTGCTTTTTCATATTCCTTGAAAAGGTCATGGCAAAATGACAGATTTACAGATCAGATAATCTTTCTCCAGCTGTTGCTGAAACTGTGTCTCCTCCCATGCTGGATGTGGCCAGTTAAGCCAGTGTTGTTGCTGTGAAGCATTAGTAGATCAACAAACCCAGGGATCAAGGACTTTCATAGATTATGATACCAGATAGATTATCCTTTATAAGAGATAAAATTCCTAAAATCTATATATCTCATCACTGAAGTATCTTTATCAATGCTGTTTAACTTTTCCACAAAATGCATAATCTCCTGTATTATTTTACTGGCTCACTTTGCTGCTTGCTGGAGTGTGTGCCTTCTGGGCCATGCTCTCAATTTCGTTTTTATTTTCCTTCAATGATTTGTCACTGGATAAAACAACAGAGCCCTGGGAGCATGATCTGAAATCCCAATTCTGCCCTCAGCCCAAGCAGAGTAGAGGACTAGTCAGGCTCCCTTCTACTTCCTGCTCTCCCCCTCCTACTTCTCAGCTGAGTGTTTTTAGCACTAGCCCATCATGCAAGAGGCAGATGGTAGCATGTCAGATGAGGAAAGTTGCTTCCCTGACCAGACACAGTACCAGAATGCCTAGAATTTGAATATTAGGACAGTGTTAAGTGGGAAATAAACTTCTCTCTTGAATGAATGAGAAATAGATTCAAGACTAGACCTTAGTGACTAAATGAAAGTGTTCATGCTGTCTGGGTTGGTGTCCAATAAATCTGCTTTCCTATGGGGTTGTCATGCAAAAAAAGTAGGTAAATTGCATGACCACTTCCAGAATATTTCTGCCTTTTATCACTCCACTGCAAGGGTTAACATGATACGGGCTGTAATGAGCTGGCCAGCTCCTGACATGAACAGAATCTGATTGATTATATGCATAGTACACTAACTCCCTGCAGATGATAATGGCCATTCATGTATCATGCATTCAGCAATCACCAACATCTTTAATACAGATGTAAACCTTTGTATTGATGCCAGTTAAGCTACAATGAAGAGAGAAAGAATGTCAGAGAACATTCATTTTATTTCAAAGGGTCACTCCCAGCAGTACAGCATGCCATTTTGTGCTGCCGTTGTTTCTCAGAAACATAATTCCCAGGAATGTACTGTTCCTAGTTTCAGAAGTAAGGACACAATTAAACAGAAAAATACTGCAAACAGATAAAATCCATTGCAGCACAGCTCTCATCCTCTATGCAACAGCATGACAATGCAATGGCATTTGTGACAAGATGTCAAAGGGGAGAGGGTGATCACTGTTCCATGCTGGACCATTTAGGATGAGCTGGACACTAAATAAATTCCCGTAGGTTTTTCTTACCTTCAGTTCACAAGAGGCAGTTGCAATTACAATGTCACAGTGTTTTCAGAATAAGCTCAGATCCTCCTGGAATCGATGAGATACACGGGCAGGTACCACAAAACAAATCTGCAGAAGAATAACTCAAGGAGAAACTTGTGCAGGGAATGGAAACAAGGTGCAAGTGGAAAAGGGGATAATATGCAAAAGAATGGTGATACCACATAAAAACTTGCATGACAGACTAGACAGGCAAGGAACAGATAGCAGGAAAACATGGGATGGGTCGTAACAGAAAACTAAAATTTCCAGGACAAGTAACTTGAGCTGAAAAGGAAAGTGGGATAAATAATAGTTTCAAAGGATATGTTTCTTTGCAATATAAGCTGAGATCAGTCCTCCTAGATGCAACTACTACATCATACTGCTGAACACAGGTAGGGCTGGAGATGGTGCCCCCAGACCCTGCCCTTGGCTTGGTGTCACCCTGTTTTGCTTTACGCTCAGCTCTTTTCTCTCTTGTGCAAGCACAAGCACTGAGGCAGCAATGAACCAAGGAATTCACCTGGATGAGAAGTAAGGAAAAGACAGCCATTCCTCACCTGCATCAGTTTTCTGATCAAATTCAGTAGGAGCTGTTGCAAATGGTTCTGTCAGCATAACACAGGAGTCAGCAGACAGAGACTGGCATGAAGAACGAGTGTTCATGGAATGGGGCATGGACATATGCAATTAATTACACCTTTGACATTTGCTGTTTCTGCTTCATATATGAAAGAGGGCTTGAATGCCTGAAATCTTATCTGTGTTATTTTACCAGTTAGTCTAGTAAAAACAATAACAGAGAAGGGTCAGAGTTAAGATTTGGAGCAAAACCAGCTCTAGTTTGTAACTAAAATAGTTGCTTCCTTGAATAATTAGATTCACAAATTTAGCTGTGCTTTGCCTGCCTGGTTCAGTACACTATAAGCCAAGTTTTGCAGCAGTTGGAATTAAATCACAGCAATGGGATTGGTCAGAAAACAAATTATAAAGTACAGTAGATTAAAGGTCAAAGTCCCAAAGAGTTAAGTATTCTTTGAGGAATATTTCCATTCCCTAAAGTAGATGGGTGTAACTCTCAGGCTTGAAGTCATTGATAGGAGTGGCTGTTTGCATCAGGTGCATAAATGTGGCCCCTGAGAGGCCAAAGTATCCCACAACACCAAATTAGATAAATGGGAGGTTTGTTTTCACTGTCACTCTCTGAGTGGTACTTCGTGCTTAGTTCTTCATCCTCTCTACCCTCCAGCAAATGTGTAAGTTGCTTTTCATGTCAAAATCTCCAACAGGGTTGCTTCTCCTTTCAAGACAAGCTTAAGCTATCTGACATACCATACAAAAACATGAGAGAAATTCAGCAAATCTACATTTGCTCACACTGTATTTAGGCAATATTTTGACTGAGGTCATTTAACACTGGGACAAATGAGATGGTGCTAGGTGTCTGTACTATATGAAGGAGGGAAAATATTTCCCACCATTATTTTTGCATATATGTAATTCTGAGAGACCTATGTATTATGATAATTAATAATCATATGCCCAGAAGACAAAACACTCACCAATTCAATTTATTCAGCAGTTCTTGCTGTATTAAGACGCTAAGAAAAAAAGAAAAGCAAAAAAAACTTCCATGTGCTGGAAAAGAACAGCCTAGGACACCAGAGAGACAAAAGAATGCAAGTCCATTTAATGTATAATCAATTCACCTCAGTTTATAATGGGAATTAATCTCACTTCCTCCCATCAGTAAAAAGTATGCAAACAGAGAAGTGTACCTGATGAAAGTATATAGGAAATGTCAAATATTCCACAGATGCAAGCCATGAGCTAAATTTAATTGGCAAAGCACAATCAATAGAGAAAATAGATCTAAGGACTTACTGGACTTCTCTTTTTGTATAGCTAATTCCAATGCACATTAATGCCCTGCAAAAATTATTTGGCCTCAACATATCACAAAAAAATCAGTCAGAATTAACTATTTTATCCTGAAGGTGTAATTTTTTGGAGTTTAGGAGACTAAGGTTCAGCATTTCAACTGCTCAGCAAAAGCATTTAACATCAATTCATTTTTCTGAAATTTTCTGGGGGCTTTTGGGGGATTTTTTGTTTGTTTGTTTGTGTGGTTTTTTTTTTTTTTTTTTTTTTTTTAATCTACAATGGGTATTTCAGACCTCTGTGTTCCCTCCCCAGGAAAGTGTCCCATTTCTGGTATGCATTCAGTCACCTGAAGATCTGCCCAGACTCCCAGCCCTTCCACTCAAGCAGGGACATATAAAACCTTCCTACAGCCACAAATTCACCAAATAGCTGCATATGGTCACCGGGAACACAGATAGCTCCTATATATAAGGTGACAGTGCTGGTGAACTTCTCTTTTTCTCCTCCAGAATGAATCACACAGAAACTGATGGCAATACTGCCCTTGATGATGATGATCAAATCATAGAATCATAGACTAGTTTGTGTAAGAAGGGATGATAAAAAATAATCTAGTTCCTGCTTTGTGCAGGAACACCTTCCTCTAGACAGGTTGCTCAAATCCCCATCCAACCTGGCCTTGTACATCTCTCAGGGATGGGCAACCATATCTTCACTGTGCAATCTGTTCCATTGTCTCACCACTCTCATAGTAGAAGAATTTCTTCTTAATATCTAATCTAAACCTACCCTCCTTCAGCTTAAAACCATTGCCCCTTGTCACTAAAAGCCCTTGTGGAAAGTCCCTCTCCAGCTTTCTTGTCACGCCTTTTACATACCAGAAGGTGCTATTAGGTCTGCCTGGATCTTCTCTTCACCAGGCTGAACAACCTCAATCCTCTCAGCTTGTTTTTCATAGGAGAGGTTCTTCAGCCCTCTGAACATCTTTGTGGTCCTCCTCTGGACTTGCTCCAGCAGGTCCCCATCCTTCTGATGCTGGGGCCCCACAGCTGGATGCAGTACTCTGGGAGGGGTCTCACAAGAGCAGAGCAGAGGGGCAGAATCACCTCCCTCAATCTGCTGGTCACATTCCTTTTGATTCAGCCCAGGACATGGCTGGCTGCCTGGGCTGTGAGGGCATGTTGTGGGTCATGTTGAGCATCTTATCAACCACCACTCACTCCCAAATCCTTCTCAGGGCTGCTCTGAACCCATTCTCCACCCAGTCTGTGTTTGTGCTTGGGATTGCCCTGACCCAGGGGCAGGACCTTGCACTCGGCCTTGTTGAAGTTCGTGATGTCCACTCTGACCCACCTCTAAAGCCTGTCCAGGTCCCTCTGGATAAAATCCCTTCCCTCCAGTGTGTTGACTGCTCCTTGTAGCTTGGTGCCATCAGCAAACCTGCTCAGTGGTACCAGCTCAGTACCACTGTCCATGTCACTGACAAAGATGTTAAACAGCACCCATCCCAACACCAGTCCTTGAGGGATGTCCCACTCTTTGAGCATGACTATCTAGCCAATTCTTTATCCACGGAGTGGTTCATCCATAAAATCATATTTCTCCAGTTTAGAAATACAGATCTTGTAGGATGAAATCCAGAACAACTTCAAAATAAGATGTAAACACCTTCAGGGCTTAGGATTCCAGCCAGCAGCAGATTTCCTTGCAGGTAGGTCACAGTTAGTTTTTAGTCTCGATCCTGCTGTCCTCAAAACAGTGAGTAGCCAAGGTCTCTAACATTATAGTGTTTGTTACAGAAGTTTGTTCTCCTGCTCTGTCATATCTCAGAAGAGGTATTGGAGAGGTCTCTTGCCTACTGCAGAATTTGTTGAGCCTCTCTTGTAGATCATTTTCAGAGCTACATGCTCTGTCAGTCAAAATAGAACCTATGAGCACCAGTATGATATCCTTCTCTAACAGTCATCACCACCACAACTCTCTTGGCTAAATGGAAGGAAGAAGTGCCCACAAACAAATGGGACATTCAAGAGAATTTAGCACTAATCTCCAAAACTGGAGGATGTTTTTCTTCTTGATGTTTCCAAATTACATCTCCCCTGAAGCCCTTCAAAATTCATTTCTGGACAACCACCGGGAAACACTACAGGATGAATTGCCTGAGGCCTGAACCTTCTTCAGATCCACAAACCAGGCACTCCTGAGACACTCAATCCAGCAAGTGCTTGAAAGAACATGCAAAAGGCAGTGGAGGCTACCATATTTTTCCAAAACAGCTCCGTTTAACCAACAATGGATTTGCTCCCTCTCTTGCTGCCAGCTCTGGAGACCTACCCTTCCCTTTCACCAGCTCTTGCATTAATTTGACCCCTTGAAAAGTGAATTTAGCTCACTAAACTGGCAGAAACCTAATCCAACAAAAAAAAAAAATCAAGAAAAGTGAATACTTTTCACCACTTTAGTGAGCTAATGGATCAGACACATCCCAGAGATGACAGAAGGGAGACAAATGGAGTGTGTGTCCAGGAACGGGCCTGGCCCTTTCACCAGCAGCCGTTCGTGGGCTGAATCAGCTGCCTCATGAAGCCTCACCCTCAGGAGAAGATAAAGCCTGATGGAGAAGCCCGATATTCTGAAGAGGACTGGGGAAAAGAGAGTGAGACTTTTCTAGTCCAGCCACAGTGCTGGAGGACCCAAGCTGCTAGAAAATCAGGGCTAGGTAAGTCTTCTCAGAGGAGAGTTGTGACACTCTCTGGCTTGAAGTTTGGTCACCCAGCAGCTCCAAATAGAAGGAGAGGCAGGAAGGGCAAGGGAGCTTGTCAAAGCCTATCAGTCCCTGGAGCAGGGGTACTGCTGGACGAGTCATGCCTTTGAAAGAGTAGTGCTGCAGCTGGCAGTGAGGACAAAAAAATTATGTGTCCTCCAATAAGAAAATTAAGGACTAATCACAACAAAGTTTACCACAGCAACTGAGGACATAAAGGCCTGAGCTGAAATAAAAGCCTATCTAACATGGTTGACTGCCTGGGCTGTGAGGGCAAAACAGCAAAACTGGACCACATGCAACATTTTCTGGTTAGTATATATAACTGAGAAACATCAGAGAGTAAGAAGTCTGGGTTGACAAAGCAAGTAAATAATTTGTCAAAGAGAAGAACCTGCCCCGTGTTATATCCATGTATGGATATAATTGACCACATTTCATCTTAGGAGAAGAGAAAAGTTGTGGCCAACTTCAAAGGGATCTGAACAAAAGTATTCTAATGATTAATGAATTAGCATCGTTGAAGTAAACGAGCTATTCTGAATGCCTGCCCAAAGGCAGTCATGGGAAAGTTTCCAGAACTATTGTCATTTTTCCTGGAACTCATTGACTTTAAGGACTCCACAGCTGCAAGAATTGTGCGAGCATTTCAAGACTGTCATTTTCACCACCGATTTTCTGAAAAATTCTTCCTGAACTGATTTTTATTGGTTTCAGCTGGGGAATCCATTGCACCCAGCCAGGAAATGCCACATGCCTCCTAAGCTACTGCTCTATTCTTCTTGCACTGATGCTATCAGATACTCAAATTCACTGCAGGGAGAACGCTGGGGGCCAAATTTGCCCTCTGATGTATGCACACAGCTCCCATAGAGCTAATGCAGAATTTTTTCGCCTTTGATGCCTCTTATGAAGAAGCCTGGAAGTATTGCATTAGAACAGGGAGTTCACACTATTGGTGGTCCCCATTGTCATTAACACAGTTAGTGGCTTTCCAGTGAAAAACACAGAACAGCTCTTTTGTTTGTTTGTTTTATAAGCAGATCTTCCAGGGTGGGATCTGGCTTGCTCAAATCCTGCCAAAGATTAAACCTCAGCCTCTAAAATCCATGTAAACCAAGAGTGATCCATTCTGCTTTCTTTTGAGAACTGTCTAACCTTTTAGGCAATCAAATAAATCAGGCACCTTCCTCCCTCTGCCTGAAAACTCTACAGACAACTAATTCACAGCTCCATGCTCAGCAAGACCAACTGAGCACACTCCCAAAAGGAGTTAGGGAGGGTATCTCACTTCTGCTCCCACTCTTACTCCCAGCCTCACCAAGCCATCCCTTCTGTTGTGCTAACTGAGATGCTCATGGGACCCTTGCTGTGGCAAGCAGCACGGCAGAAAATCATCCACGTCTTTGCAGGGCTTGTTTTCTGCTACTACAGTGAGTTGGGTCAGCTCCTACATGGTCTCAGTCCCACAGACAGCCCTAGGTATGTGGTTGGACATGCAGACAGAAGTGTGAATGACACCACATTACGGCATTTTTGGGTCATGAAACTGGTTGTTTTATTGCCAGTTAGTGTTCAGAAGGCCCATTTCTGGGGAGAGAGGAGCTCTAAGTCATCTGCTGCAACTTGCAAGCAAGAAACTACCCCAGATCTACCCCTACTCTCAGCAAAATCTGCATAACTAAGTAAGGCCAAGACTACAGCTACTGTAAATCACTGACTCTTGAAAAACCTACATCAGGCAAGTTTGTTCAGTTGCCTTGGCTTTTCCTTGATACAGTTTGGAGTTTTTCTATGAAGTCTAATAAAGACAGACAAATTAGAGCAAATTGTTAAAGTGAATTAAATACATATAAACATAATTTCACTTTGAAGGAAACATGAGTGAAGACATGTAACTTGGAGCAGAACTGAAATCCACGCCCACCAGCTGCAGCCAGTTCACCTCCTCCTTCCCACATGAGCACACACCCCGGGTGTGCTGCTCTGTGGAACTGCTCTGGTCCTCTGTCCAGACTCCCAGCTTCAGCAGAGCTTTGATCACAGCTCTTTCCTGAATGCATTCTTGTGTGTTGGAGCAGCCATGTGAGGGGCCTTGATGGGACTGAGTGCTGAGAGCCACAACAGAAACTCATTTAGTTTGATGTGACAAAACTGCTCCTCAGACAAATGCTCCGTGGTGGTCCCATGGTAGGAACATGTGTAGAAGGCCTTGCTGAAGTAATAATACTAAAGTAATTTCATGCCTCCACCCACTTCTAGGCCTTGAAAATTTGTCATCCTCAACTGGTATAAATGGATGCAGCTTCTCTGAATTCAGTGAAGCCATGGTATACTAAGAGTCTGGTCTTCATGGTCTTATAGTAAACTACCATAATGAGCTTTATTCTGAGTCCTATTTATAAATAAAGGCTTGTTCTTTGTAAGTTTAACCTTTCTCAAGTCATTGAGCAAAAATGCTCAATTTTTTTCTAGCTTCTGATTAAAGAAAATATCTACAGACTACCTGGATTTATAAGTATCTAAATACTTAAACTCCTATTTTAAAAAATTAAGGACCAAGTTCTGTAGGAGACATCCTATAAAAGAATTCTTTCCCAGGTCTACAATGATGTTTCAGATGAATCTGATATCCTAAGATTACAAAGAGGAAATATTAACACCTAAAGCAAGTAAATCCATATGTGAACTTTCACAATACTTTCTGAAGCAGTTGTTTGCATACTTCTTTTCAAGTTCTTATGTGCTCATTTGCTAAGCAACTCCATCACTTACATAACTGCCGTGAGTAACCATACGGAAACACGTCATTTTGGCAGTCTACTCAATCACTGACAGCATTTATCCAACAATTTTTCAAGCACATAGAAGGTCTAGATTCCCAGGCCCACCAGTGGTACAAAAGAAAGAGGATACAAGAGACTCCTCTGCCATCAAAAGAAAGCAGCCCCTAATCCATCAGGAGTCCTGAGCAGAAGGACTCACAAATGAGCTTAGACCAGATTTGGGTGCAACACAAAAAGTTCCAGAGAGCTAGATGTGACCCATAGGCTGAAATAAACAGCTTTGCCTCTCTGCAAGGAGGGGCCAATATCATCCCATATCTTGCTTACAAATCTGGTGTTCAAACAACCATCTGAAATTCTGAAATCAATGCAGAATGCTAAAACTGTTAAGGTGTTTAAGTCTGATGGGTGCATTCAGTGGGGCCAGCTCTCTAATACCTGGATGCGAACTGAAATTCATGGAAACTGTGGTCTCTTCCAGTCCAATACATTCTGTGATTCTATGAAACACTGTTTAACAGCTATTTTATTTAATGAAGTACAATCACAACCAGGTTTTACATTTTCCTAAGGCCAATGGAAAAAGTTAGAGAATTAGATAATTTCATTGCCTGCTTAGAATGCAACATTTCACACTAGAGCAGGATGGAAATCACATAGATCACTGCCAGGCATGCAGATTTGTTCTTATAAGATCTGTCAGACTCAAATAATTTCAGAATAAAGAAAAACTCTGCTTCAAACTACCCTGCAGTAAAAAAAAGTTCCAGTGACAAACTTCTAC
This sequence comes from Chloebia gouldiae, assembly GCA_003676055.1. Taxonomy (NCBI): domain Eukaryota; kingdom Metazoa; phylum Chordata; class Aves; order Passeriformes; family Passeridae; genus Chloebia; species Chloebia gouldiae. Next base: position 30,450,152 of record QUSF01000002.1, read on the forward strand.
TCTCTTTTATTTTACATACCTTTTCAAGTCCCTCTCTACTCCACTGTCAAGTTCTGTTAGCATCACCACACTGAGAAAGAGACTGGAAACAAACCACAAGAAAATCTGTCTTGCTAAAATAAACCTGATTTTTCTTTTCATGTGAGATGACTAACTAGCATTAAAAAACTAGCATTTTTACTTTAGTTTAGTGAAGATACTAACCAGAACTGCAAAATTTTGGATAGAAACTTGGTTTTCAATATTGTTTTCCAAATTTCTGTTTATACTTTCAAAGTCAAATGGATTTAGGCTTGTGTTTTGACCTCTTCTGCAGGTTTTTTCCTCAGTGACCCACCATTCTACTATCTTCCCTCAGAGCTTAATCTTCCTGTTAACAAAGAACAATATATTTGCACACTGCCTTGCTAACATAATGAGCACAGTTATAAACCAGAATTGCTGGACACTTGAACTTGAAGTTCTCAGGGAATGGTTAAATGAGGGCAGCCAATAAGGAGGGGCTTAAAATAATTAAAGGTAAATTTGCACGAAAGTTATAGAGGCTAAAAGACAATGGTGGGCAAGGAACCATCTCTTTTCCATGAACCAGTTAAGGGGAAAAGATTGTTGAGACCAAGGTCTTATTGCAATATTTCATTAGCATCAGATGATATATAGAACTGGCTAATTTAGAGAAAGTTACAGTTTGTTCAGTGGAAAGGAAAAATCTGACATACTAATCATGCATACACTTTCTCTGAAGTCCAAACAGAGAGAGACTTGCTGCTTTAAGATCTTTGGGCAATATTAAATGGGCTAGGAGACCATTGGGACTGTCTTGGATTAGAACACAGCATAATATCACACTGAGAAATTAACACAGCAAAGATGTGACAGTTGCAACAAAAATGACCTCAAGTGTATAATTTGGTGTTTTGAATTTCCCAAACTTTAGCTGAAAAAAAGGAGTATTACAAGGCCTGTTCAAGTTGGCCAAATATTCAAACACTTTTATAGTCAGTGAATGGAGATAAATATTTGACAAGAGCTATTAATCCTAGTCAGATATTCTAAATGGAGTCAAACAATCTTGGGAGTGCTCCTATCCACTGCCTGAAGAGACAGCCTGGACATCTGGTCTAGATATCCAATGTCTAGATGTGCAGGATATATGAGCTGACTCCCTCCCAGCAAGTTCTTGAAATGTATCTGTCCTGGAGCAAAAAGGACAGTACTTGCCTGGACTCCACTCTAAGGAATAGGGAGGGATGGAGTGGAAAGTGGAAGTGGGTTTGTGACTGTGGATTTTTAGAAGAAAAAGTGGCAAAGAGCATAAAGGACAATGGAATTCAGGAAAACAACTATCAAGAAATGCCATTTTAACAGGTTATAAAAAACAAAAAGAGTCCAGTTGTTTAAAAAAGCAGCAATTAGGGTATTGTCAAAAAGCAGCGACTATTCTAATCCATATCTCATTGTCAGATGGTGGCACAGCACTTCACAAAAGATGCCAGCCTCTTGTGGGGAGTCTGAAGAAGATGTCTAGAAATACAAGAAAAATTTGGAATTGCTGAAGGAACTCAGAATATTTAAGTCTAGGGAAAAAAAAACCCAGACTGATTTACAAAATATTGATAGTACTCCAAAGATAGAACAGTGCAACATGAAGGAGGTTAACCAGTTAGGTTGAACATGTCTGATTTTGAATTGGTCAAAAATGCTCTGAACTTACAGCAAAATAGGTTTAGGCTGACACTATAGACTTCTTTCTCTAGCAAGACTAGTGATGTGGTGCAGTGGAAATTCAACAGTCCCAATCTATTAACAGAATTTTATGAACAACTTTCATCAGTGCCTGCAATAAATGTAGATAATTGCCTTGGAATAAGTGGTGGAGTAGATGAGCTCAGTCATTTCCTAAAGCAGACTCCAGTAAAGCTAATTTTAGCCTAGAGATGCTAATTCCTCTTGGCTCTCTCCACAGTTAGTCAAGAACAGCTCCTATAGATGCAGATACAGAACAGAACTCTCCCCACTGGCTTAACATGAATAGGCCCAATATTCCCCCAAAGCAAAGTACACCCATCCTCGTCCCCTCCCTCCACTACTGCCACAAATAGTTTTGTGCTCCTTTCAATCCACCTACAGTCTTCTCTTCCTGATCTTTTCAAATACCAGACCTCAGCCTGTGAAATCTAAAAAGATTCCCATTCCTTCTCACGGTTACCCTTGTTCCTTATTTCTCAGTATTGAAGAATCATAATTTATTGAGAATTCTTACAAAACAGATCAGACTGACAGGGTCTTGTATGAGAAATGCCTCAGTCTGCGTTACAGTCGGGTTTGTTTTTCAGGACGTGCAATTACAATATCACAAGTGTCCTTTGTCTCAATTTTTTTTAATCAACACTAACTAATCAGCAGATATTGGTGTTCTCTGGACTATTCCCTCAGGTTTGAAAAGTAGTCACAAGTCAGCAATCATTCTTAAATACTTGCACAAGAAAAAAAAGTGGCCTCTTTGCCTTCCAAAAAACCTTCGTAGTGCCTTTGAAATTATCTATAGTTTAGTAGGGCAAATTGCCCCATAATAAAAACAAAACAAAAATATAATCCCCGACAGACAGAGGTCAACAACAACAACAGGCTCACAGTCACTCTCAGGTTTCTGCCAGGGATAGGGTTCAACTTCCACTGTACAGGTTATGTGCAGGTTCAGTGACCACAGAACATGCCCTTGAGCCACCCACTTTCCTCAGGATAAACTGGCTGCAGAGTGCTCCACCCAGTCCTGTCCTGCGCAGATGCTTCAGTCTGCATTGCATGGGCAGGACTGGCAAGTGACACTGATCATTCAGGGTGAGACCACAGGCACTGCCTCAATCTCAGAGGCATACAGGCAACCTCTGTCCTGTGCTTCCTCTAGGAACAAGGGAAAAAAAAACATTGTGGCCATCTGGTCATTTTATGAATTGCTTTTGCTTGCCAGGAAACACTTGGAGACCCCTAGTTCAAACAACCCTCAGTTCAGAAATCAAGATTATATCTAAAGCCTCAGGAGATAAAGCATAGTACAAGGTAATCCAGACACATGTAAGTTTCAAAATTATTAGAAGAGTAAATACTTAAATCTCAAGTACTGCTCAACCTTTAGCATTATGATCTGCTAACCCCAATGTTATTCAGCTGCAGATCCTCTCTATCACTTGCTTGTGTTTTATAAGCTACCATACTGGGAGTCCCTGGGCAAGTGACAGCAGAGGATGTGGTAAGACAAGGCCACAGCCCAGTATTGACACAGGCAGCATAGCCTCAGCACTGAACTCACCTCATTCACCCTTACATTCCCACTAGACAGCTGCAGGATAAGAAGGGCTGTGGATAACTCCCAAGGACTGTAACAATAGAACTGTAGAATCATTAGGATTGGAAAAGACGTCTAAAATCATCAAGTCCAACCTGTGGCTGAACACCCCCTTGTCAACTAAACCACAGCACTAAATGCCACGTTCAGCTGTTTCTTGAGCACTTCCAGGGATGGTGAAGCACTTCCAGGTGATGGCTGTTTCTCCACCACTTCCCTGGGCAGCCAATGTATTGGGTGTGACAACACTGTCCACAAAGAAACTCATCCTGATGTAAAATCTAATGGTTTGGAAGTAAGCAAAAATGAAGTTTACTCTGTCAAAAAGGTCCATAGGTCACAGGTTCTCCTCTGGGAGATACTAAGCAGTATGAAGCCAAAGCAGACCACTGGGCTGAAGTGTTGTTGGCAGGAGAGACTTGACAGAGGCTTGGCAGAGGAACCCAGTTATTCAAGAACTTTGAAGGGAGTAGAGTAAATGAACAGCTACAAACTCATTCACACAAGAACATTGAATCTGAATTAGATACCATGAAAATGTAAAATCACATTATCTGTTGACAATTGGACAATCCTATAGGTCATAAGGGGGAGAAAGCCTGAAAATGGCAGAGAACACATGCATTGCTCTCTGTGAAAACCAGAATGAGAGACACAAGTGATAGTTTGCTTAAAGTAACCAGACAATGGGCAGAGAGAAAGAACTTGCTAAGAGAGAAACGCAGAGCATCACTTGGTGAGAAAGTACGGTCAATGGCCATTTCTGCAAATATCAGAACTAAGGCTCAAATGAGGAAGAGATCAAGATGCAAGAGATTACTTAAATGATCCCTTTAACTGCACCCCCAGCTGGAAAAGGGAGACAGTTCAGGAAAAATAAGCAATCAGTAAATAGGTACAAAACTTACTAAGAAAAGTAAACAAACCAGGAAATATCATTCAATAGTCACACTTGGTTTATTTTTCAGCTCATAGAATTGAACTCATTTAAACAAGTTTATGATAAATATTAAGACCCATGCTGCCTAAGAAAAGCAACAATGTATTAACATAAGCCATGCCAACTGAATACTGAATGCACCATAGGAATGCTATTGAATAAGAATGAATAAGAAATACTGAATGCCTGGAGATTATTATCTTGATGATGCCTCTATTATTCATGTCATAACCAGAGCTCAGCACTCCTACAGAGTAGCCCTGCATAGCTTCCAGCAAACTCCTGGTTTTTTCTCTTCCAAATGGTGAAGTTTTGTCTTGAGGTTTTAAAAAGGTTTATTGGTAAAGGACAGAAGATAGGTCGTACTGAGGTGCATGATCAGTCATTGACTCTTCTGAAAAATATTCATCGTATTTATGATTTTAAAACAAAAATTCTTTGAAGCATTTTCAAGCTTTACTTTACAGTTTTCCACACATAAATTTTGGATACAAATAGCATCAAATTCAAACACTCTGCCGGCATTTCCAGTAGTCCATAGTCATCAAACTGGCAGCTGTGTAGCACTAGCAACACCACCTGTAATTTAAGATGTATACATAAATAGTCAGGGGTGTAAAAATAGACTGTCAGCTTTCCTGAATATGAATGCTAAAGAGCAAAGTGTTGCAGTTCATTTTCTCAGGTGATTCAGATTTATAATAAACAAATTGCTTATGAATCCTCAGCAAGTATGCAGACAACTGAATGTTAGCCAAAGATCCAGCACAAAGGTAGGTTGAAACACAGGAAGAGAAGTGTAATAGTAGCAATATATAATTTATTCCAGTATCCCAGTTACACTTGTATCTGCTTTCATCTCCACCCAGATATTTTCCTGCACCCTATAAAGAAATGTCAAGCACATTCCTAATCTGGTGTTGAGTGTAATCCGACATTTGGAAAAGTTTGGTAACTAGAAGGTGAGGTCACATACACCCCTGAGAGAATCTGGATACTTCAAAGGATGAAGTTACCAAGCAAGCAGAAATTATTTTTGCAACTTGCACCACAATACTAAGATTACATCTTTCTCCGTTGTTATTGGATGGAAAATAATCCTTATTCAAACACTATTCTTCAAAGACAGCCAGAGGTTCTAGGCAGATAGCAGGGCCCTTTCACTTAAAAAAACATTAAAAATTATATTTAAAATACTGGTTACATTTCTAAAAGAGGAGGAGGAAAGGTTCTCCATAAAATACCCCAAATAATGAGCAACATAGGAGGGTGAGAATGGCTGTGTATGATGGTAAAGTAGCCCAGCTTTCAGTGGGATAACAAAAATTCCAGTAGATGTCCTGGTTGCACCTGCCCCCGGCTGTGCCAGAGCAGCAATTGTGCTGTGGTCCTCACCTCTGACCCACCAGGCTCCAGCAGTCCTTTCCCTGTATGCAGACCCCTATAGCCCCCTGACATGGTGGCTTCTTGTATCTCAGTTTTCAGTCTTCCCAGGACATTCACATGCACCTCATGCTCTTCCCCACCAGTGCCTTGCAGCACCATGGGCATTCCTCAGGCCCTTTCCCATCAGAAGCCAGCTCTAAGGACTCCCTCAGCCTCTTACCTTTCTCTGTCTACCAGCCTTTGTGAAAGATCCCTATCCCACTTGATGAGAGTAAATCATTAAGTCATCACCATTTCTAGCCTTTTACTAGAGATCAGATCACCTCCCCCTGCTGTTCCACAGCTTTATTTCCATTCCTGTCTTCCCTGCTCACAATTTCTTTTGTACAGCAGACAGCTTCAAACTTCATTTTTACCATCTGGAAGACAAGACAGCATGCTTTGAAGGGTTCCCCTCCACCATATTTAATCCAAACCCTTTAGCCTTGTGGGGATGAGTTGGTTTTGTCAGTAATTTGAGTAATAAGAGCACAAACACAATTGCTAACTGAGCCAAACTGTTTCTGAGCTTTCCTCAGTAAAATTCCTGTCCTAAATCACAGGTCCCTGTCTTTTAAGAAATAATTGCTCTCCCAACTCCATCTGTCTTACAAGCAGAATGGAGTCAGTGTCTTTTACATGACTCCAAATAAGCAAGAGAGATGCAGGAACCAGAAATTTAGCTAACAAGAGGGATTGAGAAGATGAGCAGTGCCAGCTTGCTATAGAAGTTCTAATAAATGAGAACAGTCCCATTAATAATGGCTTTCTAAATATTTCTTTCAGCTCTATTTAGCAATTGAGAAATTCTTTTCAAGAAAGATATTCCTAGTTTCTGGCTTGATATTGGACCCCCTAGCTAATATTTTTCTTTAAATTCTGTGCCTTCATTCCTGTGCCTGAATTCCTGAAGACCTTTTTTCTTTTTTTCAAAGCCCACGAAAGCTCTTGTTAAGCGTTCATCGGAACACACACATCAGTTCTTGTGTGCTGCCTTCTAGCAGAATGCTTTTAATTGAAAGGAAAACCCGGCCTCCTGCTAGGTTTGGGTGGGCTGCAATTAGTTCCATACTAGTTAGTTTTTTTCAGAAAGTCATATAACTCTTCTACACAGGCATTCCCACTCCAGACCAGCTGCAAACAATATGCTGAGTCAGGGAAAAAAAAAAAAAAAAAGGGCAGCAGAAGGAATTTTTTATTGAACTAAGAATCCATTCTGTCCTCAAATCTTATAAAATATGTCATGTACGCCATCTGTCCTGGAGGATACCCACTCTAAACATGACAGTCCTTGGCACTCGCATGGGACCTGTGTGCCTGCAGTGATACTGCAATTTCCCTCACTGCATGGAGGCTTTGGACTCCATCAGCCAGGGACATCACCTTGCAAGCTAATGGTGTGAGCCTGTATGGGGAGCAAGCTACAAATGTCCCCTTATGCCCGAACCACACTGCTTCAGGGAAAAAAAAAAAAAAAATGTCTTCCTAACTTGCAAGGAAATCAAAATCCACTGCCCTACTCGTAAGTTGCAGCAATGGAAGACAGGATAAAAGTGTGCTGAACATCTGAATTTTGGCGAATTCAGATGCAAATGAAAGTTGGAGGAAACCTTTTTCAGGGTACTTCTAGTTTATTGGAAGCCAACAAAGCATGAAATGGTCTTAGCAGTTTGTTATTTTTTGATGTAATGTGAGGATCCAGAATCTCTTGACAAGTAGAGTAGGAGCTCGAGTTTCAGTTTGCTGATTGGTGGTTTTCTGGATTCGTCCAAGAAATGTATTCAAACAGCATGTGCAACAGAAACCATTGTAGTCATGAATGTTCAATGGCAAACATCTGAAAGTGGACATCAGATAATGAAAACAACAGCTAAGTAAATGATCATTTTCATTTCCAAAGACAACTGTTAGAATTGGGATATGTTTTATCTTTTTACATGCACCAAGGTGCGTGATAGGATTTTTCTATGTTCTAATAGAAAACCATGCAGGTGCATTCAGAGCCTTTACTAGACCTAAGAAACACTTATGTTGAAACCCATTAATTTTGTGGGGTTTCACAGCCATGGCTTGGATCAGGACAGTTGGTCCTCTAACACAACTACTGCATAAAAATTCAAAATAGTCAGCCCATATTTAGCATATTCTTTCACAAGCTTCTCTTGGTAGTAGTAAAAAACACCAGGTAAATTTTGCGTTGTTAACTATAAGTAAAAGGAATGTGTCAAATTTTATTTCACATGCATGGAAGTGAAAAAAGGATTTTTTTATTTCAACTTTTTCCTTTAAAGTTGCAGGTTTTTATCATGGGACATTTTTCAGAATTTTAAAGGAGTGTTTTAGTTTCACTTTGATTCAAAATATCAAGGGTTTTGCCAAAAAAACCCAATAGTATAAATGAAAATTATTCAGAAATACTTATTTATGAAACACGATTTAGTATGATAAAAAACTTCTATATGTATTTGCTGTGGGAAATTGAAAATTTCCAGTGGAAATTAAGTAAAACCATAAAAAATAGGCATTAACAAAACAGTATTTTTGTTAAGAAAATCTTCTGCATTAAATACTGTGGCCAAGAGTAATTAGAATTTATCCAAAAGCCTGAGAGAGCTACAATGGATTTTGGAAATCTTTTAAATATCCCACCTAGTGAAGTAATAATGTTACACAGTCAGAGTGTGAAAAGATAATAGTGAAAGGTTTGTATCCCAGCAGCACCTGAATATAAACAACATGTTTGTCTAACTGACAACAGCTTTTTTCCATACATGATTTTAAATTTGCAGAAAACTATAAATAGATAGCACTTTCACTAAAAGCATTAAATTAACCAACTGGGTACTTGACTTTGTAATGTGGAGCAATGTGGAGTGATAATGAACACCATGTGTGTCTGATAATGGGGGTTGTAGAAAATAGATCTGGCCAGCTGAGTGAAAAGGAAATGCTAAAAAGGAAAAAATTTGAAGTCCAAGCCAAAACAAGTGACCTAGTGGAGCAAGTAAAGGTTTGTATTTGAGGCAGGCTAGAGGCCTGAGAGAGATCAGCAATTCAGCAGGGTATTTTTAAGCATATGCTCAAGGCCCTCCTTATTCGGCAGGAAACTTAAGCATATGCTCAGAGGTTAAGCATCAGCTAAAGTCTCATTGATGTCAATGGGTCTTAAACACATGCCTAGAGATACATATGTGCTGAAGTGCTTTTACAAATAAGAATGGACTGGGGATCAGGGCCTCAGTCCCCTGGTATTCCATAGCAGGCTAACCCTGCAACCTTCTGGCTTTCCAAATTCTTCGGAGTAGATCTCATTTATTATACACACAGGACCAGACTTAAGCGTTAAGAACTTGCATTACTGTACATAACTGCCATTGGCCCTTTGGTACCGAAATAAATCGGAAAGTACAGATACATTTATAAAACATCAGTAATTTCTACTGCAATGTGTGCAAAGAATTCTCTTAATGATAACATGAAAGTATAAAATAAGCAGAAAGGCGACTTCTGAGCAAGTCATTTAGTCTTTCCAATACTGATGTAAGAAGACTTCCACAATAATGTATTTAAAGATAAAACTGAATCTTAACTGAAAACTGACATTGAGTAATTTATTTTGAAAGAGCACATGGTGCTCTTAATTTTCGTGCAACCAATGGATCTGTATTTCCTTTTCACCTTCTGTGCCTGATTAGTCCACTTATCAACCACAGAGCTGACTGGACATCACTGCAACAACAGAATAGTCACTTTGGCAATTGAACTTAATGTAGGCAAACTGCAAAGCATTAATCTACCATCATACAAATTTAGAAATCCACAGCAATTGTTCTCTGAATCTCAGATGGCAGGTTAACATTATGAAAAAAAGTCTCCAAAATTTTTAGGTAAGTTATGTCATAGTCAAATATGGCTTGTCCTTCTTTAAAACTGCATGAAAATATACCATAAAGTGGCATGGGGAATTCTATGGTCAGGTTACTAGTGATATTAAATATTTTTTCCATGAAGTTAGCACAGAATTTGAAATTATCAGTGGAAATCCTTCCTATGCATTTCAGTGAACCTGAACAACCACTTGGTCTTTGCATTTTGTAACTCTCCATGGACAAATATGTGGTAGAGGAAATGGTAATAAAGATGCACTGCAGGGCCAGTTCAGAACTACTTTTGATGGATTTTGTAAATGATGGCCCATTTTAAAACAGCCTTAATGCAACAGGAGCAAACTGGGGTGCATTTGAGTAGCAGGACACTCCAAAGTACTACTGTGTGCAAGCACTGCACTGCTTTTCTCTAGTGATGCCATAGAAACAATTATAGCAAAAAGCTGACTTAAACAAACAAACAAAGATAACTTCAATAAAATTTATGAAGAAAATCTATTATATACATGTGTGTTTTCCTTCTGTCAGAGGAGTCATGTCTTTAACTGGAGAGCATTATGATTTGGCATTTCCTGCAAATGCACCGAAGAAAAGCCACAGCAATATAGTATTCCTTCCATAGATGTTAATGTTTAAAGACTCACAGAAGTGGCTAATGTTCAATTTCTGGTTAACATTGGATTACTTCTTGCTTTGTTTTTCCAGAAGAAGACAACCTGGTGAAAGTGTTCCCACATTCCTCTTTGCACTTCTGCTATGACAAAACTTAGCTGATGTAGGCAAATTCAGGTTCTAAAAGCATATATCTTAGTCCAATTTTGTTTCAAGTTTCTGCCTCTTTATTAACTAGGGAAGAGCACCTCTTCTTTCTTGCCCAAGAAAGCTGCTGGTTATCATTCCCATCCCTCCAGTCAGTCGAGTAACACATGATGCTAGCCTAGTATAAATAGGAAACAGGTTCCTATGGAATCTGAAATACTGTTTGTACATCCTACCACTGACCACAGCGGAACAATGGTGTGCCAATGACAGAGAAAAAAAATAACTCTATTTGCTTGCTCTTTCTGTGCCTCTGTCTGAAATATACCTAACTCCAAAGCTATTATTTATAGTTATGAGGTGACAACTGAGAGCTAGCAGTCTGCTGAGTGAAAAAATGTTTGCATTTATCCTTTCTAAAGATACCCTATATATGCACACTCATGTATGTGCAGCAGCTATTCATACATACTGGATAGGGAGAAATACATAATCAATTACAGTGCTTATTCAGTGCTATGAAAGAAAAGTAAAGAAAGTTCTTTATTTTGTGTGAATTAAGTGGCAGAACTTAAATTTTTTACGATTATTTAAAATGAAGATTATTTTAATCAAAGCCTACAGCTACACTAGCATTGTTTAAAACACTGAGAAGCAGTGTTGTAAGTTTTCTGTGAACACTTCTGGGTATCAATTTTATTAAAAAATCACCTCTTTGGAGTTGCAAGATATTGTAACTTTCAAATAGGCTTTTTTAAAGTTAATCTTGGGCAAAAAGGTTGTACAGGGTAGACATTAGGAGGAATTTCTTCACAGAAAGGATTGTCAAGCATTGCAAAAGGCTTCCCAGGGAGGTAGTGGAGTCCCCATCCCTGGAAGTTTCTAAGAAAAGACTGGATGTGGCACTTAGTTCCATGGTCTGGTTGACATGGAGGTGTTTGACCAAATATTGGACTCGGTGATCTCAGAGGTCTTTTCCAACCTAATTGATTCTGTGATTTTGTGAAAAAAAGCTTACATTGTTCCCACAATCACCAAAATGCTGATGTTGGAGGGGTCTTCTGGAAGTCATTTAGTTCAGCGGCCTGCCTGCAGGACTATTACCAGCATCAGACCAAGCCACTCATAGTTTTCCTTTATCAAGTCCCCACAACCTTTAGGGATAGGTACCCTGCTCCAATCATCCAAAGCAAAAACATTATTCCTAGCCTCCATTCTAACTTCCACAGTCACAATTTGATTTTGTGATCCCTATTTGGTCACTTGAAGCTATGAAGAAGGGTTTCACTTCATCATCTCCACAGCTTGCTTTCAAGCAGCTCCAGACTGCCTATAGCTGCTTCCTCGTCAGGCTCTACAAGCACAGCACCCTTCACCTTTCTGTAAAAGACATGTCCTCTAGGCTTCTGGCCACCTTGGTAGCCCTCCACTTGTCACTCTCCAGCATCTCTACACTCCCAATGTTTCAGCCAACCTCACACATCACTTCTGTAGTTAGGACAAATAGGATGAGATCAACTTCATCAGGGTTGCTTGGAAGGTTGTCACTGAACAAGCCCTTTATTCTGCTTGGGATTTATGGTACAGCCTTTGACAAGCCCAGCTGAGGCAGTCTAAGACACCAGTGCCCCAGGCTGTGCCTTTTCCCAATTCCAGAGGTAACCACTCTTAGCTCAGAGATGGCAGAAAAGGTTGTTCCCCAACAGCCCTCTTCTATTTACTCTGCTCTGGGGACAGCACGGGATGGCAGATCATGATGCCTGTAATGGCTGCTATCACCGCACCTAAATCCCGTGGAGGTAATTTCCAGGTGGACTTTACCTCTGAATTTCAAACAATGTCTTTATTCCTGGATAAGTTTTCTCCATGAATGGGTCATTTTAAGCAAATATAAAAAAAGTTCAGTGATCAGATGCAGTTTTATGACCGCTGCCCTTGATTTAAGAGGAGCAGAAATCCCCTGCACAGCTTTTTCCAGCAGAAAAGCATTTAATAAATCTTGTGAAAGTGTGAGATAAATATGAGGAAAAGGAGACACTGATAAGATAAATACTTTCAAAATAGACAGCAACAACAGACAGTTTAAAGTAATTTTCTAGCCAAGTAATTACAAGAATTCTCTGTCATAATTTCCCATGGAGGAAAAAAGTCAAAACCAAATAGGTAGTAATCTGCAAGTCCGAACCACAGAAAATCTGTTGTACTGTCCTTCTAAGGGACGGTTAGAATTTACATTAAAATAGGAGGTCTGTATTTTTCTAATCACACAGAACTTACAGTCTACATCAGTTCTTGGCCCCTGACTACGTGGATTATGGTGGGTACTACTCCTCTCATGAGCAGTGCAGCTGATCTTGGCCTCTTCTTCAGCAGTTCAGCTGCGTACTTCCCTGCTTAAGGTGGGAGAAACAACTACTGAACAGAAGAACTATATTCTAATAGCTGTGATCCCCCCCAAATCTCCATTTTCAGCATGTCAGGATGTTCTGTCCATGTTTCCTACTGAGCAAAGCTAACTCCACTTCCTTATTCCTTTAGGTATCTCCCTGCTCAGTTTATGGCCTCTGGGCTACTTTCCAGAAGCCATCAAAGCTGCGTGGCTCTCCCCAAAGGCTAGGAAGAGGGGATGAGGTGGGATTTAGGTCATCTGATCATGGCCTGAAGCAGAGAGTCCAAGTATCCCACCAGCAGGTGAGAATTGCTTGGCTCTCCTCACCTTAGCCATCATGGATGCTTGATCCAGGCTAAATCCCACCCAGCCCAGGGGCTATCCAGTCCTACATTTCCAGTCAACCTTTGGGAGCTCAGTGTACACACACACACACACACACACACACACACACACACACTCCTCAGGCAGTTCCCTGTGAGTGTGCCAGGCCATTAAAAATGTTTCTTGTTCCCAGCTTGGAAATATTTGACCGGTTGAAGAGAAATATACTTTTGGCATGTACTCCCAACCCACACTTTGTTTTCATATTCTTTGCTATCAGTAAAGACATTTTAATATGCCACAAAAAAAGCTCTGGATGAATTTGCTCAGTTAAAAGTATTTCTGAATCCACACCATAAACAGAAACAGAGCTGACTCAACAGCAACACTTCCTAAAAGCCCAAAACTCAACAGCAAGTTACATACAGGAAACAAGACAGCTTTAGTCATAAAAAGCAAACTCTAATCTCATATTGGGTATTTCTGTCATCTATATGAGACACAGTAATAAGTAATCAGTCCTCTGTCATATTATTTTCCCAATGCCTTTGGATGCAAATTAGTTCTAGAGAAGTCATGAGTCCATTATAACAATATGAAGGAGACATCTTTCCCATTTGCATTCCAGGAGACTTGAAAACCCCCTTTGAAGATGCTGACATACACTTGCTCTCCAGCCATCAACTGACACAGAACAGTGGTGGCAAAGGCCAGCAAATTCTCTCCAGAACTCTCCCAGAGACACACTGATGGGATGGGATTTTGAGTCAAACTAGATGTCAGTTCAATTTGTACCATCACAGCAGCATGGAGCAATTTCAACACTGAAACCAGTGGATCAGCCACATGAGCAATGCCTGCTGTTCCCTCTGTCATATCCCTCTATGAAATCTGGACACGGGTACAAAGGAGACCATGTATTACCAATTGCATGAAGCTGCATATTCTCAAGGAATAAACCTTCTAATACCCTGTGGGGCTGAGGCTGGAGGTAAAAAACCAAGGTTTGACCGGTTCCTCCCACCCTTTTTTGCCTATCTTAGGGTTAGAGGTGTCATTGAGCAATCCCTTTCTCTATGGAAAAGGAAAAAGAAAAGTTCTGGTAGTTGATTTATTGTTTTTGTGAACATTTTGTTCTAAACTCCTTAAATTGTTTTCAAGAACCAGAAACTGTTTTCAAGTTTTTGCTTTGCAAGGAGAAAAAAGTGCTCCCCTTCAAAGAAAGGACAGAAATGCATTAAAAAAAATAAAGAAATTCATACTTTAGGGAAGTTTTTCACACGGAAAAAAAAAAAAAAAGACACCCATACAAAAGGACATATAAGGCAAAATTCACCGGGGAATAAGATCATAATAAAGAAAATATTAAATCTTACCAAACTTGTATGCTAATCACACAGCTAACCTTTCTGACTCCTCTCACACACAACCAGACAAGCTGCTCCTAGGTCAATGTCAGTAAGAACAGACCACATTACAGCAGACTCGGTATCTTAACCCAGACTAACACTCTTATATGGACACTGCTAAACTAACACTCTTACAAGGACATTGCTAAAGGAACACAGGCCCTATTGTTAATCATTCCTTTTAGCAAACTTCCCTCACAGCCTGAGCTAAGCACCATATTAAATTGTGAAGAAATCGCTAGAACTACTATGCTGCAAGTGACTTTTAAATCAAGTGCATCAGTTATACGATATTTAGCACTGCACTGTAAAGGGTGGTAAATGGAGGTGTCATAAATATCTGACTTTATCATCTGTTGACTCATAATCCAGATGCCAATGGGATATAAATCATGTAAAGCATGTTTCCAGATTAGGAAAGTCTGGCTGTTCACTATTGTTCTAGCAAACCACATAATTTCTTTGTAGGATCAGGAGTGCCCTCTGATGGATAGCAGCTATTACTGGGAAGTAAGCGTAGACTGGAAAGCGACACATCCTAAATTGTGAATGCAATACAAGATATTCTCAAGTCCTGCAATATGCATTTACAGTTTCTGTATGCTTAACTACTATAATAACCAACTTTTTTTTCTTGGAAAGAACTTTTTACATATTTCTCTTTCCATTTCCATCATTTGTACTAGTATTACGAAATGCAATCAGGGCACTGTGTATGCATACATCAAGGTGTAAAATAAATAAACTGAAAGAAATTTAAGACATAAAATACAAAATTTGTGTAACAAGGTCTGAGAAAGGTCTTGAAAGGCTCTGACAGATTCAGACATCCGAAAATTCAAATATTCAGCTAAATATAAAAAAAATATATCTGGGAAACAGGTAAACTCTCTTAAGTGCTTGTGTGCATGTAAGAGCCCAAGGGCTAGTATGTAGTTTTCTAGCTCAATAAGCTCTATAACCTAATAAAACATGTTAACTGTCTCAGCAAACTTTGCCTTATTTACATCCTTAGACAATCACAAAAGAGCTGTGAGAAAACAGGAAATATT
This sequence comes from Chloebia gouldiae, assembly GCA_003676055.1. Classification (NCBI taxonomy): domain Eukaryota; kingdom Metazoa; phylum Chordata; class Aves; order Passeriformes; family Passeridae; genus Chloebia; species Chloebia gouldiae. The sequence goes on from QUSF01000002.1 coordinate 30,465,683, forward strand.
TTTTTTTCTTCCTCATCTGTTACTTTACCTGTGTGTCAGTTACTGGGCATCTTCAGGCTGCTTATAATTTTAAATTTTATCACCTCTGATATCAACTGTCCTTTCCAAACTGATTTGGAAGCTGGAGAAGAGTCACAGACTTGTGAAGATGATTGTGCCCAATACCTGCTAACCTCTCTCCCTTCCACTGGAATAGCAGGGCTGGAGCTAACATCTTTGGTAAAAAAAAAAAAAAAAATCCCTAAAACTGGTCTCAAACACACACTTTCCCTATTATACACCAAAAAAATATAAATGCAAATTTGAAATATCCAAGCTCTTACGATACCCATGAACAGCACCTTAGGGTTAACAGCAATTAATACTAATACTGACCACTCAAAGACCCTTAAAAAAGGAAAAATACTAAGAATTGCACATTATTTAATAAGTTACAAATGCAGACACCCACAAGTTTCAGAGCAAAACCTGTCTCCTTAGACGTGCAAAGGATGACATCAAGGAATGTGGCTGAGGAACAGGGAGCTGTGTGCATTTTCCCCATGTCTCCATCACTGCTTCTGATGCACAAGGGCAGCAGCCTTTTTGCTTTAGTCTGTTGTACCCTGTTGGCAGAGACCCACACTCTGCTGCCTCTCTGCTACTTAATTTTATTGTTATTTTTAAGATCTAAACCAAATGTCATTTTTAGATTTTCCCTCTCATGAGCAAAGCAGGAGGAGATAAAACTTTGAATGAGAGAGACCAGCAGAAAGTTTTTCTGTGACAGATTTTACTCCAGTTTTGCACATATTATACAACCCTAAATATTCTGATACAGTCAATACTTAGACACTTTGATTGTAGCGTCCCTTTTCCACGTGGAACTGCAGCCAGCCGAGGTTTAGAGTGGGAGCACCCAGCCGCGGTGCGGGATGGGGTGTGAGGGGTGCCCTGGAGCCCTGGCCGGACCCCTGCTCGGGCCGTGTGGGACCGAGGCGGGCGAGGGGCCCCTCAAGGAAGGCGCTGCAATTCCCCTCCCAGCGACGGGAAGGGGAAACCTTCTGCCATGTCCCCTCGGCTGCCCGCAGTGTCCCGGAGCCGCCTTAAAAAAGGCAGGAAAACGGCCTGGGAAATAGCTTAGAATTTTAGCTTATTTATGCTGAATTGGTGGAAGAGTGTTAAGGTTTAAATGAAACATCCGAAAAAGTCTAAAGAGGTGCCTTTTGGCTGGTTTCAGAGCAGGATTTTCATTTTCATGTTATAACCTTTCCCGCACATTACCACTGCCGCCCCCACCACCCTTTTGAAGACGCTGAGGTGCCATGCCGAGCCTCGGGGCCGTGCTGCGCCTTTGGCACCTCACAGAGCTTGATCCAAGTTCATCAGAGTCCAGATCCAGCCTTCTTGCCTAAATACCCCTCCACGTTAATTTTGGATTTTCTTGCATTTTCCCATGTGGGGTTGGGGAAGGCTGGGGAGCAGAAGTCTTATGAGGAGTGGCTGAGGGAGCTGGGGATGTTTTGCCCGGAGAAGAGGAACCTCAGAGGTGACCTTATCACTTTCTACAGCTCCCTTAAAAAAGGGTATAAACAGACAGGGGTCGGCCTCTTCTTCCAGGCAACCAGCTGCAGGACAAGAGGACATAGTCTAAAACCGCACCAGGGGAGGTTTAGGTTGGATATTAGGAGGATTTCTTCACATAAAAAATGATTAGACATTTGAATGGACTGTCCAGGGAGGTGGTGAAGGAAAGACCAGATGTGTCACTTAGTGCCACAGTGTAGTTGACAAGGTAGTGTTCAGTCATAGGTTGGACTTGATGATCTCAAGGGTCTTTTCCAATGTAATTGATTCTGTGATTCTGTTGCTGTTACCCACAGGCCTGCTGTGATCTGTGAATTTGGTGGGTAACTTGCATATACACACCCTAGGCAAGTGGCATTTTAGCTCTGCAGGAAAGATTTGTAACAAAAAACTGTCTTGCTCTAAAACTAGCCAAAGGGCACCACTTTAGATATTTACATGAAAAAAAATCCAAATAGAAAATAAAGTAGATCCATTAAAAATTGAAAAGTAGTTTTATTTTGATCTTAACACTTTTCCAGCATTTTAATAATAAATTAGCTAAAATTCAAAATTATGTGCCCTCCTAAATTAAAAAAAAAAAAATTTCATTTTAAAAGGTGAAATGGGTTATGCTCTTAGCATCTCTTCAAAACATTTTTTCATTAAGTTTAATGGGAACTGACCTTTTTAGCTTGACATTTTTTTCCAAATGTAAGCATTGTCCAGTGGGATAATAGTCATCATAATAACATCATTACAATATCACCAATACTATTTATTAGCATCACAAATATCGTGAGATCCCATTTCTCTTCTGAAATCCTGGTTTTTAGATGAAGCAGTGTGCAATACCTGCTGTTACTGATCAGGTATGGCAGTAGCATCTACAAAATAAAATCTGTTTTCAAAATTAGTGGTAAAAAAATTGGGCTAAGGGAAAATACTTGTAGTTTTCTAAGAGGAACTAAGCTGTATGCAAACAGCTCAGAAACAGCAACTGGCTTACGAGTGAGCAAAATAACATGGTGAAAGGAGATGCCTACTGGATCCTTCCTGTGTTCAGGGCCCTTGGTGAAGTGCTTATGTTATGAACAGTGTCAGAGGAAAGTACCTGAGCTGGAGCAGGGTAAAAGAGTTTCAGGTTTTTGAGGTTGTCCTTCAGTGAAAACTATATAGTTTGAAATTGTCCTGGATTTCTGCAGAATAAAATACTGCCTTTGTTTCTGCATAGCACCGGAGAAGTAAAATTACTGAATTTGTACTCTTAAGTGATAAGGGTATTATCAGTTAAGTAGTATGACACCCTTCCTCTCTGAACACATGGTTTAAATTAATTCTCCAAAGTTTAACTGGACTTACTCTTTATAGGTGAGGCCTTTCAGATCCTGCATACCTGTCTCTGCCATAAAGAGTCAGAAGTACAGTGTTGTACTTTTCATTTTACTTGTCATTCCCCTGCTCTGAAATCTTATATTGATTTGCTGACAATTCAGGGCAATCATGATTTAAATGCAAGATATATGAAAAAGGCAAAATGAAAAGCAGTCCAGAAACAGAACTCTGTGTACCAAAAGGCAGTGAATTCCCTAGTGACTGGGATGGATGGACTTTAATTTGTCAATAATTCATCAGTGTTATGGAGAAGTATCAATAATAAAATGATATGAAAATACCAGTCTTGTTGCTTTATGGACAAATCGACCTAGCCAGTCCAACACCTTGAATGAGGGGAGACTGACATGCAAACCATGGTCTATACATCTTTACCCTTCAGGCATGCTGAGGTGATGGCAAGATCAAAGAGGCTTTTGAAATGCCAAGTTCTGAGAAAGGAAATTGGGAAATATAACTCCAGAGTTAGCTGGAGGGGGCAGGGATGAGGGTCATGTTAGAAGGTGTTAACCACTGTAGAGAGAAGAGAGACTCTTATCCCAGATGGTGCAGACATTTCATTGTTGAAATACAACTGTGACCAGCGCATGTTATAAGGTAATGAAATCTGTCACAACTGGAACATCAAAAGTGGTCACAGGCTATAAAGGAATGGTGTTTGTGGGAGCAGTAGGGGCAAGAAATGTCGGACACAGGAGGCTGTGTCTCTGAGACACCGTAGTCAAGAGGATCAGAAAGGAGAGGAAGGAAGAGATTGTCTTGCTGACAGCTGCCCGAGGATAGGAGCGGAGGACAAGTAAGATATTGCTTCCTTTGTAATGAATCCAAGATGTACCTCCCTAGCCTGACATTTACTGAGTAAACTGAGTTAGTTGCTCACTCAGACAAGTCCTTTCAGTCCATTCTGGTTTTCCTATACATTCTTAGTACATTCTGTTTTAATTAGACCTGTTGAATTCTTGATTGTTTGCAAATTTCATGCAGACCTTTCCTTAGCGGTGCTTCTAAAGAAGAGGAACTACAGAAAGATGCCTGGAGCCGATCATAGTTGGGATGTTTGGTCAAAGGGGCTTAGACTATGGAGAATTCTCACAGGAGATGGCACTTGCAGAACTGGGGACTGGCAAACAACAAGGAAATACCTGGATGGTCGGATGTCTTTTTATCTTCCTCTGATTTTCTTATGACTTAGAATTTGAGAATAATGGAAGTCAAATCAGAAAGAGGGCTGTCAGTCAGCTTTCATGAAAATCGATGCTGCAAAGTAGCAATGTATTGAAAAGTGCAAACTAATTGCAGGAAAATAGGGGAGAGCAGAATAAAAAGTGCAAGTAGCAGAACTAGACACTTCCAGCAGAGTGCAGCATCACCCTGGACGAGCTATGCATGAGCTTGAAGGCTGAGAACCGCTTGCCTACCAATAAAAGAAAAAATAGTAGGTGTCTATAGCAAATAAATCTCTCAGAAAAATGATTACACCTTTCAATTTTTTACTTTTGAGTAGTACTTAGATGCTCTTAAGTGATTGACTGTGTATGATAAATGTGTTGGGGATGGAAAGTAGGAGAAAGAATCTGGGACTGGAATTGGAAGTGGTAGCCAGGAAGATCCAGGCCAGACGCATGGGGAGGAGTGGAGAGTCAGCCAAAGAAATAATGAGTTGACTGGTAGCTTGGTGATAGAGCAGGACATTGGAAATAAATGAACTCATGGAACTGACAGAACAGAGAATGAAATGAGAGGAAGTACAGGCAAAGAGAACAGGAGTAGTACCTGGAGCCAGAGACAGGAAATAGAAAAACATACTGGAAGAGATGAGACAGGTGGGATCAAAGAGAGAATGAATAAGCAGAAAGGATATTCTGTTAACCAGTAAAGCCCATCTCTCTACAGAGGTCTTGGGGATGCATATGTGAAGCTATTCTGCTGCCTGCAAGTCTCTGTGAAACCCCATGTCTGACATAATAGAATACTGTCCTATCAAGGATGAAAAGATGTTGTTGCTGTCTCTCCTTTTGAAAAAAGTTCCCAGGAAGAGGTCAATACTGTAGATTTAAAGGTCCCAAGCCAGCTGTCATATCATGGAGACAGAAAGATGTTGCCACATGATAGAACGTATGATTTTTTGCTCTCATTTTCTTTTTTTAAAAAAATAGGATATTGCAGATAAAATTATTTTTAAAACCTTATTAAGTTTGCAGAGTCAAAACTGGAAAAGTCAGGTAATGAGACAGTCAGGGGATTTTACCCGATCCTCTGTGAAAAGGCATTGTGATAGGTCCTTGAAGTACATGGCCACCTGGGTCTTTTTGCACTGGAATTCTCTTTCATTTTCTGTATGGAAAAAGCTTGTTTTGGGGGTGATCAGATTTGTACAGTGACAGAGGGTGACTCCTCTCCCTTTATACCTCTTTTGTTGCAGAAATACAAAGGATATAGGACATGTGGAGAGAAGTTTATAGAGAAGGACAATGACATGGCAAGAGTCACTGGAGAAACCCTGAGTAACAGCACTTTGCTACAGTGCCTTAGCACCTTCCTAGCTTTGTGATATCTGGGAAATCACTCAGTGAAACTTTGCTAGTTGTTTTTGTTTTCTTCCGCTTTTTTTTGTCTCACTTTTGTTTTCTAAGTGGTGATCATGTCATAGGGTGCTTGGCTTGAGGATCAGTGGTGTGCAGTGTGTAGGACTACCAATGGCTACAAATGAAGCAGTACCATGCTTGAGACAAGGACTACACCCATTTGAGTACTCTGGAAAGCCAGGTATCAGGAGACTGAAGCTGGTGAAGGTGACAATTCTAATCATAATTTTTGTGCACCATAAATTCTTGATTTATAAAATTGTCATGATGATGTCACTACATTACTCCAGAGAAGCAATCTAGAAATTAAATAAAATTTTAGTAACACTGAGGGTACAGCAGTGAGGGATTCCATAGTCCATCTTGCACATGGATCAGAGGTGCAATTGAAAAGCATATTTTATGGTCTTCTAATTAAAACCTGATCATAACACACACAGAGTGAAGTGAAATTAATATTGTGTGGCCAACATGGGATTCATCTGACATAGTTTTAGGTCAGATCTAGACTTGCTCCAGTCAGTAGGGATTTTTTTCCAAAGTAGCTGTCTGTGACGGGCAGGTCACTTGTCTCTCTGTGTCTATGTGTAAGCTGCTTTCTCATAGAAAATTTATTTAACAACTAGATATTTTACTTCATGGCTTAAAAATTACTATGGTGTTTCACACTGTTTGTGCAAACCAATGTGTTTTATTAATGGCATGTGCAAAATACACAACTACACCTGGTCAGTCAAAAAGAGACACAGCTCTGTGGTCAATTTGATTTCCAAACTTTATTTTCTGACCAAACAATAAAGGTGTACGTAAAACCTAACTTCGATCTCAAAACTTGTTTTATTTTAGATTCCTACATTATCTTTTACAGACCCTATTTTTTTCTACCTGATACTTTTCCCTAGACAGTTCTTTGTTTAACAGCCTACTCCACATACTCTTAATCTGGACTGTAAACTCTGGGCTAAGGTCTCTTTTTTGTTCTGTCTGTGCAATACCTAACATCTGAGACACCTCTTAGGTTTGAAACTAAGCACTTCTATAGAACAGGTAATAAATACTCATAATTCCAGTATCATAATGGTTTCAGTCAAGTAGAAGTGAAGCAGTATAGGTCAGAGATCTCTGGCTGAATCTTGCACTGCATCCAGGAGATCTAAAGAGTACTGGTGAAAATTCTACAGTGAACCATTACATGCAGGTGCCATAGGAATGGAAACAGAGACTGAGGAAGTTAAATCTGCTTTCAGTAGCAGCACAGGGTTCAACCAACCACACATGGTTGCTGTTCCATTCTCAGGGAAGAAGTAGTGACTGTCCTGTAGCAGCTGGAAGGGATGCTATGAGTCACTGGTACCTTCCCACTAAGCTCTAGTCTAGTGTGGAAAGGAAGGGAAAATTTTCTAGAGTTTTTTTTTTGCACATTTCTGACTAGCCAAACTGCCTGAGAAATTTCACTGTACAGCTCCCCCAAAAAATTAGGGGGGACAGATGCTCTCCCTATCTCCCCAATTATATACACAGAGTAGTGAATTATCCCCAAGGAAAGCATAATACCTTCTCACTTTATTAAATTAAAATCACTATACTGAACATAAAGCAGTAGATATTACAGCAGTTAATGCCACAAGCCTAACAGCAATTAGTGACATCGGCAGAAACTGATGCACAGGAAATTTCACATTAATATGAGGAAGAACTTCTTTACGATGCAGGTGACTGAGCACTGGAACAGATTGCCCAGAGAGGGTGTGGAATCCCCTTCACTGGAGATATTTGAGAGCCATCTGGATGCAATCCTGAGCAGGGGGGTTGGACCAAATGACCCACTGTGGTTTCTTCCAACATGGCCCATTCTGTGATTCTGTGATACTGAGAAAAGTAAAAGATACAGATGCATCAAAAGGCACTGAGTAGGTTTGGATTAAACATTGCAATGAAAATTCATACTTCTAAGACACAGAAGAGAGAGACAGTAGAGGAGGATTCCCACTGCACCAGGATGGAAATGAGAATGATGTCCAAAGGATTTACTGAGGGAAAGAACAGTGTGGGGGATTGTTTTGTCTATAAGACATGCCTACCAGCCCATTACCAGAGGCGCAAGAGTGTGCCCAAGTAGAGCATGATCTTGTTCAGCCCTGGAAAAGCAATGACAGCATGTCTCAGAGATTATGTAAGCCAGGGCAAAATGAAGCCATGCTTGGAGGTGATGAGCTGTATGAGAAGCCAAGGACATTTTTTTTATATCCTTCTGAAGTCTGCTGAGACAGTTCATTGCTCTGGGTTCTCATTCAGTTCAGACTCCCTCCATCACACAGCTAGAAGGATAGCCTATGTGAAAGCTGAAGACTGAAGTCTGGCTGTTCCTGTAATACCTTCAAGGAAATTAGCAGATTACTGAGCCAGACCACCCTGGCATCTTTGTGGTAGAGCATGAGAAATTCCACCTATGTGGGACATTTACCCAGCTGGCTGGCAGGCTCTGTGACAGCTCTTAGTCATCTCAGAGCCAGTCCCTGAAGAGAGGACTCTTCTGGCCTCACTGCTCTGAGTTCCTCTAGTGCAGCTGAGTGGCCTTTTCTTGGCCCATTCCAGAGCACTTGGAAACCAAGTATTTTGTAATATCTGATGTGAGCTCCTAGGAATTGCAACAGAGATGCCAGGAACTAATGCAGTGACATAACAGGCCTTTTACCAAGAAGCCCTGTGTGGACGCTCCAAAAATTTCTTCTAGCAACATTTGAACGCTAAAGTCAAGATATATAAATTAACCTTTGTTCCATGCTGGCCTCCAGATTAAGACTAAGAATTTGTTTCTCATCCAGTTCTGCTGAGTGACCTAGAAGAACAATACACAGCAACCTACTCCATAGAGGGGAAACAAGGAGAGGTAATACCCATGGTCTCTCAAGGCAGTGCTGGCTGGCTGTGGAGGTCACCAACCAAGGTTTGCAACACTTGCCCATGTTAGAACTAGTCCTGTGTGAGATGTTTGGAGATGGTTAAAGAAACTTCAGAAGCGCTTGTATGAGATATAGTCTGTGCTAAATATGAACACTGATCTCCACTGTCCTGGGATGTACCACTGACATTCTGCAGCAATTCTTAATCACTTCTTTCAGAGGAGCACAAGGGAAGAAAGGAAGGAGTCAACTGCTTTACACATTAAGCCCTTTTCTCTCCCTCTTTAGCTGTCTCTCTTTCTCATAGACTTGCTAGACAGACACTCTCTGATGGTCTCTTGTCTTCTCTCACTTCCATTCCAGCAGTGTGGGGTTTATTTCTGTATATTTTCACAAAGTTACTCTTCCTTAAAGCGTTGGTGATAGGCTGGAGAGGCAGTGATGGGAGCAGATGGATTAGGTATCCAGTGACATCTTGTTTTAGTAGCACATCCCTTGGTTTTGATACCTTGATACCCAACATGATTCTGGAGTAGGTCATTTTAGCATAAAGCTAGTCTCACACATTTTCCTCTTATTGCCTGAATTAATATCCAAGAAGCTATTTTCCAGCATAAAAGATGGTGTCAAAGAGCCCTTCCCACAGCAAAAGAATGTGTACTTATGCATCAATCACTTTGTAAATGGATGTAACATGAGATGAGACCTTCACAGCATCAGAAGGAGCAGCTTCCTAAGAGAGTCATCCTAAATGGCCAAGGCCAGCAGCCACAAGTGGCAGGGTGACCCTCCAAGAGTGCTTCATTGTCCACCCTATTCCATGAGGTGCAGGGTGAATTCAGGACAGCCCAGGCTGTTTTCTGCAACACTCTGCCCAAGCAGAATAAAGCACACACGTTCCAGGCATGGAGAGCTCTGTGGTGTTTGGGATAGGGCTGTGCTGTACCAGCCAAAAACTGTGTATACACAATATTGTGTATACAAGTCCTTTTTGCTTCCTTTGGGGTTTTGCTATCTCTCTGTTTGCACACAGCTGTGGTGGGCAGGACCAGCATCTGTTTAGAAATAGTGTAGTTGTAGACAGGGATTGATGAGGAGAGGAAACAAGGCCAGACAGATGCCAATGAGATAATTTGTGTTGGTGCACACAAACATTCAGAAGCGACTGGCCAGAGTTATCTTTGTTTCTCACACAGCTGACTTCCTAGCAGATTTGAGACACTTGGTAATGATGGTGTTGCTATTTGTCTAGCAGATTAGAGCAGGCCACTGGATAAGGATGAAGTGGATGTGACTAAATTCAGGACTGGTGTCTACTTTCAACATATTGTGAGCCATTCCAGTTTACCAGGTCAGCAGAGACCTAGTCTAGGGAATGCACCCCAAAGAGCAGCCCATCAGGCCTGCCATGGCATGAGACACTCAGTTGCCCGAAAGGAGCCAGCCAGACACCCAGACTTCTGCCATATGAGGCTGGCAGGTATGGCACAAGACCTACACAAGGTCCTCCTTACTAGAGGGAATCCTAGTGAGCACCAAGCAAAATCAGCACCTTTGCTTGAGTGATGAGTTCCAGCTGCCTGTCTACTTCAGTGTGACCAGATCCCTCTCTAACTGCCCATGACTGTCCCAACCAGATTTCCTCTGGCCACAGTGAAAGCTTAAGACAATTAGAGCTCATGTAGTCACCTCCTCGTGGACACCTGAATGTGTCCTGGCTTTGAACTGAATCCCAGCCAGGCTGCCAGCAGAGGCCAACTGAGGAAGAAAGCAAAGCCAAAGAGGATGTGAAAAGGAGGGCAGGAAGCACAGCTCCAGGTTTTGCTAGCATGCAGCTCATGCCATTAAGAATTGCTCTGTGGTGGGGAGGGCAGTGCACAGTGCAGTCACCAGGGCAACCACACAGCTGTTCTAAATGAATTCAAGTCACATCTGGGAGCACAGGGACAGTGGAGCATAGCCATCATGGAAATGCAGGTTCATTCACTTTCTAGCCATCTGAGGAAACAAACAAACCAAATGAGTCCAGATTCCATTCCGTGGACTTCGGGTACCCAGGAAACTGGGGCATGACATAATCCAGCAGAAAGGAGACAGCAGCTCATTTCAGCTTCTGTAATGCTGTCAGAAACCACCACTTCCCCTCACAGTGGGGGAGCTCATGTTTTTAAGAGAAAAAGTGACCTGTCGGTCACCACTTACAATGTGTTTTTGTCCAGAAGTTCCAAGGAAGTGTACAGAAGTGGCAGCACTTCGACTTTGAAACATTTTTTTCTCCAGATAATTTTGTTGTTTAATAGTGGAAAAAGATGTGGACTTGCACTGTGAGTGCATGAATTAAAGAAGCAGGTGGGAAGTCTGATTTTCCCAAGAGATGGTCACCCCATGCTGTACCCCTAACAAGCTGTTTATTTAAGGCATTGGCAGATTTTCCCCTCACCGTGCATTTGCCAAGCCACAACTAAGAGCTTTCCATTTAGCCACGGAAGGAAAATCTTGAAAGCAAGTCATGAGTCTACACTAAAACCACTAGAGCTATAATTAAATCCACTCTTAAAGTAGTGTAACTCTTTTTATCGCTGAAATAGCAGTCTTTATTTTAAGCATCATTGGAGAAAGAGGAGGAGAGAGGCAAACACTTCCATGTGAAGGCTTGGAAAGTCCTTTCAGCGTACTAAACGTTCACCAAGGCTTCCTGTGAGAACTGGAGTTTGTCCTTTCACTGCTGACTGCATTTTCATTTCGTTTGACCTCCAGCAGCCGGCTGAAAGCCCTTCTCCAATCGGACCGCAGCTGTCTTCGGGTGAAAGACATCGGTGGGACAGCGGGGACTGGGATGTGCGCGGGCTCAGGACATTGCCTGGAGCTCGGAGAGCACCGGGGACGGGCGGACAGCGAGTGAGCAGCGAGGCGCGACGAGGCACAGCCGGCAGCCCGGGCGGCCGCGCCGAGCCCTCCCCGCACACGCCCGGCAGATGCGGAGCACCCGTGCCTGGCGGCGGGCGGGCCGCGGCCGGAGGCTGCCCGGGGCGGCGCGCAGGCTGCGCGGGGGCCCCGGCGGCTCGCCCGCTCCCCGCCCCGCCGCGCCGCTGCCCAGCCTTCCTCCGCGGCCGCAGCCGCCCCCTGCGCGGAGCGGCGGAGCGGCGCGCAGCCCCCGCGGGATGGCGGGGCTGTGCCTGTGCCTGTGCCTGTGCCTGTGCCTGTGCCTGTGCCTGTGCCTGTGCACGGCGGCGGCGGAGCTGCGGCTGACCCTGCTGCACACCAACGACGTGCACGGGCGGGTGGAGGCGCAGGGCGCGGGCCCGCGGCGCTGCGCGCCGGGAGCGCCGGGATGCTTCGGCGGCGTGGCGCGGAGAGCGGCGCGGGTGGCGGCGGAGCGGGCCGCGCACCGCAACGTGCTGCTGCTGGACGCCGGGGACCAGTACCAGGGCACCGCGTGGTTCTCCTGCTTCAAGGGCCGGGAGACGGTCCACTTCATGAACCTCCTGCGCTACGATGCCATGGTCAGGCGGGCCGCGGGACGGCGAGGGGCGCGGTGGGGTCTTCCCCTCTCTCCCTCCCTCCCTCCCTCCCTCCTTCCCTCTCTCCCCTTGGGTGCTGGGTCTATTCCTGCCTTTCCTCGCCCTGTGCCGTTTTTTCGCATTGCCGCCTCCTTCAGTGCGTAAAGTTGCATCAGAAAAGGCTGTAGATAATGCTAAAATCGTGGCCAAAGGCAGGTGGGAGTCAGACGAGGAGAAGGGAAGTGATTTTCTGGGTGATGGGCTCCCGGCCGATTAGGTAGTGAGCTGGCAGCCCCACGGGCGGCCAGAAACCGGGAGGTGATGGCAAGGCTAGACAGAGTGTTGCAATGGAGCTCTCTTTGGCAGAAGCAGGGGCTGGACGGCCTCTGTTGGAGAGGGGCTGGCAAGCCAAGGAAATGACCCCAGCAAAAGCCAGGCGAAGAGCCTGGTCTGAGACAAATGAGTTAACTCTGCCTGAGGCTCGCAGACTGTCCTGCTTTGGTCCTGCGGGAGAGCACAGGTGGCACAGGTTGGTGGTGCTACTTCAAAGGGTGGAGGTTTTTAGTTTTCATCAATCCCACCCTGGTTGTGTCCAGTCCCCTCAGAGCTGTGGTCATGACAGGTGTACAAGGGGCTGGGTATATGAGGGGCTGTGTACAAACAGCCCAGATATTACAACAGTGCCTTAGTAAGGAAGGTCTCTGAGACTGTGCTAATCGTGCACCTTTACTCTGCCTCTTTTGGTCGTGCAAGTGCTGCGAGGAAGGTGGAATTTGTGGCTGAGATTGGGGGATGTCACCCCATGTCCTTAAATCTTTTGTCTCAGAGCAGCGGCTTATTTTGCTTGTGTACAATTCCGGAAAGGAGAGAGATTAAAGTCATGTTTGAGCATGACTACTGTTGTGAGAGTGACTGGATCTTTATTTCATCCCAACTGTCAGCTTAAGGGGAAAACCTTCTGGGTGTATCACATTCTTTGTCTTCATCTTTTTTGCTTTGTCTGGAAAGGACTGTGCTTTCCTTTCCAGGTAAAAGTGGCTTCACGTGTGTATTCCCTCTGCCTCAGGATAGCTGTGAAAGGGAAAATCATGGCCCAGTGCACTTTCTTAGGCTAAGCACCAGACAGGTCTGTGAGGGATACTGCTCCCTGTTCACATACCCTAGTGAACCGTTTTCGAATTGTGAAACTAACATTGACAGGGTCTTTCCTCCCAATGGTGATGGAGAGGAGTGTGTGCATTCAGGACTCATCCTCACTGAGAGCTGGGGAGCACTATTTCTGCAGTGCAAGAAATAGCTAGAGGTGGTTTTTCCTACCTTTCTTCATAAGGATTTCTGCTGTCTGTCATTTTTCAGTCTTGTTCTTGCTGGTATAACTGGTTCGTGGACAGTCTGTGAGCATGTACCGTTCCTGATTTCTCACAAGAAGAAATTTTTACAGGCAGTGTTGAAGTACTGTTCAGTTTTAGACAAGTTATGTAGGAAGCACCCGGTTTTGGAGATAGCATGAGCTTTTTCATCAGAATAAGCTTTTAAAATAAACCTACCCCATACCAGATATCCAGAGGCTTGTGCCAGATGTGAGTGCCTTAGGCAAAGTAGTCAACCACTTGTTCTCTGTGGAGGTGCTGCTTCTTACAATTTGAATAGAAGGTGACAGGACAGGTGTAAACGTTCTGTAGCTTCTCAGTCGTTCTCTGCTGTCAAAGAGTCTGAGGAAGAGATGCCGAGTGTGGGGCAGTGATGCAGCATCTGTTTCTATTCTTCTGTCTGTGGACCGAGCAGTGGGGATGGTGGCTGGCTGGGGCACAGGGAGCAAGGTAAGAGCCGCACTGAGAAGGGTGAGCTGGTCTTTCTTTAAGTAAACTTTGGGAAGCCACAAGTAGGGGTGGGGATGACTGAAATGTTTAGAAGTGAGCTACAGGACTAGGATTACAAACAGGTTGAAGGAGGGAGCATGGGTCACTAAAGTTGTTACAGGATGAGGGCAGGAACCATAGGAGGATTTAGGACAGCCTGGAAGCATTAGAGGTTTTCTCCACAAATAGGAGAAAATTTATTTTTTAAGTTTACCTTTTTCTCATTTATACCTGTTATAACCTCCAATCTGTTTTCTCCTGTTTCATTACCTTCCAAAAAATTATCATGGCACCAGCTTTTTTTTATGGTGTAATTAAGATTAAAATTCAATATAAATTCCTCAAAGGCAGTAATTGGAGAGGTGATGGAAGTCTTCTAGCTTTACTTTTAAGTTTCATTCTTCAGTTAATTTGTATCCTGATTTTTGAAATATTTTTAGACTTGCTGCTTGTGAAAAAAACAGGATTATATAATCACATGTTGTGTGCCTGAATATTTCTGTTTATTCCCCCTTGTGACTTCCGCTTATGCTGGCCAACAGATTCAGATTTGCTTAAGGGATACTGCACAGGTGCAAGGTCCCAGGAGCTCTGGGTGTAGGGGCAGTTAAGTAGAGAATACCAACCCAAAATAGTCCACATATTCCTCCTCAGAGGAGGAGTAGTATCAAAAGTAAAACTGTATTTTTAGCCACCAATGATTTCTCATTAACAACTATAGTAACCATCCACACTATGGAAAAAGTTTTGATTAAAGCTAGTGTCCTAATGGACATGGAATAATCCAAATGCAAGACAACAAAGCCAAGAGAAACAATCTTTCCTAGCTGGTTGGTTGGGTTAGGATTTTGGGGTTTTTTTTCCTCCAACAGGCTGGTGGCAGTTATATCCCATTCAATTTCATAATTCATTTGCAACCTTTTTTTTTTTTTTTTTTTTTGTTGGGGTTTAATTGCATATTTAGGAGGAACAGAAGGTATGTGCACTAGCCAAAAGGAAAGAGCTTTGTACCCTTCTAATGTACTCTACCAGTCTATAGGTATCTTTTCAGAACATCCAGACAGCATCAAAACTAATGTCTTTCTTCTCTTTATTAGTACTTTTTTTTTACAGCAAATTAGATTGCAATTAGAATACAGATAGGAATAGAACATAGTTGGTGTTCAGTGTGTCTTCCCAAGTCAGGACTTTTTCAAAGATAGCTCTTGATTCTTTAGGAAAAGTGCTGCAGCAGCACACAGTTTGGCTCCTTCCAAGGGGTGTGAGCAGTGTTCTCACCAGTGTCAGCAGGAACAGCTGATTTCCAATGCAAGTTACTGCTGATACCCTGAAATTTTCACAGAGCTATTGACTACCTGCCTGTGAGGATAAAAGGAGACAGGAATCTTTGTCTATCCGAAAAGATACACACTGCAAATCAATTGATTGAAATACTGAGCTCCCAAACCTGTGCTGGCTTCAAGGTCCTGCTTGGTTTGGAATGTGATCAGGGTTAATACATCCACTGGAAGAATAAAAGTTGGAGCAAGTACAGCTGGGTGTGGGGGTTGTTTAAGTAGAACAGAATGGTACATAAGCCTTCTGAGACAATGAATGCAGCTTTACTCAGTTAATTTCAGAATAAAATTAAGAGCACACTTTTGCCTGGAAGTGTTGGCCCGTTGGCTTTGATGCCTCTTACAGGCTTTGCTCCAGCTGCAACCTGAAACCTCGAATAAATTTATTTACCAGGTTACACAATTATACTGTTTCTGTGGACACATCTTTTCCTTGCCCAACACTTAAATATGTTACAAAGTCCTTGCGTGTATTGTGCTTCTGCCAAATGCCACCTATGGAGGTTTTGCTGTCTTATCACCAAACTTGCAGGCACAGGCTTGTGGCAACTTAGGCTGAGCATGAAAAAGGGGCAGGTAATTTCCTTCGAGGTAAATCCCTTTCCATCTGCTTAACTGACCTGGAAAAACCAAACATCCTCATCTGGATGGTATTGCCTTGCTAATCAATAAATAGGACTGTTCAATTTGTGTGCCATGACACATTACTGTGTTAAGTGCACACCCACTTTGGATTGGCTCTGGGGATTCTCCCTAACTGATAAACATTACATCTTCTTGCAAGTAATGATATTGATGGTGGATATGATATTTTCTTGTTGCATGTTAAAGTACAGAAGAACCTTTAAGTGCAAGATAAGTATGTTTGCAAAATTAGTCCAAGCATAAAGCTCTTAAAATGCACTTTTTATTTAAAGAAAATGCTAAGTATCAATGACAATATTTGTTTTCTTCAGTATTTAAACAACGTTTTTTCCATACACAAAATATATGTTTTCCTTTGTGGTTATTAATCCTCTTTTTTAGAGCTACAGGATCTAAAATGAATGGGTTTTGATCTGGTGCACGGTCACAAACAGATAGATTTTGTATTTTTAAATCTTTATCATGTGTCTGTATCACATCATCAGTATTCCACATCTGTAGCCATGTAAGAGAGTCTGAAAAACAAGAATCTATATCTAAAAAGAAAAATAACCCAACCACTGCTGTGTTCATGAGAAACAGCAATGTGTTGGTTTAGACAAGTTAGGGTTTTCTTTCGTAGAACATAGACTTTGTTTTCTCAAACATAACATTATATAACTTATGAGACTATTTACACTGAATATTTGAGGTAGGTTCTCATATTTTCTTCTTGCTTTTCACAGGCTTTAGGTAACCATGAGTTTGATGAACGTGTGAGTGGATTGTTGGATCCTCTTCTTAAAAATGCAGATTTTACAGTCCTGAGTGCAAATATTAAAGGGAAAACTCCATTAGGAAATGAAATGATGAAATATGTTCATCCTTTTAAAATAGTTCATTTTGATTCCGAAGCAGTTGGAATTGTTGGCTATACTACAATGGAAACTTCTTTTCTTTCACAGCCAGGTATGTTTTCTTTAGTATGCAACTTTATGTCCTTTGTTACTATTTTATTTTCTACTTTTTTAAATCCAAAGACAAATGTTTTCAGCTGAAAAGTGGGAAGTATGTTGTTTTATCAATATTTACTTTTATTACTCAACTTTGCCTGATTTTTAACTTTAAAAAGGCTTGCTGACATAAAACCCTCTTTCATAGAGACCTGGACCATATTTAAGAATATCAGAAAGTCAGTGAGATTGCAGGAGAGCTCAAGGGCTGTTTGGATTTTTATTCATGCGTGGGTTTTTAAAGTTATATTCCATGATATTTTTATAATTATTTATTCATTTAAATGAAAGTTAAAACATGAATCCAACTTGTCTCTAGCATGAACCATGACATTTCTCTGTGTGTTGAAATTTTGTTCTTGGATACCTCTATGCCCAAAAACAAGAAGAGGTTCATACTTGTTTTTGAAGCAAAAGTTGCCCAAGATGTTTTTAGCCTCTCAAAATATTTGCAAAACTTTGACAACAGGAGGAACACCCATTCAGCTTTTACCACAATTGCTTCATTCATGGGTAAAATTAGAATTGATGAGGAAAAAGACTTCTCAATTTCTGACTATTTTTTCCAGTGTTTCAGGCGGTTTGGTTTGATGAGAGTTGTGTTTGGGTTTGGTTTTTTAGTAAAATAAAATGGTCTACTGGAATGAGAAACACATTTATATCAGCTGTAGGAGATATGAGTCACTGACCTCTCAGAATTCAGCCTACATGTAACAAAAACAGAGTTTCTTCCCTGGGTTTGGCAGTTAGGGATTCACTGCTTTGAAACACTTTCACATTGAAAAGGGACTTCATATTATTATTTCACATTATTATTTCTCTCTCTCTTGCTTAGTAATACAGAAATAGTGCATTGTTTTCCTGAAAAAAAGGAATATTCAATATTTGAGGAAGTATTAGAATATAAAACTGTTCCTTCTGTAATTTTTAATTCCAGTGCTGTATGTTTAACCTGAGAAGAAATAGACATCTGAGGTCTGAATAGACTTATTGATCTCACTTCTATTTTTCAGTGATGTGGTTTTCGGTTCCTGTCTTTTTGTCCCCCAACAAAAGAAGAAAATGGATCTGGTTTTTGTGTAGGCAATAGAATTTTACCTGTGCCTGAGGGCATGAGGGTGGATATCATCAGACATCATGCTAGGTTTGAATAATGACAGTCAGTGTTGTGCTCCATTAGGGATTAATAAAATCTGCTGCTGCTCTTCTTCCAAACACCTGTGTTGGGGCAGCGAGATCATCAAAGTAACCATCTTGCAAATAAATACACTAGGTGAAAATCCAGATAGTGCTGGAATGATTCTGTGAAGCATTTGAATACATTTCCAATAACATTCAGACATCATATCCAATGCTTCAGTATGCTGAGGCATTGTAAGAGACCACTGCTAGATAAAAAAGCAGTGTTAAAAGGGAAGTCTTGTTAGCTCCATAGATGGAGCTGAAGCATCCCTAAGGAAGTATATCCCACAGTGTAACAGAGCAAAAAGCAGAGGAAATTCTAACAGCAACATTTATAGTGATCAGAGTTTTTATAATTTTCTTCTTTGTCTTCTTGGTGTGTGGAGGAACATTTAGAAGCTTTGAAAATGTGAATTCAGGGCACATTAATATAACTCAGTGACTATATATTGCCCATGACCTAGCAATCCTTCAGACTGGTAAAATCATGGCAGACATGGGTCAGTGGCTAAATAATTATGAATCTAGTTCCTTATGTTCAATTAATAAGGGACCTTTCTAATTTTAATTCAGCACCTTGCATATCTCTACACATTTCTTCTAGATGATCCTGTTTTCTCTGCCTCTGTGTGTTTTGGCATGCTCTATGCTCTTAGGGCATTCTCAAGGCAACAGGAAGCTTGAAAATGCTGAGATGTGAATTCCTACATTACTGCCTTCTGTGGAAGTATTTTTTGAATGCGATTTCTTCTGTTGTTAAATTTCCGTAACTTCCACCCAGCTATGAAATTACAACTTGTACTTTTCATAATCTGCTTAAAAAAAGGTTATCAAAATACTACAACAGAGTATAAAGTCCTTAAATCTCAGTGTTTGCACTGGGAGAGACCAGCTGATCTCTGCTGAAGGTACTGTTAATGCCACTTTTTGGAAAACATAGGGATGGGAAACACATATATAGATTACAACTAATTGTCAGTTTTTCTGGAGTTCTCTGTTTTGCTATGTACAGCTATCTCAGCTGAGTGCCAGCAGGTTTTTCCATGTCCTGAAAGAGTAGCTCATAACTTGGCACATAGACACAGTTACCTGTGCATTTACTTTCTATTATTTGATGGTTCCAGCCCACTTGCTTTAGTTCTGTAATGTTGTTTGGTCCACTGTAATTTTGTATAAGGTGTAAATGCAAACCTACTTACTGTGTAACCCTACAGGCAGCAAAGTATGTACTAAAACTTATCAACTTGGCAGAGTTTATAGAAACAGAATTTTAAATTGCATTTATTCCACTTTATTCTGACTATCTTACATACTTTTAATGGGCAGAAAGTTCTCCCTTGTTCAGATGTAACAGTTCGGCTGTTTTTTCCTCAAACTACCTCATCTAAAAAGAGAAGAGCATGCATGTCCTTGCATGTATTGTGCTTCTGTGCAGCTTAATACCTTGAAAGAGAAGTGAAATATTGACATGAGTAATAATTTAGTCAGATTTGATTCAGATTGTTTTGAAAAATGCTAGATGAATGCTAAGCAGTATACTGCTTTTTGCCTGGTTTCTTAGAGAATTGAACACTGTAATTGCTCTTATAGTCCCCCACTGTATAATTTTCAAACCTGCTGGCCCATTTCATGTCAACTACATCACATACTCTGATGACTAGGATGCAAATGCCACTGCTAGGCCATGGAGAAGGGGTGAAAGAAGCCCCTGCAGCCCCAAGCAGAATTCCCTTTCTGAGGGCAAGGCGGACAACAGGAGATCAGTGGGTGAGTGGATTGGCAGTGGGATGATCTAACTGAGCTCTGGTGTCTGCTTGTCCTGACATAACAGTCCTGGGAAAGGGATGGGCTTACCTGCATGGGATGAGCCTTGTTTTTCCCTCATTATGAAAGTGGGTTGGTTTGTTTTGATATCTTTTTTCTACAACGACCGGAAGGGCGTAGCGAGGTGGGGAACAGTGTCAGTCTCATAAGAAACAAGTGACAGGTCAAGAGGAAATGCCCTCGAAGTTTTTCCAGAGAAGGTTTACATTGGATTTTTAGAAAAAAAAATTATTCTTGGAAAGGGTTGTCTAGCACTGGAACAGACTGCTCAGAGAAGTGCTGGAGTCACCAACCAGTCTACATCCCTGGAGGTGTAGATGTGGCGCTTACGGACACAGTTTAGTGGTGGACTTGGCAGTGCTGGTTTAATGCTTGGACTCTATGATCTTGGAGGCATTTTCCAGCCCAAAGGATTCTATGATTCTGTAGGTTGAAGACTATTAAAAATGTGTCTTCAATGTACGGTGCATTTGTAGGCTGCAGTGGTGTAGAGGGATGTTCTGACAGAGCTGGTGCTGATGGGGAGAGTTTTTTTGTCATCCAGGCTTTTTTGTCATCATACTGGCCGTGGGAGAAGTTAGCACACTGGCACCTGCATGATGGCACAGCTCGTCAGTGGCTCATTCCTGCTCTTTGTTTCAAGAGCTCAGCTCTCTTTGCAGAACTGGTCCCCACACCAGTGAGTGCAGCTGGTCCATGGTGGAGGGAGGAGTACGTGAAGAGCCTGTGCTCAGGGAGGGATCAGTTCTTGCACTTCCCTTTCTGCCAGCAGCTCTGCATCAGGCTCAGCTGTTGCCAAATGCAAGGATGTGCAAAGAGGGGCTGAAGTCAGTGGCTTCCTTCAGCCTGGAGAAGAAGGCTAAGAGGGAACCAAATATAGTCTTCCACTGGTGCAAGGGAATTTTTTAGAGAAGAGAGGGACAGACACTTCCCAGAGGGTAAGAGAAAGGACAGGAAACAATGGGCACAAGCAGCAACAAAGGAAATTATGGTGGGATTAAGGAAAAAATTTTTCATGGTAAGCATGGTTAAGCCATTAAACATATTGCCTACAGAGACTGGAATTTCAGCCATCTTAGATTAGACCCTGAGCATCCTCATTTGGCTTTCTGTTTGTTCCTGCTTTGAGTTGGTTTTGGACTACATGACTCCTGGAGGGCTCTTCCAACCTCAATTAACTTTTGACTCTCTGATTCTGAGAAGAGGTCCACAGGAAGAAAATGTGGGGATGCAGTGCACAATTCACTCTGCAATGTGCAGTACAAAGATTCCCTCGGGCACTAACAGAACTATTGAATGGGTGTGGTGCTGAATCAATTTATGTTGTAACTCTCTTTTATCTCTTCCATTGTAGCAGCTTCCTCCTCATTTCCTGAAACATTTTGCAGTGGATTGTGAATTCGTTTCACTCCTCACTTTGTTATGAAATAATACAAGTCTTTTTACTTTAAAGGCATATTTCAAAATGATTTGATCAAAAAATTCTGTAGGAAGGAGAGAAATTAGGTAGAGGAGGAATTGGTAGAAAAGTCACTTGGTTGTCTTCACCAGAAAGTCTAAGTTTACAGTTGGTTGAACCTGTCCTTAAACTGTATTCTTAAAACTTTATCAGGGAAATTATCCTCTTACATAGGAAGTCCTTTTGTGCAACCCAAACCACTGTGCCCAAGGTAAAAACGCCCGCCTGTTACTCTAGTGTTCATGTAACTGTTTGTCACATTAGAGTAACTTCAACGGGCACAGAAAACTTGCAGAAAGACTGTCAGTTTCCAAACATCCTTGTCCGGAAAAGGTTTCTCCTTTCCGTTCCTTATGCAGTTGTTTCAGGATGGTAGTTCAGACGTGTGCTGTGCTGTATTGGTATTACTGAGAGTGGTTCACATTAGGTGAGATTATTTGTATGAAAAGACAATTCAGATTTTAATGGAGGACTTTGAAGAAGCTGCTGTTTAAAGCCTTGAGGAGGGGGGATAAAGGAAAGAACAAGATAAGGGTGCAGTAAAAAGGGAGATTTAACTTGGGAAGAAGATAGATGATCTTAAAGAAATACAATTGGGGAAGAAAAAAGCCTTTGTAATAAAATAAAACTGTTTATGTGCAAACACTGGAACATTTAGTTTCCTTTCTCTAGTTAAATAATAAAAGCCATTCAGTTTTTGATCCTACTGAATCTTTTGATGCCACTGAATCTTTTTACAGAGTTATAACTTTTTTTAGTCTAGGCAAGTACATACAGAAGTTTGCAGAACATGCATTACATACATCGTTGTGGAAACGTTGTATTAGTCTAAGCACACAGGTGCTCCTGAGAGCCTGAAAAATATCAGCTCAGGTCAAGAGCTTGAACCAACTAAGGATATTTGAAAGGCACTGCCATTCAAATTATACAATCTAATATCTGATGTCAACCACTTTATTTCAAACTAGCAATTAAGGTACTTTGTGAGTAAATTCTTTACATTCATTTTCTTTTTTAAGGGGATGATGTAACCTTTGAAGATGAAATTGAAGCATTGCAACAGCAAGTGAATAAACTTACTGCTATGGGAGTGAACAAAATAATTGCACTAGGACATTCTGGTTTTACCGTGGATAAAAATATTGCTCAAAAAGTGAAAGGAGTGGATGTTGTGATTGGAGGACATACAAACACATTTCTCTATACAGGTATTTTACTTCTTACTAAAATGTTGTTTCTAAAGCTAAGCTGAAACTGTTTGTCTTTAAACTCAGAGAACTTTCACCAATGTAGTTTACTGCTGGCTGCACTCAGCCAGGTTCATAGCTGGTACATGCCCATAACTTCCATGGAAGAAACCAATTAAAAACAGCCTGTGCACACCAAGTACCACAACCCACTGAGAGCTTCCATAATGCTCTGGATGTTCAAGGTGACCTATGCAAAGTGGGGAAGAGGAACAAAGGTAGTAATACTGGTAAATTACTGCAAAACATACTGTACTTCTTTTAAGCTCACACCTATAAAAGACCAAATTAGTTGTCTACTTTTAAACATGTATGTGACTTAACCAGAAAAATCATTCATAGAAGACTTCAAAACTGCTACTGGTGTTGATTTTCTCTGTAATGTGATTCTATATTCATAGGTCTTCATTTAGTCTGCCATTAAAATACTTTCCCCAAGTTTCATCTGGCTTTTTTCAATCCCTCTTTTAATCTCTGACTTTATTCTTTTCTGTAGAGGCAGATGTCATTCCAGAGACAAACATTGCTTATCTCCTGCAGTAATGCTACTTTAGGCAACACCTAGCATCAGCAGCTTACCTAGTGCTGTTACCTTCCCCAGAGTGTAAGGACACAATTAAAAGAGAGGCTGTTTTTTTCTGTTTGATTGAATTTTAAAAATTCTTTAAATTTAGCAGAAACTAATAACTGGTTGAGACTATAATGGGAACTTGCTGTATTTTTTAGAAAAGCCTCCTGTGTGCCCTAGTCACAGGGATAACATTATGTACCCTACCCTAGGAACTTGACCACTTAAAAGGTTTGCACTGTCTACCATCCCCTCCTGTCCTCTCCTTATTCATCTCCTCTCTGTTTCTCATGCCTTCTTTGTCTTATCCTTTCATGCTTTTTTTGTCATCTCTCACGTTTTGTTATCTCACTTGTTAAAAAGAAACAATTGCATGCCGTAGTTACACTTGAACAGATCAGAGTATCTCTTGAATTTGTCCCCAGGGAATAACTTCGATGACTAATCTGGAGGCACAAAGCATTTACACACCTACCTACAAATCAGAGCTCACAAAGCTTTGCATGGGGGTGCAGCACAGAAGTAGCCAAACTGGAAGAACAGGATGGACCATCCCAATACCATGTGTCTAAGAGTGACCAAGGGGGAAGGTTGAGGGGACTGGATGAGCCTGTGGAGACATTTTACTCAGATCTGCTCATGTTTCCCACCAGCTTGCAGCTCAGGGACTCCCCAAGCCAGAAGTGGTATCTTGATATTTACTTCTCAGTCTCCTCTTGACTGCCTTCAACTTCCACAAGAGCCTCTAGCAGGGCCTTCCAACACTGACCTGCACAAGCCGCAGAGACCTTCGTCTTGTCTTGGGGTGCAGCCTGCAGTTTTAGTGAATTATTTTTGAAATGGGAAAAAAAAGGATGGATTCCATATCCAAAGTGTGCATTAAGTGTGGATTTACACAGTGGAATCCATATTATCTTTCAGTCTTGTTGGCCAGTGCCTGTAGGGACTTTGTGCCTCATCGTGGTAGCCACAGTAGCCAAAATACCTTTTTGGGTGTGATCCAAAGAGGTGCCATGTGTGTCACAATTTGGAATCATGATGTGAAACACATGCTCACCCATTCAGGAGCATCATGAGTGCATTTGTGAACCATGCCTTGCTGAGTCAAAGCCACCAGTCAACATTCCCAGAGAAACAGCCACATCTGTGGAGGTGATTTCACTGCAGAGTAAAACATCTGATTTGAAACATCTTTTTGCATGTCTCAATGCATATATAAAGCTTATAAGCCCTCATTTAAATCAAGAGGTGTAATCAATAACTGGCAGCAGAATCTGGGAGAATGTTCCAGCTCAGTCTAAGTGGAGATGTATGAGCTGTTCAGCCTGTTCTGTCATGGAGGTTTAGAGACATACTGCCCCCTAAGACATCTACACAGAGAAATCTTAAAGTAGGAACTTCATCCTGGACTAGTCCAACCCATCTCTAAGATATTTGCCAATCTCCAGTTTATCCACAGGTTATAAGGCAAATATTGTCCTGACTTGTTCAGGTGTGCATTTGGTTTGTAGAACTGATTCAAATAGCAGCGGTACTTTTGGGTTAGAGCAGTTTAATTCCTGGTTTTCATCAGAACTGATATTCTGAAAATGTAGTGTGTAACAGGGTAAGAAATAGAAAAGTGTTATATTCACTCACCCAGTATGAGTTTGTGCATTTGTAATGAAGCAGCATCTCATGCCTTGACTGAGCATGAATTCTAGTGCTGTGTTCGTTGGGGTGAGATGCACTGAATAGTCTTTGCATTTCAGAAGGAGCACATCTATCTTACAAAGGAAAGATGTCATAGTGCTAATTAATCCTGCAAGGAAGTATCAGAATCAGTGTTTTGTTAGGAAACAAGAAATGAGTAAGACTCTGGACAAGCACTCAACTACACAGAGCTGATATAAACTAAAATAATGCCTAGAAAGAATAACTGTATCTTTCTGTTCATTTGAGAACTAAAGAAGGACAAGAAATCAAAACTTATCCCTTTTTCAGTTCAGAAAACCCTGAATTTATTGTGTGCATAAATCCTGGAGAGTCCTCATTAGCTACAGGATTTCTTAAATTCTTCCCCAAATAAATGAATAGTTAAGTGGCACTCCAAGGAACCAAAACTGTTGGCCTGGTTGAAAGCAGAAAATATAGTTCTGTGGTAAGTTTGGTTCAGTTTGTGGTTTGTTGCAGCTCTTCTCCCTGGAGAAATAGGAGGGATTAGAGAGGATAGGAATTGTATCAGAGTACTAGAAGGAATATTTATCATGCTGCTTATCCTAGGATTTGATATTAAGTAAACAATTGTAAATTGAAGGAAGCCAGTTGTTCTGTGAGCAGTGGAAGTGAAGAGGTTGCTTTCCTCTGGATTCATGTCCTCATGCTCCCTCATGCCCCTGCTTTGCCAGCAGCCCAGTGATCACAGACACATGGATGGGAAATGCCACTACTTTTGGGACAGGAGTAAAGAGCAGGCTCTGAGGGAGCTCTGTCACACGTGATGGCTCTTGGAGCTACCCAGCCTTGGTCTGACAGTGGGGCAGAAATAATGACAGGATTAACAGCAGGGAGAGATACTACTCAGATCATGTTGTCAATAATCAGATAACATCAAGGAGACACAGGGAAGCCTGGTACCCTTGATTCAAGAGCTGTGCTGTGCAGTTCCAGTTTGTCACTTTCTGCCTCTTTGTGGTTTCTAAATCCTGTGCTAGCCTCTGCCAACTGAGCTCTTTTTCCTGCCAGTACCTTGCCTTAATCTGTTTCCAAGTCCTATCCCTAGTCATCTTTCAGACTTTGCAGGTTGATAGGAATTTTAAATCCATGACCACACAACTTTGATGCTAATGAAGGTTGTTTTTCAGAGGGTTTGCAGTCTGTCTGAAATTTTGGAGGCTGTTTGGTATGGTGAAAAAAAATCATCTGACTCTATGTACAAATTCACAGAAATGTTTGTAGGTATTCTATCTACTTATTAACAGTAAAATAGACTTTTCAGACCAAGAAGTCTGATCTATGTTTTACTATGATACTTATTTTCTGTCTGATGCAGAATAATGTAGTATGAAGGCTTGACAGTAAACTTTTCATCCAGTGGCTGGTATGTTTGCATTGCTGAGGGGTTTAGATTGCAATAATTGGAATGAAAAGCTGCTTTGTTGCTATTGTGATGTCATGGCAGAGTGTGCTGTCATAACTTAAAAAACACTGTGGCAGTTATTTGAGTTTGTGTCCTGAAAATAACATTGTCGCTTATGAGATAACTGAGCAATCAAATGTCTGCTTGTTGTCCAATACAGCCATGGCTGTTTCTATCCTATCCGGGTTTCTTAAGGCTGAGAAATGTTTGAAATGTCACTGTAGTAATTCCTTGAATGTCACACGAGCTGAAGACCCGCTTTTAATGCTTGTTCTGTGCAGGCACCCCACCCTCTACTGAAGTGCCAGCTGGCCCATACCCATTCATGGTTGACTCAGATGATGGGAGGAAGGTGCCAGTAGTACAAGCTTATGCTTATGGAAAATATCTTGGTTATTTAAATGTTACATTTGACAAGAAAGGGAATGTCATCGAAGCAGTTGGAAACCCCATTCTTCTGGACAGTAGCATTCCTGAAGGTATGTGGACTAGGCATTGGAGTTTGCCTGCAGCACTCTGCCACAATTCAAGTCTTGTCATGTTAAATACAATGTCTGAATAAGAATTTAGCTTATTCACAGTTCTCTTCTTTGTAGGGTTCAGCCTGTGTAACAGTTGAATATGCATGCATTCAGAGTGTGCTTTTATCTATTTAAAATCCCTGAAAGTCCTTTTTTAAGAGTTCAGGTGATACATTACCTTACCACTTTGTAGAACCTGTTTTAGCTAGTCCTGCAATTGTGATTTAAAAGATTATGGGGACTAATTTACAGTTTTGCCAGAGGCTGGGTTCTTCAAGCAAAGTTTAGAACAATATAGGAAAGTGGAAATGTTCCAGGAAAAACTTGAAGTTATCCTGTCAACTGCTCTGCCAACCAATATACAAACCCACGAGTTCCTGCATGTAGTGCTAACTGCGTTCAACATTTTAACTCTAAAACGTTTAAAGAAGTGGGAGGAGGAGAGTCTCTCTGTCACTTTTTGTTTGTAACTTCATCTGAGCCCTATTAATTGTTTTTTTTGTCAGCTCTGCAATTCCCCAGGGCTGGTTTTCTAATCTGTTTCTTC
Source organism: Chloebia gouldiae (assembly GCA_003676055.1). NCBI lineage: Eukaryota > Metazoa > Chordata > Aves > Passeriformes > Passeridae > Chloebia > Chloebia gouldiae. Next base: position 30,492,910 of record QUSF01000002.1, read on the forward strand.
TCCAGTGTTTGATATATGAAGTTCTGAACTTTTATCTGACTTTCTAGATTCTACCTGAGTATTTGTAAAACAAATCCTGTAAAAATTATTTGTTCATAGATATTGTGTTATTCTCAGTGACCTATTAATGCAGTGAGATTATGTAATGAAACTCTATATTCTCCCTCTGAAGTCAGTAAAACTTAAAATTCAGATACATTGGTAGTATAATTTTATAAATGCTCTTGCTGACAAGTGTGAGCAAATTGATTAAAACTAGTTGTAACATCTGTCTGCATATACAAGTAACTTTGTTTTTTTTCTGAAATAATTAAATTTCCACCCAAGAGACAGATGTGCATAGAAAATTAGTTTCTATAAAGGATTTATTCCTTGATATTTATATTTAAGTTATTTTTACTTTTAGCACAACATTAAAGGGAGCAAATTACAAACAGAAAAAAAAAGCATCAGACCAATCTCACTTGTATTTTTAAAATTCTCTCATCTGTCAAGGTAGGTATTAGAAACCTCTCAGCCAGAGTTTAGAATAGGACTGGGCAAAAATACAGAGGAGGTAACCCTGCTGTGGCACAGGACTGGCTTATTTCCTTGACTGTCCTGTCCTGTCTTCTCCCCTTATGGGCTTTTTTTGAAGTTAATATAGTTGCCACGTTGCTTGAGAAGCTTTTAGGAGAAGTGTAGCCTTTTAGAATCTTGAACACCTTTTTCTTCTCCTAAGGTTTGTATTCACTGAAGTGTCATTAATATGAGATATGTATGATGCTTATTCTACACTTTTATATTACTTTACAGACAAACACATTAAGGAAGAAGTGGAAAAATGGAGAGAAAACTTGGGGAATTTTTCTGAAGAGATTGGAAAAACTAGTGTTTACCTGAATGGTACAAGCCAAGCATGCCGTTTCCAAGAATGTAACATGGGAAATTTGCTTTGTGATGCTGTGGTAAGATGTTTCCACCCCTACAGGTGGCAATTGCATCTAAAGGTTACTCCAGAGCTATCCAGATCCAAACTGTCAGCACATGGGCTCGGTGCCTGCTTTTCAACAGTGCAATATGCAGTGTGTCCCTAGAAAGACCTGGCAGAAGCAAGGCTATAAGGAATGCTGCTGTAGAGAGTAAGCAGGAGTTTATTCTGTGTGCATAGCTGCATAGAGAACACAGCTTTTTCACAGAAGGCTTTGAGGCTGCACTTTCAAGGCACATGGCAGTCTGTTCTAAGAGCCCAGCAAGGAGGAGAGCTCAGCTCCCCTGCCCCTCTCCTGCTACTGGCCCCTGCTCACAGCACTCACCCTCTGTCCTCTCATTACTCACTGGGTATTGCTCCCACTTCAGTGCACTGGTGCAGAAAACAAAACTGCTGACAAGAATTGTCCCCCTGAAGAGCCCAAAAGCTGCCAGCTGAAGCAAGGAGTGGGTGGGAAAGGCCATCAGCCCAGCTGGGCACAGAACACCCCAGCCCAGAAGGAGCCACCAGCCCCTGCTGTGTTCTGACAGGCACTACTAGGCTTTAACAGCCATGTAACTCCAGAAAAGTCTTTTTACAAGAAGTCACTTCCTGTTTACTGCCCCACAGCAGCACCATTTCATTTAAGTGTTTCACAGAAAAACATTCACTGATGTTTTTCTGTTTCCCAAAAGTTAACTTTCCCATAAAGGGAAAGTTAATAATCATGAATTTTCAGTTAAATATGTCCCCAAAGCTATTTATCTAGTCCATAGTATTGCTCTTATTGTAGTCCTCAAAATAATTCTCTAGTTCATGAGCTAATTTTCAAATCAGATTAATGGTTTGGAATTCTGCATGCAGTTCTCCTAAAACTGGAGCATCTTGCTTTTGCTTTTTTTTTTTTTTTTTTTTTCTGCTAGACTTTTAAATAACTTTATTTGCAAAAATGTGAACAAAAGCTTTGGCACTTTTCAAGCTTAAAGAAAGTAACCCTGTAATCTTTCAGAAGTCTGTAGATTTTCTTGCAATACATTTATTCTTAGAGGGGGGTCAAATTCCATTTTAGTTCAATCAGCGTCCCTAGACAATCACTTGCAGTCATCAGTAGATACATGTATTTCTTTTTGTATTGACTTACCAGTTCTGTACTTGCTTTCCTGTCTGCTGACATGTGGTTAGAGGTATAAAGGGAAAAATATACCTGCCTATTCCACCAGCTTTAATATTTAGAGTTGTCCTGAGAAATGGAGAGATTGAGAATTGCAGAAGACTGAATGTTTGTGCTGGTCAAAACAGCAGTTCAATTCAGTGATGCATCTCAATCAGTAACCCAAAATCTTAGAATAAAAAGGCTGACAGGCCTAGATGGCATTTTACAAAGGACTTTAAAGGGACTCGGAGGTGAAAAGACTGTGAATTTGTAACAGCACTGTGTGAGCTCCTCTTTTAAGCTGCCTCAGCTCAGGACTGGGAAGTTGCAATCCTTTGATTATGATTTACAATTCTAAGCATGGATCTGGCCTCAGGGCATAACTTTGATAACTAAGCTGGAGGCACAAAGCATTTATAGAGCTGCAAGTCAGAGGTTACAAACAGGTCACATAGGGGTGCAGCAGAGAAGTGATCCACCTGGAACACATGACAGGATCACTCATCCCAAAGTTTTGTCTCCAAGAATGACAGACTGGGGATAGTAGGGAATGAGCATAGTCCTGGACAAGCCTGTGGAGCTGCTGTGCTCAGATCTGCCCGTGTCTCCCACCAGCTTGCAGCTCAGGCATTCCCAAAGTAGAAGTGGCCTCTTGACATTTACTGCTCAACTGGAACATGCGGGGAGAGCAAGAAACAACAACAGGGAGAGGGAGAAGGGGAGGGAGACAGTGGGGATTAGCTCCTGCAGAGCAGCTCCACCTCTCTTTGCCTGCCTCCATCCTTCCAGCAGCCAGTGGCAGGCTGCTCCACCATGGACCTGCACATCCTGCAGAGACCTTGCTCTTGTCAGTGTGTAGCCTGCTGCTGCCCAACGCCTGCATAACTGCTGGGGGTCACGTGGTCCTTGCTCTGGAACACTTGCTCCCCATCCATCATCACAGCACTCATGATTTTATAGCCTTCTTGAATATTTCCTCCCATTATCTGTTTAACAGGTCAGACAGTCCAAGTCTAGATCCTCATTCTACATTCAGAAGTTTCCTGTGTCTTTGGCCATCCTCGTCACTCCTCTCTGAATCTTTTGGGTCTTTTTATCATTCTTGAAATGAGAACAGACACTAACTCCTACCTTTCTTCATTTTATAGGTTTCTGTCATGTGCTTCTTCTACTTCTCTCTGTAAGACTGAAGAGTGACCATAGTCATTCCTATATGGAAACCCGTCTATCCTATTATCTTAAATAATTTCAGCCTTTTCCCATCCCACTCAGTTATTTCTGAGGATTAATACTGGAGGCTTATCATCCTGATGCAACTGAGCAAATATCTGGTCTCCATTTTCTTTACTGTTAAGGATGTCACAAGCAAATATTATCCTGTCCTTGCATTTTGTCAGAGCCTCACCACTGAACTGCTGGGGACACATTGATGTGCCTGTTTCCTGTTTTTCCACTGTTCAACACCTTTCTAATTACCCAAGACCCTTCTAAATATTAAAAAACAACCACAGAGAAGTTGAAAAAACAATTCCCTGCAAAATTATTAATACATGCTTTCCCTATGAGATTTTAATGAACAACAGTATTTAAGGTCCTCTTCACTTCTAAGTTCCCCAGATATGCTTGAATCATTTGTTTTTATCACAGTAATTGAAATTAAAAAAAAAAAATCACTTTTCTTTTATTCAGCTAGCCTGCCTTGGCCATGCCAGAGACACACAGACTAGGGCAAAGCCCAAGAATTCATTACAGTAAAGGGCAAATACTTTTCATGTTAAGCATTTTAAAAAGCAAAATACTCATTTGGGTTTTTAGTAACTTAGTATTTTACAACAGGGCTGAAAATAATGTCAAAAAAAATCAAAACCTTTCTGTTTTTTTTCAATCTCAGATTGTATTTGGTGTAAATTTCCAGAGCCTGTAAGTGCAGATAAAATCTGTTTAAACATTTTCCTTTGGTAGCTTTATGAGAATGTTGGGCATCCGGATAAAAGGACATGGAACCACGTTTCAATGTGCATCCTGAATGGAGGTGGGATACGGTCACCCATTGATGAGCACAGCAGTAATGGTACGTAAAGTAACCAGCTGAATGGCAACTTCATCAGAAAGAAGGAATCAGTTATGTCAGCCTGAACACAGTGTTGGGTATGGGCTTGTTTTGATGGGGTTTGCACAGTGTTTAGATGTGATTTCAAACTTTCTCAAATGGTTGTCCATCATTTGAGCACAACACACTCAAGCTGAGATTGACAGAAGTCTCTAGCATTGTTTGTACACAATGCTTTTTACAATTTCCCTCTCTCCTTGCTGCCTTGGAACAAAGAAAGGTCTCCTGCTGTACAAGGTCATCTGGTATGGTCACTGTGAGCTTTCTGTAGTCTGCTGTAGAGTAAGTAAATTCTGTGGTTTCTGAATGCTAAGGTTTTAGTTTTTATTTTCCTGATACCACATAAATGCAACGTGAAAACAAACAGCTTTCTCAGTTTAGCTAAGTCTTTCTGTAGGACTGTGTGAGTAAAGCTTAACTGGAAAAAGTGCCTGACAGTATGAATAGCTGTGTTTCTTTATCTTAGATTGGTGGTTTGTCATGTATTTTAGTAGCTCTGTTCTAATAGCAACACATGCAGTTACATCACACACCGATTTATTGGTCTTGATACTTGCTGGACAATAAAAGATGCAGGTTCTTTGGGACAAAATATGTGAATCCCACCCTTACCAGCCCTCAGTTTCTTAAACTGTATTTGCCATGTTCCTTGTCAAAAATTTGATGTTAAACAATCCTAAAATAATTCTGTAAACAACTGGGAAAAGAAACAAACAAAAAATACCCAACAACAACCAAAAACCCCAAACAAAGAAGTGAACAAAGTCTCTTTCTCCCAGGTAGCATTACTGTGGAAGATTTGCTGTCTGTTCTGCCATTTGGTGGTCGTTTTGATATGGTGACATTAAAAGGCTCCACACTGAAAGAAGCTTTTGAGCACAGTGTGAGGAGATATGGAAAAGGAAGTGGAGAGCTGCTGCAGGTTGGAGGTATATTTTCTTCTTTCCTCTTCTCAGTTTTCCAAAACAGCCATCCCTCCCGTTGGCTTTTTTACATCTGGAAGCCTTTTTTAAAGACTGGAATGTCAAGCTGGCCATAGATCCTTGCCCTGTGCCTCTCACATGCCAGCCAGCAGCCACTGTTTATCTCATGTGTGTTTAATTGAGCCACTGCAGCACACAGCCCATCGCTGTTCCCTTCAGCAGAGACTGTTTTCTTGAGCTTCCCACACCCATAATGGCATCAGTTTAACACTGCAATTAACTAGGGAAAATATAATTTAGTATAGCTGTAACACAGAAATAGCTACAACAAGCTCCAGTTTTTAGTTCCTAACTGGCAGCCTACCTGTGCTGAATTTCATTTTATCAAAATAATTTTGTACAATTCTCTAATGATTGATGACAGTTTTAGAGTTTGTCCAGTTTGCTATGGAATTGCTGCAGTGAATTGCTAAATATTTTATGGATTAACTGTTAATATAAAAAAATCTACTCATATCTTTAATTGCAGCTGCCTATGTGTTTATCCAGATGTGTATTAGGCTACAGTCATGTTTATTCCTGATCTGTGATTTAGTGCAGATTTTATTGTTTAGTTAGCAGAAGAGCTAAATTTCAAGGGCAGGGGCTGATGCATTCCTTCCTTCCAAGCCTTTAATCCCATATACCCTGAAAATGTGATCCCTCCCACGGCACAGACACAACCTGTGTCTCACATTTTCACCAGTAAATTCTCATGTACTTAGGTACCTCTAACATAAAACAGGAACAAGCTCAGCTTGCTGCATCTTCACAGAAAAAAGAAGAAAACCAGTAGCTCTGGAAAGGGTTCAGGATGGAAGATGCAGAGCAGGAAGAGCACCAGGTTTGGAAGGGCCTCAGTGTTTTGAACGACCTTTAGTGGCTTCCTCATCTGCAGATTCTTGGCAGGGCTGCTCTGGGGGCCTGGCTCTCCCCTGGCCTTGATCAAGGAAGGTTCACAATGAGAAATGTTGCTTCTCCTACAGTGAGGAAACACTGCAGTGTACAGCCCTGGTCTGGCTTTCCTTTTTCAGGACAGTGCCTATTATGCAGAATAGCTACCAAGTTAGGCTGGCCTTAAAAAAAGTCATTTCAGCCAACAGCCCAGGGAAATGAGACAGCATGTGACTACAGAAATAAGGGAAGGTATTTTTATCTTGCAGTATTCCAATCCCATGACCAGTAATTTCCTTTTGTGGAGTAGTGATGAGAACAGACATCAGATAAGTAAATGAGGTGGGACAGTGCTTCAGCAATTCTTATTTCTCTTGAATGTTCTTGCATAGAAGTTGAGTAAGTGTGCAAAGAACACAGGGCATTAACTGTAATTCAGAATGATAGAACTCTCAGTCACAGAAAGCAATGCAAAGAACCAGCTGAAGATGAGGGAGAATGCTGCTTCTGGCCCTGTGTGTTCGCCATGCATTGCACCAAGTGGCATTCCAATGTGTATTTTTGTAGGCATCCACGTGGTCTATGATCTCTCCAGAGCCCCAGGAAGCAGAGTTGTCAGCTTAGAAGTGCTTTGCACAGCGTGCAGAGTCCCAGCCTATGTCCCACTCCAGATGGATGAAATATACAACGTGACTCTGCCATCCTACATTTTATTTGGAGGAGATGGCTACAGTATGCTGAAAGACAAAAATCTGGGATACAGTAAAGGTAAGGGGGATACAGTCCAGGTAAGTATGGGCACTAACAGAGTAGCAGGCAAACAACTCTCAAAAATTAAAAGATGTTTTTACAGTCCAAACCTCAGACTTTTTGCCCATACTCAGTGATCAAATTTGCTTCTACCCTGACAGCTCTGCCTTGCTAGATTTAGTTGTAGGCAGCAACTCCATTCTTTTTCAGTTAAAACCACAAAAGTTTCAAGGAGAAACATTGTTACCAATTCAGCACTGCTCAGAGAGCAGTCCTGAGATTGTGGTAAACCAGAAAAGCAGCAAAGAACATGAAGAGTACATCTTATACTGCCTTGCACTTGTACTCATTACCGAAAAATGCATCAGTAAGAAAGGTGCTATTTTCTATAAACTTTAAATTTCCACTGTATAGAAGGATTTAGAAAGACACAATCATCACCTCCACTGTTAAATGACATGCAGCTCAGGCAAACAACACAGGGTGAAAGATGCCAACCTGCTCGAAGGGAATGAGCCTGCCCAGCCAAAAGCAGGGACCCCCAGGAGCTCTGCAGGCAGGAGAATGCAGGGTGCCACAGACACCACACCACAGAGGTCAAATAGAGGTGTTTTGTAATGCTGGTTTAAGGTCCTCTAAAGCTGCATGCAAGGTGTTAGAATGTCTGTGTTTGTCCAATTGTTATCATCCATCCTTTAGGATGATAAGAAACTTGAAAAAAAATTGAGATAAAAATCCATTATTTCTGTAAACACAAAAGGGGTGTAGTGCTGTATTAAAAAAAAAAGTCTCATAGGAGCCAATCTACATTTTTGCACAACTTAGATTTTGCTTGTTCATGGTGAAAGCATGCTTTTACCTCAAAAAATTTCCTTTTGGACCTTTGTTACAGGCTAATTTTTTGTTTCTACAGGCGTTTAAATTTAAAGTTCATTCTCACAGGTACAACTGGTGTTTCAAATCAAGTTCAGCAAAACTTGATTTAAAACATCAGCCCTACTTGTGAGACTGGGAAAGATCATTAGGAATAGTGAACGGGAACAACCTGTAAGGTTCTGGTGAAGTCTTTCAGTACAACGGAAGGGTAAAACTGTAATTGTTCTTAAGATGGAGGGTTTCCCTTCAGTATTTTAAGAGTTTGGATGAAAAGGGGCTCATTGCATGGTTGGCAGCAGTGACTGAAAAGGGTCTCCCATTGTAGAAAACCCATCTAAAACCTTTTGCTTGTGTGCACACAAGCAGTGCGAAGACTAGAAATTTCTCCTAAAAAAAGTAAATTTGAAAAAGTGTAAGTGATAGCTTTGCCAGGTCTACAGCCCTATACCCCAAACATGTGGGAGACTCTCAATCTGGCTGGAAAACTCCATTGTAACAAATTCAAAACAAAACAAGACAGACAAAACAAAAGCAATTAGTTTGTTTTTAAAATACAAGTTGCTACCAAGAATTCTGGCTACAAACCCCCACAGGCGATGTGTGCAGATTCAGAATGGCAAACCATAGAAAACAATTTGATTCTTGAGCTAAAACTGAAATTTAGGCAAGTTCTTACATTTTGGTTAAGAGCTTGGCAGATGCAGAGAATGCTTTTTTGTTTGTTTCTTTAGGTGAACCTGATGTTGAGGTTGTTTCCCGCTACCTCCAGAGAATGAAGACAGTTTACCCAGCAGTTGAAGGTCGAATAAAATTTTCTTCTGGAAGTCTTATTGAAGCAAGTCTCACCCTGATGTCTGTATTGTTCACTGTAACATTCCTGCACACTTGATTTTTTGTTTGTAGGAATACAAGAGGAGAGATGATACTGAGGAAGCTCTAAGAGACCTGTTCTCTTCTGTTACACCTTACAATGAATGAGCAGTGAGGCTGCTGCATGTCAGCAGTGAGCAGCCCCCTGCCTCGTCTTTAACCTGGTGGTGCCACTGGAGCACGGTGTGCAGGGCAAGGGGGCACCATCCATGACTTCTCTTGGTCAGAATCAGCAGGCCTGAAATTGAGGTCTCAAAAGCAAAATTCCCATGAATACTTACTGCTCAATCATAGAACAGAGACAGACTGAAATAGGGTATTATAAACTGTCAAATTCTTTTAGCTGCTTTAGATAGTGAGTTAAGAACCTGATTCCAGATGTAAACAAGCTTCTAGAAATGGATTTATTATATATGTATATTCCTTTCTTTGATCTACACTCAGGGTTAAAGTATTCAATATAATATCTCTACTTTGCTTTCAGTTATGTTTATCATACCTACATGAATGCCTGAAAGAGCTGGATTAAACTTGGTGCCATTAAAACAATGAGGTCTATTTAATATGCAGTTTTTAAAAGTTTTACTACTGAAAAAGAAATATCACACTTTTATTTTCCATTAATAAAGGATGCAATGAAAGCTTGACTTGATTTTGACTAATTTTAACAAATTGAGTATTCTTCACTCTTAAATATTACCCATTTGGGGACTGTATCTAGAGTGAGAACACAATCTGTGACTGTATTTCATATAAGTATGCTCAATTTTATATCTCTTCCAAAGAACAAAGCACAGGTCTGGTGTCTGTTACTCTGTATTAGCAACATTCCAAGAAAATGTCAGATACGGGTATTGACTCCTGCAGCACTTCTGGCATCCTTTGGAAATAGTCAGGTAATGGGGCTTTTTACAGCATAACCTGGCTTTATGATAACTGTGATTATACCTCTTCTATGGGAAGGCTGTGTTTAAGAAAATAGTTGTAAGAGACAGGCTAATAAGTATGAAATAATATTAAATGCTAAATGTACATTGCTGATGCTTTATCAATAAATGATTGCTTATAAATGAGGGCAAAAATATAATTATTTTTCTAAGATTACTGGGAATTTTGACAGCAACATGTTTGGGTTGTTGAATGCTGTTTTAAATTGATTGTTTTGAATAAACCTGCTATGTTTCCCTGGAAAGCTCACTACACTCTTTTAACACTGAAGATACTTGCCTCTTCCTTTCATTGAACCTGTAGATTTCAAGGAGAAGGTGCATTAAGATAAACAGTCAGGATGCTGAAATTTAAAGACCCCATTCATTTCCACATCCATTCAAGGGCTGCTCCTGAAAGGCTCTGGACTACACAGCTGTATGAAGTAAGGGGTGTAGAAACGACAACTGACCTTGTCACACTGCGAGTTATGCCCTGACATTAATGATTTGTCACTTCTACCCCCCAAGTTGTTAATTTACAGAATGGTCTTCCCTCATCAACATCACACCAGTAACAGAGAGGGCACTGACAGACAGACCTGTGCCTGCACTCTGATTCTGAAAGTTCCAACAACTGCTTTGGCAGAGCCAGAAAGGAGAGAAATAACACTTTCACCTTCCTTTGACAAACAGAAAGGAAAGGTCTGCAACAGTAATAGAGACAAATTACATTGACAAAGAATAGCAATGCTGCATTAGATTGGTTTGTTTGTAAAAAAGGAGAAAAACGAGTGTTTGAAAAGAAAAATTAAGGAATGCCTACTAAAGCACCTCTGTATTGTACCACGAGTAAAACTTGTTATAAACCCACATAAAAAAGTCCTTTTCAAAATGTCTTTTATAAAGGCTGGGACAACAAATTAAGACTTAGAGAAATCTTCCACACATTTTTATATGAATGATTTTTATAAAATGCTGTGAAGACTCACATCCTCTTTTCTAAGCCTGTAAAGAGGATTTCAGAAAAAACCCCACAAAGCCAGATAAGAAACTGCAGAAAAATATCTTTTCACATCCATTATTATTTTAAGAGGGCTTTAGATTTGAAGGTCAGGTATTAAAAAGACTATATTACAAATGTGATTTTCTATGCTCACGGAAAGATGAAAGCTAAAGACAGTTCTGAGATTAATTATTTGTATGTAATAGATTCAATCATACACTTTTGTTTAAAAAAAATAATATTTGTTACACTTTAGCTTAATAGGACCATTCTACAACTTCTTCCAAACAATTTTTCTACATCTACTTTCAGGAAGACATCCAGTAATTGCTCTTTTAGCAAAGCATAAGTTGGCTGATTGCCCAGCTGTCTTTTTTGATGTTATCCTGTAATTTCATTAACTGAGAGATTTTGGGGAAATTTAATTACACTTTTACTGGTAATAGCTAAAACAAATTTTAAATTAAAAGTAAAAATATTTTATTTAATTGCAATTGGTATTAAATTTTAATGTCTTTATTGCATAAAGGTATTTTTTTAATTTAAATTTTATGTTATTTACAATAAAATATACAAGGCAATGTTAAAATGTCACATGTCCATCACAACAGTGCACAGCAGATCCTACTGGGTGTCCACTCACATCCAGCTTGACACAGAGCTTGCTTCCTTTGGACCCTGTCAAACAGGAATGGGAAAAAAATTACTTATTAAGTTTAAAATTGTGTTTACACAGAAATTACTGAACTGAGCTGCAATGATTAATTGTATCTGATAACATTCACTTGAAACCAGTTATGAGAATGGAAGGCTACCGGGTTTTAATATGATTTCTCAAAATAGGTGTTCTTTCTGTAAAGTTCTCACCTCCCCCATTACTAACTGCTAAACACAGTTTTCCTAACACAGCAATTTTCTGCTCTGGAAATAGTACTGGAGAGATATTTTTTCAATCAGATTTTTTTCCTTACTCTGCCTGGAATGCGTTTTCCCTTTCAGCTGTCCCTTTTCCTTGTATCCTGTCTGACAGACTCCCGAGGGACTGGCTGTACACTAGCTCAGAGGAGACTTTCAGCTCTTGGAGCTTGCTGACCTACACAAGCTGCCATCAAACACAGCACACATCGAGTGATCCAGCCCATATCCGCACTGGTACGTGCAGCAGGAAATACCTTCAAGATACCAATCTCAACACTGGGAAGCAGACTGACATTCCCACTAAGGAAAATCTTCCCATTTCTCCCATCACTGTTTTCCCTGCCAAAGGAGCAGTCCTCAAAACAAAACCTCTGGGATGCTCAGTTTCCCCTTTACAAGCTGACTGGCCAGAAACATTTTTCCATTCTTCACTGTAACTACAAAAACATTTTGGTATGAAGAAACTCAAAAAGGACCAGTCAATGCTGAGCAGAGAGAACAAGCATTGGATTGATTCCCCCCAATACATAAATGCATGGATAGCTAAGTAAGAACCAATCATTACTTTTAAACTTCCCCACTGCAGTTGTTAGGAAGAAACAATTTTCTTTTCAAGTGGCTTTACAGTGACAAGTGTTTGCAGTAATTTTGGGAAAATGTTTTTAGGGCTCTGGATGAAAACCACTGTCATCCCTCCACCCACACCCTCTCCACCTTGCATTTCCCCTCTCAGTCCTGGTACACCGACAACCAGGTTCCACTGCCAAACATCACAGATGCAGCACTTTGTTCTGTATTGCTCTCAGTAAATAGCTCAAGTTCCCAGCTGAAGTGTTTTTCTTCCTTTCCCCTACTGAATTCAGGGCCAGAGATTCCCTTGCTCTGTCCCCATCAGCTTCAGTCACAGAGGACAGGGGGAGCCCACCCATCGCCCATGCCATTTCACCAGCAGCAAAGGTGGCACTAGGAGGTCCCTCCTCAGCAGGTGGTTATGAAACACTGCAGAGCAGCTGGGCAGTGCCACGGTTACTCAAGAAAAAAAAAATAGATGAAGAAGTAGAAAACAAGATCTTGATTTACCTTGAATAATTGATTTGTTTTTGAAGGAAAAATATTTTTCTCCATTAAATATACACAGCTATGAAACCATAGCATGGCTGGGGTTGGAAAGGTGTCTCTGGAGGTCACCTGGTCTAGACCTCAAGCAGGGCCACCCAGAGATGCTCAGGACTATGTCCAGACAGATTTTAAAAACCTCCAAGGATGAGCATCCCACAGCATCCCTGGGCAACCTATGACAGTGCTTGGCCACCCTCACAGTGAAGTGTTTCCAGATGTTCTGGTGTTTCAGTTTGTGCCTGTTGCCACCGGTCCTATCAGTGGGAACCACTGGTTCTGTCTTCTTTGTACCATCCCCTCAGTATTTACAGACAACAATATGACCCTCTGAGCTTTCTCTTCTCCAGGCTGAACAGTCCCTGCTCTCTAGCCTCTTCTCATAGGAAATACGCTCCAGTTCCTTCATCATCCTCACGGCTGTCCACCAGATTCATTCCAATATGGCCATGCCAATCCTGTACTGGGAAGCCCAGACCTAGACACTCCAGGTGTGGCCTCACCACTGCTCAGCAGAGGGGCAGCATCACCTCCCTCGACCTGCTGGCAGCACTGCTCCTACTGCAGCCTGGGATACCATCAGCCCTCTGTTCAACTGAGTGTCTTTCCAGCTTGCTGGCCCCCAGCCCATCCCAGCACCTGGGGCTGTTCTTCCCCAGGACAGGACTTTGCACTTCCCTTTCTTAAAGTTCATGAGGTTCCTGCCAGTCTGTTTCTCCTGTTTAAGTCCCTTTGGAAGGTAGCATGGCCCTCTGGTGTATCAGCCACTCCTCCCAGTTTTGTGGCATCATCAGGCTTTGCACTCTTGTCCCATCATCCAGATCATTAACGAAGATTTTAAACAGGACTGGAGCCACAACTGACCCCTTGGATAACTCTGTCGTTACTGGCCTGCCTCCAACCAGACTTCATTGCACTGACCACCACTCTCTGGGCCTGACTGGTGCTTTAAAGACTATTTAAATGCCACTTTTTTCCAGTATCAACTGAAGAAAGACCAGTGTTCCACATATAATTAGCTGTTGAGATACAAAACTCAGTTCAGCTGAGTAAAATAGCAGGGCTAAGTCAGGTCTTTTTTTTCTGCACTCAGGTTCCCAGGCTACTTCCTTGTTCCCTTGGTCAGCTGCCTGAGCATTGGCTTGAGGAGAGCAGCTACAGAGCTGAAGCCCAAAGTAGGTCAGACTTGCTGAGCCAGCCTCATTTCACTGAAAACAATGCAAGCGTTCTGGCTTGTGCCAATATCTTGTATTTGTTTCTGCTTGTCATGCAAAACAAATCGCTGCTGGCACTCTGCAGTTGTCAGGCACAGGGCTTATACAAGGAACATTTATTGTTAGTGAGGGGGTTTTTAAAATTAGTTTTGGGTTTTGTTTTTTTACTAGCTAACTAACAGGTATTTTCTGCTTGCCATGAAGACCAAACTGTAAAATTGCTATGTAAAAATTTCTCAAGGTTTGATATACACAAGAACAAATGTCAGACAGATCCCAAACCTAATGATAGGCATTTATATAGCCATTTGTCTTGTGCAAATTCTTTCTCCTTTATTTGGATAACTAAAGTTAACATTGCAGCGACCAAAGTAGAGGTTAGAAATCCTCCTGCCAGATATTCTCAAGAAAAATGCTGCAGCGTTGCATGCAGAATTCCCTTCCTAAATTGGAAAATGCATAAAATAGAGTGGAGATAAATCAATCAAAGAGAAAGGCACAGAGATCCTGACTGTTGGTTGATCTGCCCAAGTCTCCTGAAAGGCAACTCAGACTTGTTGCATGCTAAACAAATGTGCTCAAGCTAAATTTTGAAAGAACTAATTAGCCAAAAAGTAAGTAGTCCAGATTTCAATTATTTCAACATATTGGAAAATACATATTTTCCCCAAAATTTAGAATTAATATTTGTAATAGTGAACAATAGCAAAAATGCACCAGTGGCCAGACTCAGTAGCAGCTTGAAGAATTCTGCAGCTCTCAAAAGGAGGAAGCACATACCTTACTCAGCTCTGGAAAGAGTTCTTGAATCCCAATGTCCAGCAGAACGTAAGTTAACTAAAAGAAAATGCAGAAAATTAAGGACACTCCAAGGCAAAACTACTGCTTTTTATTCTTAATTCTGAGTAAGAGCCCACTCCTCTGCTATATCAAATATTCACTTTAGGAAATCCTGTGCCAGAAGGCAAGTCTGTCACATGTAATGAGTTACCTGTTTGTTGAGCACTGGCTGCTGCAGTCCATCAAATAGAAGCCTGATGCCTTCATATTTAGCCTCTTCCCCAATGCACTTGCCTATTAAATCTAGAGCAAATTCCAAAAACAAATACACAAGTCATGAGGAAGTACTGCAAAGCAGCTTTATGATGCAGTTACAGAACTCAATTAATTAACATGAAAAAACCTGTTTAAATTAGAGTTCATTTTTTTTCTGTCTAGAATGGTAAATGGAAAAAAAAACCTCATTCTTTTGGGTTCATCTGTGGAAACCCAGAGCACTGGGAATATTTCTCTATCTGCTCTAGAGTATCCTGACCCCCAGGGGAGCACTGAATTTGACCCTCATTCATAGAGAAAACTTCCAAAGCCCCAAGGTAAACTAGAAACCACAAAAGTGTGAAATACACTATAGAGATTGTAGAGAGTAGTGTAGTATGTCACACGGGTAAAAAATTTAGGTTTTAGGATTTTTTGTATGTTATAAATGGGTTCAAGATAGAGGATATAATGTGCTGTCTTGAGTTCATTTTACTTCCTTCTTCCTTTGTCTTCTTGAGTTTAAGTAGTATCTTGTAATTGAGTAAAAAAATCCACATTACAGATCTTTAAAGGTCAGTTATTAGGTTCAAAAGAAAATATTTTAAGTGTCACTTCTTAATTGAGTATCTTAGTTTTTAATTAGACTCAAAAGGCCTTATAACAAGAGATTGTTAACCATTTTTGTACTGTTTTTCCTGCACGCAAAGTCTGGTGCCGACAGTGTGCTGAAGTTTTGATAACAACAAACAAAAGCTAAAGACTTAAAAAGTCCAATGCATCTCTCATTCCTAACACAAAACTGCTCCCAGAGGGTCTCCCCTACCAAGGAAATCCCCAAAGAGTTGCCCAACTTACGACCCACAAACTCACATTCACCCTTTTCTCCTTCCTTTCCTTCAGGGCTCCACACCCAAATAATTACTACACTTTTTGTAATATCAATGTTTTGTTCTAATGCACTGTTTAATAAACCACAAGTGTATTTTAAAAAATTACTTTCAATTAAATGGGCCCCTTTCCTAGTGTATACAGTGCAAGGATAACTCAGATGTACCTTCCAGCTTAATGATGTGCCTTTTTTTAACACAGTTTTCATCTGGATAAAATACAAACCATAGGAACATTCAAAAGATGAAAAATTATGGTGCTATGTACATGTGAAAAGCTCTTGATTTCCATCACCATGTCTTTATTAATCACTATGCTACAACCTCAGTCAGCAACACTTAAATGACAAAACTTGAACTGCTGGGTTTCTACACCTGGTATTCCAGTAAATCTCAGCAGCCCAAGTATTACTTGATTTGGAAAGACAGTGTGACTGTATTTGGGTTAAATATGTGCTTGAACAATTAACCACACTCATACAGGCAGTCATGGAATACAGAACCTGGAATGTATCTCATCATTTCTTCAAAAGTCTGCTTTGCTCGTTTCTGTTTATCCTGGAGGCAGCGAGGCTCAGTGTTCTCACAGAAGACGGCATCTGCAGCAGAGACATACGGAAAATAAATGCACCTTTAGCTAGCTACACACCACTGACACAGAAATATGTTTTGGATTGTGGCTTCAAAACTGAATTTCTTCTCTTTATTTTGTTGATTAGAAGGGAATTCTAATCTTGTCAGATAATACTTCTTGCTTACCTTAGCCTGATCAAATCCAGAATACCCCTCCTGTTTGAAGGACAATCATCTTTTCACTATTTGTTTCCATTCTTTTCTAAGTTTAATGATTTCTCTTTAAAGTTTAGATCAATTCCATTTTAGGTTAGTTATGATCTCAATCACAATTTTCCTCAAGCTTTCAAAACTATAAGCAGTATTTACACCTTGTGCTAAAACACTGTCTGGAACTGTCAAAAACTTCAAATTTACCTATGAAGGAGAAAGCAAGTACTGCTATTCACCTGAAATAAGAGGTGCTCAGTTTTGGTTTTAGGCTCAGAGTCTTACTGCACTCCTTTTCTGCCTTTCACAAGCTTCATTTTTGGTTTGATGAGGACAGAGCTGTCCTGACTCCAGAGTTTTGGCCAGATGCATTGTTTGGATCAGACTGCAGTCATGTAATACTCTACAGTTGTGAGGTAATTAAACATTTTTTTTCATTGCCCTTCCCTTATTTGAAGGTGAGGAATACTCAAGTCCTCTCAAGAGCCAACCACAACAAAGGGAACCAAAAAATTAACAATAAAAGACTGATGTAAAGTAAAGTAACTTGACAACTTAATGAAACATTTGTGTTGATACAATAAACCATTTTTTTCTATTTTTCTTGTTCTTTGCACACCTGGGCAAATTACTATTCATAATACTTTTTTTCTGTAATCATCACTGACAGACAACATAGGTGGCTCAACATCTTTCCACAACAAGCTTTGAAGTTGGTCCTTGCCCACTTGATTTTTGATACTCCATCAGTGTTAGTCAACATTGCAAAGTTTAGCACTTGGAAACTTCACTGAAGGGATTTCAAACACCAGACTAAAGCAGCAGTTTTTCATCAAAGATGTAACTATTACTGACCTCTCAGCAGTGTTATCAGAGAAACCAACCGGTGCTCCTCAAATAGCTGCTCTAACTTGTTATGCAAGTAATAGTCTGTGTACAGTTCCAATGTATTTTTGAAGAGAATTCTTCCTCCCATCAAGAGATGATGCAGCCAGTCAGGAATGTGGAAGACTACCCTACCTGTAAAGTCACAGCAACATCTATGAGTAGGAACATATATGAGGGTCTCTCCTACTATTCAAAATAAAGGAATCGTTTATTCAAAAGAAAAGAAGATTGCAAGCAAGAAAAGAATATTTCAGTTTTGTTAGTGCAGCACTGAAAATATCAGTATTCTCCACAGTGCTTATCAAATATTTCCTTTTGTCATTTATATTAATTTAACAATTCCAATTCCCAGAGTCTACCAGCAGCCTAGGTAGACCTGAGAAAAGGGATGGGATCTACTCTCATAAACTCATACTGCTGGGATGCAGAAAGATGGAGACACAATAAAGCAACTAAGCAATGATGAACGATAAATGACATTTTAGCACCACAATAAAGACTTCTAAGGAATGACCACATTACTAAGTTGTATATTAGCTTTAAAGTGTTGAGTTATATATGACTGCTACAATAGGATTTAATTTTTTACCTGAGACTGTGAACTTCATATTTGTCATGAAGTATATGAATAATTAAGAGAAATCGCTTCTTACCAACATACATTAAGTAGTCATAGACTCCTTCTACAGTCATCATTTCCAGGAAGTAGTTCTGATTTTGTCGTCTTTCTGTGTTCTCAGACCGGTTTGCATTATTCTTGAATAAATCATTAAAAAGCTAAAAACAGAAACATAAGACTGAAACCACCACATTCAGAAGCAAAAGGATAGCCACCAGATCTTTGGATTGGTTTCTTTTTATAAAAGTAGGTTCTTTCCAGAGATTTCAAAGAACTGATTGGGGCATTGATTTGTTTAATTGTTTCTGGTTTTGTTTTTTCAAATCCTTCACTTTCCAATAAAGAGCACATCACATGTTGCCAAGATACACAACAACCAAAATACCCAGGTTCACAACAAATCAGCACTGAGACATTAATTCATGAGCCCTTCTGCTCCCACTACCTTCTTCCAACTTAAACAATTATATGTTTGCATGCATCTACACATTTATCACAGGCTCTGATTTCCTTGATGCACCCTATACTGAAAATGAGGGGCTAAAAGAATACAGAGCTTGTCTGCCTTTAAATCACAAGGGAACTCTACAACATCAAAGTATTCCTAAAAGCCCCTGTTGGTTTCCACTTTAAAATAAATACAATGGTTTCTAGACAAAATATACAAGTTTTTTACATAGAGAAATACCTTTTTCCCCTGGCAGTTTAATTATTTATAGTAAATCATCATGAACTAATATTTGGGTTTCTTTCCATTTACCTGATTTCTCAATTATATTCCTTTAGCCTGCTATTCTCCTATGTCATCACCTTCCTCCCTGATCCCTTTATTGTCTTGCCTTTGGTTCTTTGTGAAAAGATAATCTAATTCTTGCAAAACTTCAAGAGGCTCTTCTCTGCACACCAAAAGGGGTCCCAAACAACCTAGGCAGCACTCCTTGCCTCCCCTGTCCCCAAGTCTGTGAATCCTAAGAGAGGGAAAAGAAAAAGTCTCTAAATCCTGATGCTTTCCCTGTATAATATCTAGCAATCCCTACTAACAGTTTTGTTTTAAATCAACTTACCCCCAAAATAGTTAATCTAGATGTAAAATAGGATTTATACAAGATACTCTATTATGAAAAGAAAGTTCAAAGGTTTATGCCAGCATTCTAAAAAAAATACTGGAACTAGAAGCAAATGCAACATAATCACAGAATTGCCTAGGCTGAGGTGATTGCCAGTCAAAGAGGTTTTTTTACCACTCCCAAAATAACATTAATTCCAAGGAACAGGAAGTAATTTGTTTATATATGGTTCACGTTCTGTACTGCAATTATCCCCAAAATAAATAAAGCCAAAAACATGCAAGTCACAACATTACACAAGTCTCTAAACAGAATGCTTTGCACTCTTAGGAAAAATTACATCAGGACATCTGGCAAGAGTCAGGTTTTTGACCTGTACTCCTTCAGGTCCTCTCTTTTGTTAAGTGCTGAGCTACTGGTATTAACTTCTCAAGGTTCACTCAAACTAAACAACACCAACTTATTATATAAATTACACAGAAGGGCAAATATGGTTAATGCACTTATGCATGACTGGTATTCAGGAATGTAACAAACCTAAAAAGAACACATAATTATTCACACCTACTTTATGGAAGCATCCCTGCTTAAAAACTCAGTATAAACGGAAGTCTACATCCTCCTTAATGCTGAAACCAGAACAGCAAAAAAACCTTAGCTGTAGTACTGTAACTTAAACAACAGCCTCCTTTATTTTTTAGATACCCCTCACGACCTGACAAAGGTGATAAATACTGAGCCAACTCAAAGCAGCCAATTGTGCAATGTAGACATAGGTTCAGTGTCTGGAGGCCAAACTAAATCATTAACAGCAATCTGGTAGGTAACCTATAAAAAAATTAAACATGTAGGCCATCTTAGGGCAAAGCCTTTTGACTTTCAAGTACTATTTCCTCTTTTACTCCAAACCAAAAGCAGCATCTGAATGCTGACTGTACCGCCATACACAGCACATGATCTGTGCTGCACCTTAAACAGTAATGGTTCCTTGACCAGAGGCACACTTTGAAAGCATTTCAGAATGCAATCTACAGTGCACTGTAGCAGCCATAATACAAAGTGGCATTAGACCTCTACTTCCATGCTTTACACTTTTCAGTATCTTGGCACGGAAGAAATTCAAGTGAAAAACAAACAACTGGTTATCTAGCACAGAAGTTGAGATTATACTCACAATTCAGAGAAGCACAAGATTTTGCTTTAGATGTTTCTGTGCATGTTAATATTTGAGACTAACATCATGAACTTCAATGCTATCATTATTTGTATCTTTAAGATTAAACAATAATAATGATTATAACCATGAAATATTCTGAAAAGGCTTACAATGAAGAAATTCCATGAATTAGTATTGATTAATAATGGGAGCCAAGCTCTTGAAGTCAATGAAAGATAAAAGGCCTGTATTAAGAAAAAAACCAAAGTAATCCCTTGTACAATATACTACCATGCCTTATTGGGAAAAGTAAGCAAAGGAAGCATGAATGCTCATATAAAGTGCCTCACAGAAAAAAAAAAAAGTTACTCAATGGTGAGTGCATATGCAAACATACACCCATACATTCCAGCACAGGCGTGAACTTTACAAAAACAATACCATGACTATGAATAATATCTACAGCCAGAGGCATAAATGTCTCTCCTTTTCTTCCTCCTCATTTCAAAAGTACAGAAGATTATACCAAAATAATACAAAGAAAGATTTTATGCAGCGTCTGAATCATATCAGTCAGTGTAAGTGACCACATCTTCCTCCAAGTAGCTACTCAAACACATTTCTAACACTGCTGGTGTTCCAAAAACAGCTTTTATTGCTGTTGGCAGGCCATCACAAGCCAGCAGAACAATGCCTTTATTGGCATATTTTGCAAAGTCTGCATCAGCTGAGAAGTCATGACCTATTATAGCAAGTCTGACAAAAGTATGTTCAGAAGATGATCAAGCTGCTTACAGACCTTCAGAACGAAAACATGGCCAGAAATCCTGCTAGTGCCCCTAGGAGGGGGATGCAGAGCTTTTTGTGCATTTGCTTTTTTTAACTTGGCAGGCTGGTAACTCTTATTCTAGTGGATCTGATAACAGAATGAAATCCAATTGCTCCTGGTTATACTGGGCTTCACTACCCACTTTCATAGTGCATTTTCAAATAGAAGTCGTTCCACCAATATTAAGAACACACAAACATACACACACCCCAGGAACACTCAAAAGGAAGGAGCATGCAGAAGATCTGTCAGAGCATTAGGCACATTTCCGACTAGACCTGCTCAGACAGACCTTCAGGCATTTCTTAATTCAGCCTGCTGAGGAAGAGGGAGCCTGCAGGTACCCCACTCATGGCAGCACTGGGGACCATGCACTGTAATCTCAGCACAGTCCAACATGTTGAATCTGAAATAAACAGATCCGTGTCAGAAAAGACACATGAGAACACGGTGGCAATACAAGCATAAGGTGGAAATCGACTACCAGTTACCAAAAAATTGAAGAACTCTCTTGCTCTGAGATAATGTTCTTTGCACAAATGGGCACTCAGGAAGAGCTAACTTCCATCTCTTTGGCTGCCTGCCAGATCCCCACACACACTCCATACAGACAGCTCACACTGTCCTGGTACAGACGTTTGGCATTCACCTCCTTCACCAGAACTGAGGTGCCTTGCTGCTGCACAGCAGTTACAGAATCACAGAATGGACTGGCTTGGAAGGGACCTCAAAGACCATCTAGTGACAGCCCTCTGCCATGGGCAGGGACACTTTCCACTAGACCAAGCTACCCAGAATTCCATCCAATCTGGCACTAAATACTTGAAGGAAAGAGGAATCCACAACCTCTATGAGCAACCTGTTCCAGCACCTCACCACCTCCATTGTAACACATTTTTATCTAATATCTAATATGAACCTACTCTCAGCTCCATTTCCCCTTGTCCTGTCACTAAATGCTCTTAAAGTCTCAATCCATCTTTCTTGTAGGCTTCCCTCAGGAACTGGAAGGCTACATATCTGCACAAGGATATCATGTCTCACAACAGAAGTGAAAGTGCAGAACTGAACAGCTCAAGTCTATGCCACACATATCTGAGGAGTAGGAAAGTGTGTAACTCCAGTCTGCCTTTGGTCTGGCCTTTGGACTGGACACCGTCAGTGTCTGCATTCCTAGACAGCATTTTCCAGCTTGGCTTCATCTGAAATAATTTTAGTTAATGAGTTCTAAGACAGCTCCCTAGTATGAGAGAAAATGTGTGATTAATTTTCCCCACTTCTGTAAAATGGGAAAGGAACATGACTTACTGTACCTTCTTGTTATTTTCAGAGGTGGGACTCAGAATGGTAAGTTCAGGCCTGCTTGGTTTAGGCTTGGGAGATTCACAGGAGTTGATAAAATTCATGATGAATGGTTCCAAATGCTGACCTTTCTGA
The DNA here is from genome assembly GCA_003676055.1 of Chloebia gouldiae. NCBI lineage: Eukaryota > Metazoa > Chordata > Aves > Passeriformes > Passeridae > Chloebia > Chloebia gouldiae. The sequence continues at coordinate 30,515,358 of QUSF01000002.1, forward strand.
AAAAGGTTATGAGTGAGCTGTCACTTGCACAATTATAGGAAAGTGAAAACAAAAACAACAAAAAACCAAGAATTTTCAAGCAAAGTTTTGATTAGCCTTTAACTCAGTAATCTCATAAAATTAGCTAATAAAGTTAAGATACTGGCAACCGGAAAGACTTACCTCTTTCATCAGCTTTCCTGGAACAGATTTTATGATTTTACCTACAATTAGAAAGAAAGAAACAAACAAACACCTTCTGTTATCTCTATCTGATTTTAAAGACATTTTGCTATTCTAGATTTTATATACTCACTGTAGTTATTAGTAGTTATTTAAAATAGAGTAGCTATTTAAAAATACAATAATTTTTAAAAAATCTGCTTGGTTTTATTTGATTTGGCACAAAACCCTAAGAAAATAGTCTTACACATAACCAGCCTGTAACCTAGTGATTAGATTACTACTCTTCAAGAAAAGATACTTAGAAATATACAGATTCTTAACCTGAATACTTAAAAAAAAAAAAAAAACCACAATAAAGTACTATAGTAGTAAAGTGCTACCACTTAACTATTCTAGAGTTTAACCATAAATAGCTCTAACAGTGTAAAACTGCTAGTATTGCTACAACACCAGTACAGGCAATATTCCTTGTATTTAAGTGACTCATAGAATCATAAACACTTATCACAGAAGAAATCAAGATAACTCAGATTCTCCTCTTTCTGTGGAAAAATCAGCAAATCTGGAGAGATTCTATGGGGAACCAGCCTCAAAAACCCTGGTGAGTAGAGTTTTCTATATTGGACAGGTTACAGCCATGGCTTTAATGGTCAGTTCTTGTGTCTCGATAAGGCTATCAGGATATGGCACAATAACTTTGAATGCTGAAAAATGAAAGGGTCTAGGACTAGTTTTAAGCACGACAGTTACAGTAATATTTTTCTTATCTACATGTCATTAAATATGGAATTTACATCTGAAAGTATGCACAGTGATCAAATGAAAATAATAAAAACTCTCATCCTCACAAAAAGCCCTACCAAAATGCCAAGACTTGTCATAATGCTCTTTATGGAAGTGAAGCACGGTCTCAGACAGGAAATGCATTACAGTAAACACCATAATTATAAGCTTTTATAAGGATGCATGGTTCACTCTAGAAGGGAGATCCAAAACAAAACCAAAACTTTTTGACTGGAGGCTGATAACAGGAATCTCACTCAACAACTCATGAAGCAGACCAAGAGAAGGGCTGCCCTAGCAGGACCACACCGTGACTGGGAGGTGCAGAGATGCAGCAGCGCAGCTCGGACACGGCTCTCCGGGCCCACAGCCACAAGTGGCACAAGACATGGAGACAGAATGGACATGAAATTCACCTGAGCAGCTCAGGCCCACTATTCTGAGATAGCTATATTGCAGCCAAGTCATACTACAGTTGACTTTTTTTATTTATTAAGAACTAATGTCATTAGACATTAGATTGTCTCAATTTCCATTTGACCTGCCTGTATCACACACACAGATTGTATTAAGTAGCTCATGTTAGAAAGGATATTAGCATCAGCTAATACTAGAAATATCAAATATAGGAGTTTTCAGAATAAAATAAGAGGAGTTTAATCAATTAAAATCCAAAATTTGTACGTGTAGTTTTGTAAGTGTTCATGCCATCTCATCTGCACATGATGACAGACACGTGCCAATTTGACTTGTGACAATACTGTAAATTTTCTTGAACTATGCAATTTATTAACAGAAACCTTATCTTGCTTGCTGACATGAAAATTCAAAAGCCACTTAAGCAAATTTTCCCAAAACTTTAAAATGTCTTTTTTTCTTCGAGGAAGAAGCATCAGCATATCTTCCTTGCAGAGCTATAATTTTAGGAGCTGTGAAGGAGCAGAGTTCTTATTTCCTACATCCACCAAAGTAATCTATTCATTACTACAGTCAACAACAGAATCACAGAATTCAATCACAGCATCCACAGCATTCCTATTTATCAGCATAAACAAGTAGCATATTACATACCAAGATTCACATCAGGCAACATTTTATCAAGAAACTGAGTCTCTCCTCCATTAGGGGATAGGAAGTCTGCTAAAAGCTGGCTGTTACTTAGTTCTGGATGTTGCAGAAGTTTCTTTGAAACAGAAGGAACAAAGGATGTATAAGTACTTTAAAACCAACCTTTAAAAAAAATCTGTTTCTGTCCAGCAAAAATATATTCAAAGAGTATTATACTGCTGCAAATATCATTTGCACAAGATTTCTGTTTTCAGTCACGTGAAACTTTAACATTGCCCACTTGAATCCTTCCTCTAACTATAAAGTTACTTGGAAACAAGCAAACAAAAAATCCCTAGATATTCTTTAATTAGTTTTAGAATATACTTTGCTCCAAATGTTTGTTTGATACCTGCAGATATTCCTGAAACTCCTCTCTCTTGGATTTTAAGAACTCATAGTTCTTGGGGCCAATGATTCTCTTTGAGGGAAGCTGAGCATCAGGAAATGTACCTAGTAAAGATATCAAAGAGTTTAAATTATTCTTGTTGTGCAGCAAACACTGATTTTGTTATTTTAAATTTAATCTAAGTAATGAGTGATAATCACAGCAGAGGAAAATGGCTTTCCAAAGGATGGAGAACGTACCATGAAATTCCGTAAGTTTTGATTCAAGCACATAGAATTCAAGATACCTCCTGTAGACAGACCAGTGTTCAGGTTCATGTCCAACTGAATGAAAAAAAAGTTAAAAATAAACCAGGTTTTATGGCACTTGGGAGACAAATTAGCAACAGCAAACATATGATGATTATCATAAGAAAACATCAATGGGCATTAGCCCCCTGTTGTAGTAACATAAACCTCAAGGTATTTCTAATGTCACTGTAAAATGCATAACTGGTAGATAGATATGGTACTAGCAAGGAAATTATCATTTATGGGATTACTACAATCTAAACAATGGAGTCCTGCATAACATTTATGATGGCTGACTATATTATATCTATTTTCTAACACTGAAACAAATGATTTACTTGTTGAATACAGTCCTCTGCACCACCAACTTGAATGCTGATGACTGTTAATCCTATCATTAAAGATATCACTAAATGCCTTTTAAATACTTTCTGCTTTTTGTGGAAGTATTAGTCTCACTAAGACAAATCCCAGCAGCCTTTGGATGATGCTGTTTCCCCCCACTCCATTATGGATGTATTGCTGTCCAGATACTGGTAAACTAACTGCATGCCACAATGGTTCCTAATAAGGAAAACATTTTCATTTCTTAAGAACTAATTTTAAGGTTATATAAAAAATTACTTGTTGTTCATTATTCCAAAGTTCAGAGTTGGTGAAAAAAAATATGACAGGTGTTTCTTAATATGGATTTTAAGATAAGTATTTTTGGAAAGAGAACATTTCAAACTTTGGCATGAAGTCTAAATAGAAATGATTCATGCTGAGGAATCAGTTCTCAACTAGTAAATGCTAAATGTCATCATTTATGTCTTAAACTCATTTCCTAGGAACTTTCAAGCTATTATTTTGAATTTAGAAGAACACATATACAAAACACACCTGCAAAAGCCAACAGAATACAGCACACTAGAATATTCTGAGTTCACTTTCAAATGAGACTTTATTGACCTACAACATTGCATACCTGCCCTTCTATCATTTCTCTCTACATCAATGCAGAATACAGGAATTCTCTCCTTTCTGTCTCTTCTTTCCAAGGAGGAATCATCGAAAAAATCAACGTATGGGATGCTGATTTTCCACGCAGCAAGGTTGCGGGGTGTATTTGGGGTGCTAACAGCCTCCTCAGGAGAATCATCTTCCATCACCATAACACCTTCTTCAATCTGTAAGGATTCAAACAGAGCTCTCCAGTTCTATTTTAATTGGTACAGTCTACACTGCTTCAAACCAATTCCCTTCGCCTTTTCAAATTTACATTTGTCCCCCAGCTGTGGTTCAGGTAACAATATCCCGTGCAGTAAATTCTACCACTGCCTCTATTCATGACTGTTTAGCATAGAACAAAAAACATTAACTCAGGGAGACATCCAAGACAAATGAGAAAGGACTATTGGCTCCTGATCTATAGAAAGAATTCTGCATCACAGACCAACTTGACAGCAATTTCTACACTATGTTATTTATGGTCTTAAGGTCTTGTGGCAGGCTGCAGATGAAGAGCCATGCATGCAGTCTTGCACCCATCTTACTACCCAGAATTGGAGAAAAAGTCTTGCTTATAAAAATATCTGACACTGCTAGTTTCAGTACTTCTCTGTACGAAAACAATAAGCTCATAAACACAGAAATTGGGGATGTGACCTTGGCTTGTGAATGAATACAGAGAAGATAAGGCAATTTAATCAGAAGCCAGCACATGAAAACTGTGCAGTGAAAAAAGCCAAAGTTTCACATTTTCAAATGAGAAAAAGAGAAAAAAAATTAAAGCCTAACAAAGACTTCAAGTAAAATGTATTGGCTTTACTCACAAAATCATCTTCTCCTTCGTTTAAGTTATAGTTAGGCAACATAGCTCCTTCCATTGCAGAACTCTTGAATACACCTTTTATTTTGTTCCCTATTTTGCTGATTCCAAATGATTCTCCTCTCTTCTGTGTGGTCCTAGGATTACAGAAGCCACAGTTCACAACAAAAAGCACATTATTACACAGCTGCTCATTAGGCCATTGCACACCATTTGCAGATAAGAGAAACAAGTCTATAAACAGGTATCCAACATATTTACAAGTTCCCCTTAGTTAAAATTCATTTATGGTATATCTGTTCTCTGATCAATCAGCAAAATTTCTTGATTACACTTTTTAAGAGAGACACAGGATTCCCATATGCTTAACCACGAATAAACTCTTACAACAGTATCCTAGTAATCCATGGCACAGAATAAACAATTAGCTAGGTAAAACAACTTTGTTTTGACAGCAGAAACTGTGGTATTGCTACAGGCACACACATCAAGTAGGTCATTAACTTTGTCCTCTTCCTTGTACTTGTATTTAAATATTTATCCTTCTACCAAGTGTAGATGCATTTTTAATGGAATTTTACAAGCAGATATCATTCAAGATAAATCTGTTTTTAAGCAGTAGAGACAGATGAAAGGAATGTGCAAGGAGCAAGACTGAGCATGAGAGAAAACAGATGCAACTGAGGAATCCTAGCTTGAAGAGCCAGTCTGACAGAAAGATGAAGAGTCTTTAAAGTCTCTCCATTTAAGACAAAGTGTCCAAAAGCCAACAAACCAGGTATGGGAATAAGAAAAATACTTGGGCAGCAAGAACACTCCTCACTGAGAGAACAGATTTTTTATTATTCTTATGTCCTGACACATATCCTGACACTGAAGATGATTTCTTGCATAGAAATGCTAGCAATTTTGGAAAGAAAAATATTTCTGTTGAATACAGAATCAGCCTGAGGTTCTTTACGGTGATTCACTATATACAGTTGAGAGACAAGTTAAAAATCAATACAGTGAACTTCAGAATCAAACATTCAAAACAAATTTATAGATTGCTATTAGACGTACAACTAGTACTCTGGACTACAAAAAATCCTGTTTCTTTTTCCTTTAAAACAAGTAACTATTGACTTCTGGAAGGGATTACAAAGACAACTGCAGCAATCAGCAGGTAAAGCATTTTCATCATTCATAAAACCATGCAAACAACATCAACTGCTGACTCCAAGCATGCACGTGCATGTTATTAATAACCTTCCTGTTTATAATCTTACACAGACTGTGTACATGACTAAAGTTGCATAAATAACCCACTGATTTTCCAAATCTTTTGCTTTTTCTATCTCATCTAATCATCAGGTCCAAAGCATACTGGCACCATCTATCTTAATTATCTCTTCTATGCAAAGACAAGGTTGCTTGGCTGCTTGCAGTCTAAATCTGTGTTTGAACACTTTTACTCCATTCTTGCACAACTTCTACTACATGCTACGGTGCTGAACTGAGCTGTTACATAGGGGATCTTACCCGAATCTTGTTCAAGTGCTTCAACACTGGGCTAGAAAACACAAACCTGAATCAGACAAAACTAGCTTTTCTGGAAAGCTGGTATTTCAGACCTCTGGCTTAACCTTGAAGGGAATTTTCATCATTATTCTGAAAACTAGTGCAGCTCTCAAGAGTTTGAGCAAAAACATTAATTTGCACAAGGTCAGTGATTTGATGGGAGGACTCCAGGCTCAAAGCAGTTTTCCCACACTGAGAATGCTGCAGGTGAAGGCAGCATTCACCTGTGCCTGTAGTGAGCTGTATGCAGCCAGGACTAAACCTAGCATCTAGGAACCAACCCTTCCAGTCCCAACACAGAGCCCAAAGATTACACCACGTGAATAAAAAGAAATCACCGACCTAGACAAGTATAAAGTGACAAACTAGGATAGGAATCTCTTCACAGGAAGAGACAAATTCAGAACAAACATCATTGAATAAGAGGGTACACAGACACTGTCCACAATATATGGAGAGAACACAGGACTGGTTCGGCAAAAATCCTTAATCACAAATCACATTAGATGAGCATGGAAAAGAAATGTGTGAATGTTAACAAAGATGGATGAACCAACAACAGGATGACTTGACATTTCAAAGAAATGGTGCAATAAAAAAATATATACAAAAGGTATCATGATGAAAGTCTAACAGGCTAAGCAGAATAGAAGAAAAACCTTGAGACTAGGTAGAAGGAAAGATGGGACTAGGATAGGGGCAGGTTCAAGACATGAAGAACCAAATATGACAGGAGGTAGCCAGCTTATAACAGAGACGAGAATTTTTTTAAGATCTGTCAACAAATATATATATATATATATATATATATATATATATATATATCGACAAAACATGTTGGAAAAATATCTCACTCCCTCTAGTGTTAATCCATATAAAGAGCATTATTAGACCATCATTCTATAGTTGCTTTCTCAGGAGGGCCCTCTGTGCAGGGTCTACAGGCTCCAACATTCCTGAAGAATGATGTGACAACAAGAGCTTGGAACACTTTTTTTTTCAAAAATTCCAAAAGTAACACATACCTAACATTAAAAAAATTACAATTATTTTTTATAAGAGGGAATTGCAGACTGAAGATTGCAGTAGTCCACTGTGCACTGTGGCATTCTTCAGTCATGGATGGTTGCAAAATCATTTTCCCACAGGATGCCTGCCTCATTCAGTGCACTGAACAGATCTTGGCAGGTGATGAGCCATGGCTGTGCAGCTGAAGAATGATGTTGTGAGCCTCTCTGGGTCAAGAAAGACCAGACTAGTTGTATATATCAGACAAGGCAGATATTAACATGCATGTGAAGTCATAGTACCATTTCCTTTGGCTGACTAGACTCCCTACACACAGTTAGGAGAAATGCTGAGCACATACTGCTGCACTTGAAAATCAGTGAGCTGCATTTATAACTCAAGAACTCCTTAATGCTCAACAATCAAGTTATAGCTCAACACGCTGAACTGGCACATAAAATACAAAAGCATCTAATTACCTTGATTCTTAAGTTGAAAAATTTCCCCTCAAGACTAGATGAGCAAACTATGTCATACTTATCCTCTGTTAAATTCTAAGGAAAAGTCCATGAGGAAAGCATTGTCTTCTGAGTTTGGATACCTTGTATTTAAAGAGGCATGAATAATGAGAAACAAACCACTGGACAGCTACTAAGGCATTAACGAGTGGTCACATACTACCTTACAGCAAATTAAAAAAAAACGGCATATGTTGTCATCAAACCTGTAACAGTCACAAGAGAAGCTGCAGAGAGAACTAATTTGGGCAACTGTTGGGTTTGAGTGCTTAAAAATCATAAAATGGTTATATTTGCAAGTGATGTTAGACAATGATCACTCCAGATACAGCTTGCAAGACAAAACAAGCACGCAAGTGGATAACAATATGACATGGAGTAAAGGAAATTTTGGAGCAGCTAGAAGTTACAAGTGAAAAAAAAAAAAAGGTTTCAAGGTCTGGAAATATATTCAGCAAAGTGTTAATATACAGCAAACAATGTTAATGTAATGCAAACACATGAAATTAGTAATTAAGCAATTTCTAAACACCTGTGAAAAGGACATGGGGAGCAAAGTTTTTTGTGAAGAGAAATGCACCTCAGTCTGGAGAAGACACTCATGTCTTTTACAAATAAAATGAACAGTTAATTACTGTTAAAAAGGCTGTATGATGAAGTCATGAGAGATGCAGCATAACTAACACACAACATTTATTGAGTGTTAGATAGACTTACCGTAAGTCATCCAAACTCAGGCTACTTCTGCAACAACAGGCAATAAATTACCTCAGAACCCAACAGGAAATCAAAATAAAACCAAAACAACAAAAGAACCCAAACCAAACCAAATCAAATCTGACTGACCTATCCCAACAAAATTGAATAGGCTTTGAACACCACCATGGGTTAAGAAAAGACACAGTACCATTAGGACTTCCTGACCTAGAATCCTAAGAAAGTGGAATGTGAACAGTATCTACTCATCACATCATCACAAGCCTGGCCTTTGACTTTGAAACATCAGTTATTGAAACTTTCAGGAGATTCAGCACAAGCAACCACAAATTAATGGAGAACAATTTTCATTCTTAGTTATTTGTAGTGCCAAATAGCCAGCTAACTTTTCCTATTACCTATATTCAGAAGCCATGTATGAATCAAGTTAATTTGGCCAACACAATGAAAAGGCTGTGGCCCCACTTTGTGTAATAATACATGCTCTCTCCCCCTCTCTTTTGTATAGCATATACATATGTAATACAGTGTAATATATGTATTAAGTATAGTAAGAGCCACTATTAAAAATTAATTTTTAAAATATTTTTATTTCACAGATTCTAAGAACTGTCACACATTTCTGACAGCCTACATAACCTGGTACATAGAACCAATGCCTCAGACATCAACCCAGTAATTCCAATCAACATGTTTAAATTACTTAACTATATTGTCACCACACACAGGAACTTAATTCCTTGGAGCTACTGAACTGTGGACAAACTAACATGGGATAAAAACATTAAAATATTAGATTTTGTTTTACAGAAGGATCTGATTATAAGACATCTTACACTGCCTTTGGCTGTGTAAACTGTGAAACTGGAAATATAACTAGCAGGTTAGAAATGATGGCGACTATTACACTGTACAGAACTTTTCACAGACTTAGTTCCATGGGTTTTTCTCCTAACCACTGCCTGAAATTGTTAGTATCTTTTCTACATGGTCCTTTAACCTAAAAAATGCTTTAATTTCACTGCTATTCTAATATTTGTCTATTTCTATTTGTGGTCATGGTATGTCGAAAATTGAGACAGATATACAGAAATCCAAAAATCTAGGAGTTCATACTACATAACAGCTTTTCTTTCTTTGTTAAAACTTTCAACACAGACTACATTTAAGTAACGTAGTAATGTATTCTAAATACATATATGTGCAAGAGAGAGATGGAATTCTTGTTTTCTCTTCCACACTACTCAAATTAAGTTAACAGACCTAGAACTTGAAACATCAATTATCATAGGCCACACACATTAAATATTAGGTAAAAAACATCAGTTACAACTGATGACAACGACAGCTAGTTACCAAGCAGTCAGAATACCCTCAGTGTGACTTCTTTACACTCCAGAAACCCCTGGCACTGCCCACCTATTGGCTTTGCAGTTCTCATAGCACATTATTTGTCCTATCTGTCTGCAAAAAGCTATGATTGTTCTGTACAGTTCAAACAAGTGATTCAAACCAAAAAGTGATTCAAACCTTCTTCCTACCTTTCCACCTATATTTTCTAGAAACGTAATTTTCTTGTCTTGCAATAAGGGAAATGTTTCAACACATTACCCACATGCACGTTCCACTGGGATCTCATATCTACTTCTTGATCTGATTTTTTAATCATCAGTATCTACGCAATACACACACAGTATCCACACTAAAGCACATCAAAAATATGGTAAACAAAACTGATCTCTTTGCACCTAATTATTTTTAAGTAGAACTAATGCTAGAATAGGAAAGAGAGGGCAGGACAAAATATATGGAATAACATCTGGAATAATTCTGTGAGAAACCTTGATTTTTTTCCCCACCCCCTTGGAAGTGACTGTACACAATTCTGCAGAGGGAAATTCCAAAGCAACAGGCAAACTACTTGCAAGATAGGACCTCTGTTTCATGGAAATAATCACCGAGGGACCACTTCTGGAACACACATTATCTTGTATTGTAAATCAGCATATATACTGAGAGTATTCAAATTGCTCTAAAATGTAAACCAGATACATTTTCAGTAATGCTGTGGATGCTGTTTGAGAATATGCTGCAACAGCCGCCAAACAAAATTTGTTTATTTTGTAGCCAGAGATGCACTTCAAAGACTCCAGGAAGCAACGGCCTGTAACTTCCCCCTTTCTGTTTTTAAAAGTCAAGCACCAGAGAGGTGACCTGCATGTTTTCATATTTTAACTAGAGTTAGGAAGAGTATGACAGAATACTTCCAACTCCTGACATGAACAATTTGGGGGAAGAAACCAGGGGGCAGATTTAAAGGTGTAGGTGAAACCCTGTAACCATCTTAAACAGAAGCTTGAAGCGTGTTTAAAGTCACCCTACATAGAGTACTGTGTAGGAAAGGAATGCAGTTTGGGCTAGCTGCCTTCATCCCATGCCTCTTTGTTAAAAAACAGAAGCTTGCCAGCACCACTAGGAGACAGCACTACATCAAAGCTCCAGTCTTGGATCTACAAAAACTATAAAGACTACACAAAAGACGTCACCAATGGAGACATAATAAAAAGAACAAATCACCCCACTTTTGAAGAAGAGGAGCAGGGAAGAAAGGTATATGCCAGTAATACGAATCTCACAGTAGGCTGTGAAACAGGAGTTTACTGTCAGGTGTAACTCTTATGAAAGCAGTAAAGGTTAAATGAATCAGTGTTACTCCTCTAGAAGAGGACAAGCATCATCATTTTCCACAGTACCATGGATCTTACTTCATATCAAGAAAGAAAGCCTATCCAAATTAAAGACTGTCTCACTGATGCTTTCCTTCTTTTGGCTACGTCGTAAGAGAAATTCAGTTGTGCTAGCCCACAACTCTCAGAGCCATCCAACATAAAGTGAAACAAAAGAAATTTTGAGGCCTCAATGTTTATCAACCCAGCCCAAGCCCACAGGGGAAGATCACCCACCCCCACCACAGGAGAGGCTCGTCTCCTCCACAGGCTGTAAGGAGCCTGAAGGAGGCCTGGACTGTAAGTATATGGCTCAGAAACAAGGCTTCTGATGCTGCATTTCTGCACTGGAGTTGGGGGACAGAAAATATATTTGATCTAGGAGAAGTGGCAAAAGAAGTGGCAAAACCTCCCTACCACGGTAAGAGGAGATTCCCATCAAATAACCAGGCTGGTTTGACATAAGGTACACTGCACCTATCCCTGTAACATCTGAAATCCAAGAAGACACAGCTTGGCACCACTAAAATGGTGCCAAATATACACAGTCAATTAAATCATCACTTTATTTTCACATAATTTATTTTCACATAATTTATTTTCTTATTCTCGCTGCTTATTTTTTTCCTGTCCTTCTTCTCAAATGCTGAGGTCTAAATCACATACTGAATTCTTGAATGCAAAATACTTCTAGAGAAGAGATGTCTCATATAATACTGCTTGCATCTTTAGCATGTAATTTGTTCATTTAGAAACAAAAAACAGAGGTAAAAATTTAGTCAAATTAATATAAGGCAATAATAAAATTCTCATGGCTTAATATTTTGATGTTTTTAATTAAAAACCAAAGAAAACAACTTAAAAGTTCTACCTTACCTACCTGTTAAACTTCGAATTGCGAGTTGGTGACTCTGCGCCTCTTAAAAGGTGTCTGAAGTACTGTAGCAGACAAATAAAGTATCAAAGAAAACACTGGATTAACTGAGGTAAAGGCTACTGTGCAACAATATTGCAAAATTCAGGAAATAAGAACTGAAGGAAAAGCCAATCTGACCATAATCTAGCAGTTAGGATTTTAATCTGGAAAAGGACAGACCATACAATAATCAATACATGAGACTAGGACTATTTACTTAACCTTACATAATCATGAAATTAAAACCAAAAAGTAGAAATAAAAATTAAATTAAGCACCAAAATCCATGTCTCCTCCTTGTTAAAAAACCAAGCATTTGAAGCATTATAGCTATCATGGGAGAGATGACCATCAAACCATTTTTGAGAAAAGTTATTTTTATTAATGCCAAGTAAGGCAAGTACCCACTCCCTGGACAAATCAACATATTCTGCCTCAAATGAATGCAAGAAGCTTAACACACAACCTGACTTACACACACAGACTTCTGAAAGGAACATAAATTCAGACTCACCCTTGTGATTAAAGTGTGTCCTGCTATAAGGCCTTAGGCAGATAAAGTCAACCCAGTACAGGGAATTCTTAAGGTGGCATTTAGAACCCAATCACACAACAATCTTAAATACCATGTAAATTGGATTGAGTGATCTTCTTGAAAACAAACACCAGACTTTTAGCTGCAGGAATGCATAATGCTGATAAAACCTAATACAACTTTTGTATCTTTAAATACCATTACATTTTTAAAAGTAAATAAAGACATTGTGTTCTACATCTATTGGGCAGATTACTTTTGCACCAAATTTGCAATCACAAAGACAGGGTGCAGAGGATTTTGTAATAGTTGTCATATACACAAATTGTTATGTCAAAAAAATGAAGTTTTCCTTTTATTCTGTGATGATGTGCTGGACTAGAATTAATTTTATTTTCCTACTGAGAATGGTCCAGCTCTAGAATGTCAGCTGAAGTGGAAAATGAAGCCATGTTTTCAGTTCCACATACACATGACTGTTGTAAATAGCGTATCCTAAAAAATATATAGTCTTGCTTTTAAGACTAGTCTCCAAATCTTTTATGCTTACCTCATCACTGTGACAGAACATGGGAGTAAAAACATTCTCAAGCAGAGAAAGGACGTGCTCATAAGCTTCAAAAAGACACCGCATAGTTTGAAGTTTCACAACATCCTTATATGGACCTTCAGCAACTATTAAAAAAAATTAAGTATGACTAGAGGGTGATATACATACAGGCATATAAAGTTCATGTTTTCTTCTGGTCAGAGCTGGTGATTATTTTACAAGCTACTCAAAGTTTTAGAAATAAAAAATAGAAATAAACTGCCAAAAAAAATATTAAGCACAATATAGTACGGGAATAATTTTTAAAACAGCAAAAAAAAGTTTGATGATATTTGGTAAAATTTGTTTTCACTTCATTACAAGATGCTGTCTAAATTCCAATGTACATTATTCCTTTTGAATTCCAACTTACTTCTTTGAATCTCTTCCACAATGAAAGGGTCAAATCTAATCTTGTCGATGCTTTCATCCAAACAGTAAGTTTTATAAATTTTCTGTACTTCGTCATGAAGAGACATCTTTTCAGTATCTGATAGCTCTGGTCTCAAAATCCGGTCATTGAATTCCTCTGAGAAATAAAGGAAAGAAAAAAACATTGCTTGATCAACTTGGCAAACAAATAACATCTTGAAGTACCCTATAACATTTTCCTCTAAGTAAGTAACTTACAAAACTTCAAAATTAAAAGCAACATATGACATCTCAAAATCTGAGGTAACAAGGCAGCTGCCTTCTTACTTACTATAATTCAGATCTCATCATAAAGTTATTACTAAAAATATATTGCAATTAGAAGAAATTATTCCTTATCACAGTAAGGATAAATTCATGAGGTTGTTCCTGGCATATGAATGATTTTTTTTCTTCTTAAATTACCCAAATGCAAATTGCAGTGCTCCATTAGAATTATTTCCATATCATCAAGTAACATCAGCACACATCTGTAATCTTACCCACAGCCAGGCAGAACTGCAGCACATGGACAGCCCCTTCCTGTTTCAGGAAGTTCATAAACCGAAATAAAAGGTCTTGTTGATCTCTGATCTCCTTTAGCTCCAGTTTCAGTACCTGAGTAGGTTAAAAATGCTGTCAGCCAACTTTAAAACTTTCAGTCAGTACATAAATAACGCGAAGAGCTGTAGAACAAAATCAGCAGGTAAAGTAAAACACTTATTCAAAACAGGAAAGGGAATAAAGGTCGCCTTTGCTTACAGATGGTTTTTTATTTCTTGGCTCAGCAAATTTCTGAAGGAATGGAACCAATGATGAAGTAGGCTCAGTTGCTATCTCAGGCTGCAGAAAAAAACGACAATTGGGTAAGAAAGCCCCTTTCATGGGTGATCAAAATGCCAGTTTTAACTTTGTCAGTACTCACTGGACTATCTTCAATGAAGATCAGCAGTAAATGGTTGACAGTATCCTGCAAGAAACACAACACAACAAAAATTTATTATTAAAGAAACTCAACAAAATAGATTAAAATTATTTCAATACTATGTTATACCCAAGTTTAAATGTGAGTATATTAATACTTTTAAAAAAGCAAAGCCTGGCAATACACATTTGAGAGCTAACCTTCAATGGTCTCTTCAAGTTTTTACATGTCAGGGAATTTCTCAAGAGATGCACATAGAAATATTCTTTACCCAATGGAAGAAAGGCCTCCAAAATAGTTTACTCCAAGTGCAGATCTAATGAATTAGTAATACTTCCACACTATTGTACTTTCTGTTTGTACCAGGTGATGCCTGCATAAGCACTGCCATTTTGCCTAATAAAATACATGCATATATAAAAACAAGGATGGTAGTGTTGCAGCTTCAGAAATAAATGTCCCTTGATTTGCAGAATTAAGGGGAAAAATTATTTCGATACAGCTGCAAAAAAAGGTGGCTACTTAGACTGCTATTAAGATCCACAGAGCTAGAGTTCAAGTAATTGAGCCCTTTTTAAATAGTTGTAGATGTTAACAATAGCACAGCATTTTCCCATTTGACAGGAGTTGAAAAATATATGCTTAAGAGATCACACCAATACTGTTATTTCAGACAGTTCAGTGAGTTAATTCATATGAACAAACAAAACAATTGGCCACAAGATTTCTTTTTCTTGTATCTAGTCAAAATGCACAGCAAGTAAGTCATTGCACGTCATTTGCTTTACCACAATATACTTAGTAGGTAAACAGTAATTTTGAATGAATTAAGATTATTCTTGTGCTCCGAAGTCTTACAGGGTCAGCTAAAAAATCCATTGAGGGAAGGAAAACTGAACCAGGGAGAATCTCTCTAATGAGAAGGGCCAGGGATCTGAAAAGAAAAATAAAAGAAAGGAAATAAAAATCCAAAGCAGTATTAGATTACATAAATTTCGAAGTGAAGTTTCCAATTCTGTCATATACTACTAGAAAATATTTTAGGATTTAATAATACCATAAGCATGCTATTTTAAAGATAAATTTAAAAAATCATGAAAAAGGGGTAAGAAGGAAGATGACTGTGAAGTTCATTCTTTCACTTCCCAAAATTATTGTACTACATAGTATGGAAACACTTTAAAAAACACAATTCTAAGTAATTTATATACCTGCACTCTGTTGACTTTGGGGGCAAAATATAAGGAAAAAGAAGTTCAGTAAGTTTTCTTAAGTAGTGAAGTTCATCCCTTCGGCTTCTCAAAGCAACATGCAGTTCTGGTCCATATTCTTCTAAAGCAGCTTGCTGCAAAAATTCTGCATTTTTTACTGAAAGTAAAAGACAACATTACAGAGTTGCTTCAGCTTCTTCTTACTGATAAACAAAAGGCAACTTGTTTTTGTTTGAGCTAAAAAGTTAGTATTTGTAGTACAAACACAACTGCCAAAGGGATAAAATGCTGATATTTTACAAAAGAACCTTGGCTTAGACTTTGAAGCCTAGCTATGTAAAAATAAAATCTCACACTGAAATAAGAATTCCTTCACCAAACAATTGCAGTTTGCATGGTATCCAGAATGCTTTCTCATTTACCATTATATGTAAATATATAAAAAATAATATAAACTTTTATTTATATATTCAATTATATATATATATATAAACTAAATATAAGAACTCAGCATCTGGATTCTCAAAAAAAACTGCATCATGCAAAGTCTGCCTCTAATTGCCTTTTTCCTGACCTTCTTCATGATCTCCATTTTTTTGGCCTACAACACAATCTGAAATCAACGTCAACTTCTACTCAATCCTGTAGTATCTGTTTCCTGCTTAGAACACTTAAAAACAAACGTGAAGGAACATATATTTTAAACACAGGGTAAATCAAGCCAAAACCTGCAGGAGGACCTGCTACAGTACTGCCTCTTAAATTACAGTGGAATTGAAAGACTATCTCTTTATCAGATTAAAAACTATAGATATTAATTAAAAGTAACAATGTTACATTTCTTCAGATCACTTCAAAGGCAAGAACTGAGCTGCTATAAATCACACCTAGCTGAACTAGCATTGTGGCACAGCCTCTTGCCAACACCACCACCAGGCATAGTGAGGTCTGTAACATATTCCCAGCTACCCTCAAAGTTAAAGCTTATTCCCATCATATGAGAGAAGCCTGCTGGCTTGGCCTTCACAGCCAAAACCCATGAGTGGTATCAGCTGCCAGAGGGGATGCAGCAATATATATCACCTGATAAATCTGCCCATATGGTGTCACTAAAAGCAGAGAGAAGGAATGCACCCTCTAGCGAGGACAGGTAATGAATTGTGGAGGTGTCTGTGCAAATAGGATTACGAAGAGAGGTAAGAGTAACAAAAGTAGAAGAAAAGGAAATGCCCCCTAAAAGCAATCCACTTTAAAAGGATTTAGAAAATAAGGAGAAAAGGCTAGGCTCAACTAGCAACTAAAGCAGGGGCTCAAAGCTGTCTCTGAACCATGTATTGTGGTGGCTCCTTTAGCAAAGTTTACTAGAAAGTGCTACTAAAAGTCGTTTTCAGCTGCTACTTCACATATCTGCCCTTAGGAAATGAGTCTTTTTCTTTAAAACACTGAGAAAAAAAAAGGCTATATTTGCAATACTGTACATTTAAAACACAGTTCTTTACTGCTAAAGAAAAGTGTTTCCAACTTCTTGGTAGAAATCAAAGGGAACATGAAATTTGGCATAAAACGGCACTGCAAGATTATCTGCTATCTTGAAATTGCTGTTGTGCCATGAAAGACATCCAATATGATTACACTATGTCTCATTACTCATCTTAATTATTAACACTACTCACAGGACCAATGGCATGTATTTATGGATATCAAGCAGACGTTTGGAGGTAAAGAAGAAAAGTTCACGACTCCAGTTAAAGTAAACATCTACACTTAAAAGTTGAATGAAACCACATTTAGTAGACAGAGCATGGTGGAACACAGCCAGTGAAAAAAATAATAACAACAGCAAGTGTTTCCAAGTATTTCTTCTATGTGCAGTTTAAATATAATTTTTACATTAGGCTTGTGAAGATACTCTTATCTTGGATAACAAATATGCTTCTGCTCAAAGTCTCTCCATAGCTTTTCAACATATAACTTCACTAATGCAGATCTGGAATCATTCTATCTATAAGAGCTATGAGGTACAGTGCACAGATGTACAAATCCTTTTATCTATAACTGCTCATTTGGAATATAAAGGAAAAACTTCAAGAAGCATTCCTAAATGATCGTGATTGTTCTGACCAGACAAAACCCATATTCCTGTTCACCCCTGTACAGATAGAGAAATTTAGTATTTTCATCGTGGGGCAATAAAAATCAAAACAGAAAATATAAATATATACTGTAACTTTTTCCCTATTTGCCTTTGTAACCACCAGAAGAAAAATGCAAAAGAACCTAATTTAAAAAAAAAAGGCCATAAGGATAAAAATACAAAGCAATATAATCTCAAATATGCATAAAAGAATATTAATACTTGGCCTTTGAAACTGACAACACATTAAGTCTTGACATTACCTTTTTGCCTGGCTTTGGCTATTACTTCAATGTGTTTCATTGCTGCCTTGAGCATCTTCTTCGTTACAACAGTTGGAATGTCCACCTAAAGAATAATTTCAAAATCAAACCAAAACTGTTCTATTCCCCCCCCCCACCCCCAAAATTTATTACAGACAACCATCAATCATAGTAATTTGCTGATATGTTCGGGTTTGAACCATAAAATTAACTATTAAGAAATAATTCAAAGTACTCTAGGTGAGCTGACAGGGACCTCATTCTCTAAATGCCATAAACAACACAGTTAATACATTTATTGTCAACTCATTCACATTATGGTTTTCTCATTGCAATAAATATACAAGACAGTGTGACTTTCGAGTCACAGTATATGAAATCCAGTTCTATGGGACAATTGGACCACCAACAAAAAGACCAAGTTAACTATGCTCTGCTTTAACACCTGCACACCTTAACATTCTGCAGTCGTATCCACAAGGACTAAAACCAAAGAGAAACCTTCCTACTCGCAGGCAGAAAAAATGTCACTCTTCAGGTGATGGCAGAACCCGAAGAGAATTTGAGTTACAGAGTCAAAAGACCATTAGTCTTTTGACCAAAAAGCCAAAACCAAAACCATGTGATCATAAGCCAAACAAAAAAATGCATATGATCTAATCAAGGATTGTATTAGCGTCCTGCATTTCTATTTTTTTTGGTGGCTACAAAAACTGAAGGAGAACAATTCAGGCACAAATTACTTTGGGTTGTTTTAGCCCTGCTCTAAACAGGCTCTGATCAAGGTGCTCAGGGCTGTATCCAAGCTGGTGCTGAAAACCTCCTGAGTTTGAACACAGTCACCTCCTCCAGCCCAAATAATCTTGGTGGCTGGCCCTTTGGTTGAACCTGCACCACTTTCTTGTAAAGAAGAGCCCAAAACTGGATTAGTATCCTAGATGCCATCCAAAGTATCAAGTGAAGGCAGATAATCACTTTCCTTGATCTTCTCTGCTCCTGTCACTACAGCCCAGGATGGTGTTGGAGTTTTAAGCTGCCATTGGTGGCTCATATTCAGCTCACAGCCTACTATGGGCCCAGGTCTTTGCACCAAGTACAGCTTCTCCCTGAAGCCAGTCAGTCCCCAGCCTGTAGAGTTTCAAGGGATTCTTTATCACAGTTTTCACAGAAACTCATCTAGGTGGTTTACATGTTGCATACTCTTTATTTTAAACAAGAGACACCTCAGAGATGCAAAAATATACACCTGTGAATGTTCAAAATCTAAGAATTCTAAACAAGTTTCTTTCCTAATGGAGGAATCCCTCAATACAACATCTTGCCAGACAAGTAAAGAGACAAAGCAATTGAAAAGGCCACCAGAGCTGAGAGAAAAGTTGGTGTTTTTTATTCAATTGTACAAGGAAAATATTACATATTCCTGCACACTCCCTTATAATATTTGAGGTGTGCAGCTATGACGTGACCTGGCCAGCCCCAACAAGACAGTACAATCGACTGGAGCTGCCTAAAAGTAAGGTCAGTTCCTGTTTACAAGCACAAAAGGACAGGCTTCTGCTTTTTAATGTAAAACCTTGTCTTCTGTGCCTGACATTCCAACAGTAATTTCTAGAAATTAAGAGTTTCCTATGGCATACAAGGAGAGGACAGCATTTCTTCCTGCAGAGGCAACTCAAAGAGCACAGCCAAGGAAATTTTTATCAACACTGCAGTAGACACCACAAACTTTTGTCAAAAATTTCAGATTGAAGTTATCTATACCACACTGTACAAAGGCATGGTATAACCCTTGCCTTTCCCTTCAATATCTATAACCAATCCAGAAATGGCCACAGCAAAAAAAATCCAGATTTGAAGTATTTCAGCATGCATTTAAGAGCTGACTGGCCTGTAGTGATTCTAACTTCATTCAACAACCATGCTTCGACCTAGGCAGCTTTAAACAGAAAAAAAGCATTCTTTTCATTAAAGCAATTTGCAATTTTAAGTCTCAATTCAAAAGTAGACTATTCTTTGGCAAAAAATATAAAGATTTCATCTAAAAAAAAAAGAAAACAATAACCTGTGTTTACTTACACAATTCTTCCTCAATTTAAACATTTTATCACTATTAGCTAGAACTATTCCTTTCAAGCATTTAATAATAGATCCAAAACAGAGTACAGCTGCTTGGCAAAGGTATACAACTATTTTATTTTTCAACTGATGATGATTAATTTCTCCTCAGCATATGTATTTCTGTGATGAACTTTACTTTGTATGGTCCCCTGACAGTGCTTAATACTGGCACATGTCTTGAGTGTTTGTTGCACATACTGCTTACCCAGAGAGCTGAAGATACTACATTTAAATCCTCACTGTCAAAGGCAGAGATGGTAAATTAACACTCTTCTTCAAGATGCTGTAACTCACTTGAGATACCCCAATCAATGCCTTATTACATGATCAATACAGGAGACACGGTCACTTTCTGAGTCAACAATGGATCCATGAACAATGCAACTAACACCAGCAAGTATTACAACCCCAAATTAAATTTTAAGACCTTGGTCTAGATTTTCACTTTGAAGCTTTACTCCACTTTCACATCTCCATACAATGTCTGTGCTACATGGATTTCCTAATCTTCCCCCGTATTCATTTTAAAAAGCAACATGTCTGATTTAGAGACAAGAAAGAAATCTGGATTTGATATGTAAGAAGGAGAGAATCACACTGTTAATAAGTCATGACAGGGTACATGTACAACTTGTAGCTCAGGAAATATTGCTGTAAGTAAGGAGGGGAAAAAAAGACACATATTTATGGTAGTGGCTCCAACAGAGAGGCCAGCACTGACTAATTCTGGAAATTGAGTTAGGAACCCTTTCTGCTTACAACAGCCAAAAAGGTACAAGCAGTTCCTGTGAAACAAGCTTGAAGCACTTCACCAGGAAATAGTTGTGCTGTTAAAAAGAGAGTACATACCAAAAAAAGTATATGCTAATAGATTAAACACATCAAATAAAAAGTATGTGCTAACAGATTAAACACAGCAAATAAAAACTTCTAATCTTTACCACTCAAAATGGTCCTGAAGAATTGCCTTAATGTAAGAATCACATCTGGTTTAATTCTTACCTGGTCACCTAAGGACAGTCTATTCCTTATTGACAATGTAAGGGCCTTGTTTGCATTTTAAGAAGAAAAGCAAGCAGAAGCTAGAACACAGCTCACCATAATAGTAGGTCTTTTTCAATAATTCTCAAAATGGTTTCCACTTGAATTAAGTCACCAAAAGACAGCTAAAAGATCACAAGGTTTTAATGCCTTGCACTGGTGTAATAAATATATCCATTTGCAAGAAATGGGGAAAGGTTTGAGTCACAAGGGACCTTCACAGACCACTTATTCCAACCCCCAGCCACAGCAGGGACATCCTCCACTAGAACAGGCTGCTCAAAGCCACATCCAACATGATGCTGAACACTTCCAATAATGAACCTTCAGAGGTGGTTTACAACTACGAAGGGGATAAGCTCCAGAATGATGGGATAGACACCAAAAAGAAGTAACTCAGATGATTAGAAACAACCTATGCTGTAAGGCTGACTTCAGAATCACAATTTAAAAAAATAATTAAGAACTCACAAGAGATGAATATCAATTAATTCTGATAGAAAACCAACACTAATACCTTTAAGTCACCTTACCTTGTGAATTCTCCGAACTAAGACAGACGCAAAAAAACGTAGTGTCCCTCTCAGTTCATCCACTGAGGACTCATCATCAGTAATATTTCTGCAGTGTTTCAAACAATGGCATATGAGGAAACAGAATAAAATAAATCTCTATTAATCCAACCACAATACATTTGGCACTATTAAAAGCATAAGAATAAGAACATTCAACAGTGATACTTCAGCTGGAATGAACTGAAATGAAAGTTACCAGAGAGGCAGCAGTCTTCTGTCTGAGGAAAATACACAGCATTCTCACAAGGTCTGTGCACACAACGCTTAAGAAAAACATCAGGAAATTGCAATGATATACCAATTCCTGCTGTCATATACTATCTGCATGATTTTGACTGAGTAAAATCTAACCTAGTTTCTACATATGGAAACACATCCAAACTCAATGGTATAAAGGAAATTGAAATTATTTAAAGTTGCTTCTGCTTGGAAGCAAGAATTTAAATAGATTTCCAAATCGCTGTGTCAAAATATCATCCAAACTTTTAACCTGGCTTGCCAGTTTCCCTCCACTGCAATAAAATATGTTCAGTGAAAACTCACGGTAAAAATAATTAAACATGATTCAGGAAGAAAAATACCTAACTCCATGACTTTTTTGGAAAACTGAATAAAAACAGGGAAAACACTAAGTCTTAGATGAAGAAACTGCAACTAAACTGAGTGGAAAAAGATCATAATACTAGCATTCCACAAAATGCAAGCAAAAACCAAAAATCTATCTGTTATTAATATGAACTTTAGAGCATGACTAATATATTGGTAAAACTGAAGTATAATAGTTGAAAAGTGACAGAACAAAGGAAGTTCCATTAGTTTTAACTAATGATCATATGCAAGAGCCATCACATTTTTTGGTGATAAATGAGTGTAGTAAGTAGAAATATTACTTGTGTTATAAGAGAACCCTACAAGCAAGAAGAGGACATTTAAAAATAGTTTTTAAAATTATGCATAAAATATTTTACATTATTCAGCATTCAACTTTTAAAGCATTTTTAGCCTGGGTTATAGAACATTCAAAGGCATGTTGTTGATGAACAATCAGGTACATATACTAGAAATACCAGTGACCTGAGAGTCAAAGTATGCAACTAATTGCATGGAAAAAAAAAAAAAAACACACCTCAAAGAAATCAGCCTGGCACAAGAATCACAACCATCCTCTAAGAGCTAATCAAATGCAGATAAGAACACTGTAGGGGAAAGTCTGGTTTAAGATCAGCAGCTGACATTTTATAAGCAATATGGTTAGAAAATACCCACACTGTCAAAAGGATAAGGATTGCCAAGGGATTAGCAAACAAACTGTATTACGGTATTACTAATATTTGACAGACAAGAAGATATATGAAGTAATTTGGACCAAGAAGTTGTTTTATTGACAGCTGGATAACCAGTATCTTGGCTAACTCAACTTGGACACGACTTTATGCCACATATTCTCACAACAGATTTGCAAAGACATTCTTTTAATCACCAGCAGATTGAAGACTGGCAAAAGAAACATCATGAACCTGTAAAATATCAAATCTACAGTGACTCAGGGGAAAATCCAAATAACCCTCTTGGAAACATTTTAAAAATTGGCTGTGTTTTCCCAGAACTTTAGGACTATTAACTGTAAGCAGTTCCAAAGTCTAATATCTCAATAGAGATACACCCAACTGCTATTGCATGCAATGCCTTACGGGATTCACTGATAAATGAAAATCATATACAAATAACAAAGTGATATTTTTCCTTTCTGTGTCAATTATTCTTACAAATCTTGGCTAACTCCTTTCAAAAAGATGTAGAAAATAAGTCACAAGCTAATAAAAATGTAAAGCTATGGTCTGTAACGCAACAAAAATTCAGAATTTTTCATGCCTTATTTGCATTTAGAAAGAACTTGCATTTAAAATAGAAGTAGCTCCATATATGAAAACATTGTGTTTAGTCACCATCAAAGAAAAATGTTTTCATAGCAATGGATTACAAAAAATGTAGTAATTACTGAATTCTGTCCTAATCTGAGAGAACTGGAGTTGCTGTACCATGAATGACCAAAAATATTTAATAAGCACAGAGTGGGCCATTTAAATAACATTGGTATAAGCAAGATATTATATAGTTTTGCTGTACAGCATCAGCAAAATACTTAGTTCTGTAGCTCTACAAACTTGGGATTACTTACAAATATGCTCTATTCTTCTCACAAAGTTGAAAAAAAGATCTTAATATAACCAGCATAAATACTTTAAAAAATAAAAACCAAAAATGCACACAGGTGTAAAGACCTATTGCAGTAGAGTTCACTGGATTTTAAGCACTAACCCTCATTCCCCTAAAGTGGCCTGAATTTAGGACCTGCTTAAATTTTAAGCTGCTAATAAAAAATTAGAAATTCTTACACAGTTTATTAATGAAACAAACATAAACCAGCTTTTATATGCTTATAGCACTTCTATTCCTAAGCAAAAAACCCATTATTTTATCTTGCAGCACACCCTGTAAACATTACACTTCCCTGGCTTCTCACTGAGATACGTCCTGGTAACAATAATGTCCAAGACAGCATCAGTTGGCACAGCACATAAAACAAAAAGCAAGTTTAAAAAAAAAAGAGCTATCTTCTGTGCAAAATCCATTCACACGAAAGGCAGAGCAGCTAGCCCAAGGATTTATGCCCAAAGTTTTCTTTGCAAAGGAACGTAGCCAACTGTTTTAGCAGCCTATCTGTCAGGTATGAATTGCCTGCTAGTGCTCACCCAGCCACGCTGCTAAATAAGGACAGCATGGATGCAAAGGCTCTGGGAAGAATTAACCTGAGTGAGGTTCATTTGCTCAGAAAACAAACATGTCCTGGATGCATGAATCCCCACTCCCAGGTGATGTGAGCTTTGCCAACAGTGCAGGTACAGCTAGAGTAGGAAAAGTCAGAGCTGACATGCTCTACAAGCCAGCTCTCAAAGTGGCACACACAGTTCAGGTCTCCCTGCAGAGCCCCTGCTGGAAACACCTGAATGTCCAGACTAAATAGGACAGCTCTGACATTACTACTGTTAAACTGAAACCAGTAAGCCTTTCAGGACTGAGCTGTTTCCTGTAGAATTGCTTCAATGAACTCCCAGTATTTCAGGTTCACTGAGAGCTTGTTAAGATTTCTTCTGCATGGTGTGAATTTACGGAACTAGTTGAAAATCTGGAGGTGCAGCCATGCAGAACTTAAGACAAGGCAGGAACACCTACACTGTTCACCAGAGGGCAGGATGGAGCAGAATGTAGGCTGGCTGGCTTCATACAAAGTGTATTTTACACTGCATTTCTAACTGTACATTATACATATAGTGAATTATTATCCCCACCAGATGATGTATTCCAGACTTCCACTGCCTTGGCTGTCAGAGAGGTAAGTTAATTGGTGGAAGCCAAGTTTTCTTGTCAGTCCATAATAAAGACATTAAAGACACCCTCCACCAGCCAAGAAAAAACTGTTTTCCAATCATGCAATACAGGAGATGGTTGTCTTACATTTGTTACTTTATCAACAATCCAATAGAATGTGCTCTAGTTTTCTGTATTTGAAAGTTTAAAACCTTGAGATTTCCAACTTGCATTCACAACACGTGGTGCTAAAGCTCCCTCTGCTGTTTGCATAAGCAGTGAAGTTTTACACTTCAGCATATTCAACACACAAAGTTAAAGGTGAGACATGGAAGTATTGGCCACAATCAAAAACCCAAGAGGCAAAGAAGTCTGAACAGTAAATTTTGGGTCCCAGAGACAGAAAAAAATCCAAACAACACAGAGTAAAAATAAAAGAAGCTTACTTTTTATAGGACAATTTGAACTTTCTGTTCCATGAAAAAGTCAAATTCAAGAATTAAGGCAAGATGTTGTTTTAACACATTAACACCAGCATTATCAGTTAGAAAAATTTTAATATCTTCTTACAAAGTACTGCAAAGCACTAACTAATCCATAAAAGTACAAGGAAGAAAACCCAAAAGAAAAACAAAACAACACATTAAAAATAATCAGCCATAGTCTTTTCTTTATTCACTGTTTAATAGTTACACATTACTATTCTATTCAGCACAAAATAATCACTGACAGTCTTAAATGTAGGAAATTTATAAGATGATCTCCAAGAAGTTGGCCATAGGTATTCTAAATATCTTTTCTTTAAAACCCTGCAAAGTTTTTTGCTTTTTCTTTTTTTTTTTTAAGCAATGTGATAGATCAATATGCTTCTAATCCGGAAGTAAATTTCAGAGGTAGTAACGGGTTGAATTTTTACAAAGATTTTCATAAATTGTATTTAGTTCCAAGTAAGAGTTATCACAAAATGAGCATATAAAAACAGACAATCTAGAAGTGTTTTTAGGATGAAATCTAAATTTCAGAACCACCTCTATTATAACTACATTATTAAAAGATCTCTTCTACTCTGCTAGGAGACAATAAAACAATTATTCCTAGCACTCAAAAGTATGCTTTATCTTTCACTAAGGAAACAGAAATGTTTATTTTCAGGTGTCAACTTCTTAAAACAAGTGGACAAATATTTATTATATTAAAAATAGAAACTTTTAAGTAAAGCCCATACCTGTACCATGGATAAATAAAGTTTTCCAGCACCAACTCAAGCACCTGCGCAGAACAAACCATGTTACAAAATAAATAGTTTACTACAAATCCCTGTTAGAAGAGTTAACATCACAAACACCCTCCAAAACTCATAGGACATATTTAAACATGATAAAACATAAAAAATGTCTAAGTTGTGATCCTGTTGCTAGATCAATCATTTTGCATTGTAATCAATACTTTTGGCAAGTAACAAAGTGATGGTTTCATCAGATATCAACAAGAAACATCTGCCACAAGTACTATCAGTAACATGAAGCACAGTGCCATGGCCACTACCAGGCAAATGCTACAAAAAATGTAATCTTACCTTAAACAGCCCATCCCTAAATTTTCAGATCAGTCCCTATTCTTTTTTGATGCAGCATGGAGCGTCCCATAGGCACAGTTACATACTACACTTACACACACCTCCATCCTTTTTCACCCAAACCTCCACTTTCAAGGTGGGACAGTCATTCCTGTATGCTCACTACTCTCACAGAAAGCAAGAGTCATAAATAGCAATTCCTATGAAAGCCAGCCGTAACAAGGAAGGAGACAAACGGATGAAGTTTTCTTAAGATTCCTCTTTCTTCACTATAGCCCCAAGATATCACCCACACTACCTCTCCCACTGCAACCTATCCCTTAATTTGAATCAGTGTTTTAGAGATCAGTTTATCCCCAACAGCATTAATGCTGATGAGGAGAGTAAAATACATGTGTTGCAATGTGAAGCTGCTCACCATGTTCTGCTGAAGGAAAGGTTTTCCACAGCCACCGTGTACAAATAAAAATGTGAAGTCTGTTAGAAAGGAAAGCTGAATGTAACAGCTGATATACAAGTGTCATTCATGAGAATATGTGCTATTCTTCCTACAAGATCTGCTGCTGCACTCATTTACACAGTATGCACTGCAAGAATTCAAGACCTATTAAATTTATACTATCTTTAGGGTATTACATGCTTCTGCTCCTCTCATGATTATAAAAGCATACTCAATAAAAAACACACATGGCCTTTTTAATTCTTCTCAACCCTTCAGAGGTGAGCAGCTCATGAATACTCTTTTTCTGTCTTCACTAGTAAGAATATCACCTACTTGGATTGGATAAGCTATTTTCTCTTTTCCAGCTGTTCCACTTCAGTGATTTTCTTCCCCTCTCTCTGAAGAGACATTTTGCAGCTTGGGATAACATTAGATGTCTGTGTTATGGACCTCACAAAGTCATCAGTGTCTTTTCTTCTACCCTTATGTGCTACAGCAGTAATAGACCTCAAAACTGTAACACCATCACGTGCTAATGATGGATGGATAAGCTAAATATTTTATCCTGTTGTCCTGTGTCATCCCCACCTCCCATCTCATATTTCTATTTATAAGCAGGGTGGAAGGGTGAAGGAAATGACAACAGATGCTTCAATTCCCAGTCTAGAATAAACTAAGAAATCCCAGAGAACCTTCTATGAAATTTAGTCTTCAGACAATAGAAAGGAGACCTCATCCAGCTCCAGTCAGCAATCACAGGCCATTGGCCTTAAAAGCAGTATATCAGACTACTTAAACCAATTTCCCTGATACCTTCCATAGCACTACATGAGCCACCAATTTACTTCACAGAAATCTCAGTCTCACAACTATTGTGACATTATTTTTCTTCATGCGGCGTTCCTAACAAAATAAACCTCTTTCAAGGTTAAAAGTGCACTCTTCAGAAGTGCCTTACAGAAAGCTTGCAAAAAAATCCATCTGTCTATTAAAGGAGCCTTTTTCCTTCCTCCACTTTTCCTCTGTGCCTCCCCATCAGGAGCAACAGCAGCAGAGCATCTTCTGTTTGGAGTGGAAAGTGCAATTGGAGAGCCTTCAAGCATGGAACAGTGCATTCAAAGGGATACAATGAACTCCTCTTGAAACAGCTTTCTTCATTTATGACTACTTTTGAACTGAGAGCCTGTCTATCAAGCCTTCCATGAATGTGCCACTACAAATACAGTTTATCAGATGCTAACATAACTTTTTGGCCCTCACTTCCTCTATAGTCCTATAGAGGCCTCTGAAGGCACTAGAAGAATTGTTTCCAACAGTGAGAGATCTGATCCTTACTGCTGCCTAAGCAAAACATGGTTCTGAGATTCATCTTCCCATGGTTATTAAATAAGCAAGGAAAGTAAAAAAAGGTGCAAGACCTGATGATCCTTCCCACTCGAGTGTAAGAACAAAGCCTCCTTCAGATTCATCCCATGTTGTAGTAACTGAGTGCCAGCTGAACCATTTTGCAGACTTGCCAGTGTTTCTCTTCCACAGCCACACTGTAAGAGCAAGCTTTATGGTACTGCTTCCACAGAACACTGCAGACATACCCACTAGGCAAAGACAGAGACAGACAACTAACTCAAAATGCACTTTTCACTGGAGTCCACTTATTGCTGGTCAAGATATAAGAAGGCGAGACAAGTTTTGCTAGACTCAGGTTACCTATATGACCCTAATAAAAAACGTGTGGACACAGAAAGCAGCCCCTGCTTGCAAATTAATTAAACACATGGCATGGCAGAGGCAGTTAAGTATGATGCTCCATTCCACCAAGGTGCTGTACAGAAGTTAAAGCAGAGCTACTGTGTGAAATCATCCCTACTGCAAAAATTGAAGCACTCCAGAAGTAATAAGCCATTGACTGGCACTAACTGGATTTCAAGGCATGCAGTCCATACTGTTTTTCTAACCCTATCAGCATTTCAAGACTGTCAGTGTGATTCTGCTGGACAGAAAAAAAATTGCCACATCATCCACTGCATTTTCATGAAGCACTGGGGAAGCAGGACATGTGTACCCACTTCCATTCTACCAACAACAAAAATATTATTCAGGCTTAATTGCTCACACTTCACATATGCCAATGAAGTAGATGGGACACCTCAAAAAATGACAGCTAATGATAAGCCATTTCCTTGTCTGTAAAGTATTATTCTCCAGTTTTAAATACAAATGATGAGTAATTTCATTTAAAATCCACCTATTTTTTCAAGCATTTTGCAAAATGACTGGTTGTACTATGCGTGGGCAGCTTGGAATTGGAAAGCTATTACAAGTGTAAAGCCAAATGAAGCAGGTAGCAATATAAGCAGCAGCTGAATTTAAAAAAAAAAAAGAAATTATTTTCTAGCATGCACTGCAACACTGCAAGCTAGTCAGTCTTTGCTGCTGAGATGAACTTTTTAGAGACTGCCACACAACTGACCCCAGTTGTCAGGAGGAACTGTAGAGATGAGTGATGACAGAATCAGCAGCACATCAGAACTACCAGGCCCAATCAGAACAGAAAGAAGCAATGATTTGGTACATAAACCACAATAACAATTAAAAAGCCTCAAAAGACAGCATAACTGACAGCTGAGGCCACTTCCTGGGGGTAGAACAAGCCATTCCAATATGAAAGCATACACTCCATTGTGTTACTGCAAGAGTGCAGGACTTGCAAAGAGCACATTCCAGCAATAACTGATTTCTTGTCATGCATTTGTCTATTTCTTGCTTTTAGAAAACAAAAAATTATAGTCCTATAACTGAATCAAGAACTTGAGAAGAATTTAAAAAAGTGAGATCAAAAGACAGCAGCACCTGGATCCAGTGAGGCTTTTTTTTCAGCATGCTGACAGAGAGTAGCTGAGGAGCTTTCTACAGACTTGACTTGTAACTGTCCCTCACATAGCAAAAATGAGATTG
Source organism: Chloebia gouldiae (assembly GCA_003676055.1). NCBI lineage: Eukaryota > Metazoa > Chordata > Aves > Passeriformes > Passeridae > Chloebia > Chloebia gouldiae. The sequence continues at coordinate 30,545,451 of QUSF01000002.1, forward strand.
TAGAGAAAAAGATGAATTCATTAACAGAACAAGATGATTAAATTCTCCTTTATACAATCTCTAGCACCTGGATTATACACAATGTAAAACTGACCAACTGATCGAATGTCCTAATTCAAAAAGAAAGAAAACATTGAAGAAACAAATGTAATTCAAAATGGATTAAAAACTGGAAACAAAATTATACTTAGGTCACTGCTTTATTTTTGTGCAGGATGCAGCCCAAATTATAAAATATTGATGGACATATGGTTGAGACAGTTTAGCCTTCAACTATAACAACAAGCACAGGGAGGAATGTCCAGGCACAGCTTTTGTTATTCTTCTAAACCATGCACAGCAGCTGAATAGACTAAAACAAGGCTGCAAAGGTTAAGAATTTGCAAAGTGAGACAAACTATCATCACAATCCAAGAAGAAAATCCATACTTGTGAGGAAAACTTGTATTTCTTCTGATTTGAGTGTGTACTAAATTATTCTGAAAGCACTTGAAAACACAAGTTTGAAGGCTATACACCTGGTTCAAATTAGAAACATTTGGAAATGAGAATATTGCCAAAATTCTTCAAGCTGCAAAAAAAAAACTAGAAAAATTAAAACATAATTTAAAAAATCAAAAATTATTCCAAGTATTTGAAGGAACTGCTTTTTAGAAAGAGGCTGCACTCTGCACTCCTTTAGAATCTAATTAACCTTAATTCTTTTTACACTGTATCAGCTTCTCTCTTATGTATGACTAACCAGCAAAAGAAAATAAGAGCAGTCTCTCCTTCCAACCTGAAGCAGGCTATCCAATTCCAGGCCAGCATTACATGCTGCATCCTCAGAGCACGTGGTCAAGAGGAATACGGTGTGGGCAGAACCCCTTGCTACCCTTTTAAACCAGTAGAGAAGAGCTGCAATGAAGAACCATGCAATGAGATGTCTCATCCCAAACAGTATCTGTCCAACACAGGTGAAAAAGGTGGTTCAGGCTACTTGCTTGGGTCCATCGAGGGCGACCCTGGCTCGCTGCCCTGGGAAGGTCCAGAACTCAGACCTGGTTCTTCCCTCCAGTTAAGCACACAAAGGAGGTAATGAGAAGTGTGGGCATGGATACACATAACCCACATCTGCAGTGCTGAATAAAGCAGGGCCTGGGACACACCTCTGAAGTGAAAAGTAACAGCAAAGAAAAGGCCACTATTTCATAAAAGCAGAACTACAGCAACCACATACAAAATGCCAAGAAGATAACTTTGGTATCTACTCATATCACTTACAAAGAGGTATTACGAAGACCCTTTTCAGCATCAAATTCCCATTTAAGCCAAACAAGAAAATTTCCAGTTCTTCAGCATTTACAACATCCTTGGGTGGGCTGCCACAGCTATTTAGTACCCAAAATCCTAAAAATATTAAATGCCTAGAAGCATTTATTTTACATTCTATTATCAAAGCAAGAGTCTATTGAAATTCTATTCAGCAATATTGTCATTTTAATGCACTTAAACTTAGTTTAAAAAATAGATTAAGTAACTTTAAAAGAATAAGTGATTATTTCTGAAATCACAGAAGTTACTTCATTCAACTAGAGGAAGTCAACAACCTGTTGTTTTCTAAAAACATTCCTCAACTGTCCATTCCTTCCTTAACGTTTTCATTCTCCTCCCACTCCTTCAGTAGGCCATGCTTGCGACAACGTCTCACAGAGCTGAACTGAAGTTTTAGCTTATACCACAGACACACATGGCTCTGACTTCATACACCATGCTGTTAATTGCAAGAACTGACACACAAAAACTGACTCACTTCTGCCATGCCAGTTCTTCATCCTCCTACCACAGAACTCCAAAGCTGGAATTCTAAATAAATGGATATTAATCTACATATGTGCTTGTATATATTTCCCTAGTTTCAAAAAAGACAAAGCTTATCTGTTTAGCTCCCAATACATTTCATCAATTACTAATCAAGGAAACAAACAAAAACCAAGCCCAAAGAAAAACTGCTCTCCAAACAGCTCTTTTTTTAAAGAGATTAGAACAAAACAAAATTACTGATATACGGTCTTGCTACAGAAGATACATATGCTGTTCTTCTTTGAGTAAATTCAGCAATTTCTTTTTTAAGACAGTTTGTTACAGCCTTGCCTGATAATTTTAAATAGATTCATGGAATGGTTTGGGTTGGAAGGGACCTTAAAGATCATCTAGTTCCCACACCCTGACATGGGCACCTTCCACTTGGCCAGGCTGCTCCATCCCACCTGGCCTCAAACACTTCCCAGGCATAGGGCAACCAAAAGTTCTCTAGGCAAACTGTTCCAGCACCTCACCATGCTCACAGTAAAGAATTTCTTATTAATATCTAATCTAAACCTACTCTATCAGTTTGAATCCATTCCCCCACGTTCTTTTAATAGTCTTTTTCCATCTTTCTTGTAGGGTCTCTACCATCAAACTATGATCTTCATCACAGAACTTTTGTAATTGGAGCAAATCATCTTTTGCCCTCAACTACAAGAAACTAAGCGGGCTGAAATCCTTAACTTTTTAAGACTCAGGCATGTTCAATTTTAACTATTCTTTCCATTATTCTTCCCAATTTACACAGACATTTTTTCTGTGTTCTAGGTGCACTGCTACACAGGCAGTCCCTGTTTAAAAGCAGGCCATCTTGGCTCCCTGCTCCCAGCAAACACTCCTTTGACTTGACTTTTACATGAACAAATTAAAATACCTGCAAGGTACATAGGAACCATCTAGTGAACCAGAAGCAAAAGGTTTCAAAGACATGCAATAAAAACCTGCAGAATTTGTACTAAATGTACCGAACGTACTAAGAAACGATACACCAATTACCTCCGAAAGTGATGCATCAACCTTGGAAGGCACTTTCAGATCCAGCCATGGTTGATAGTTTTCCAGAAGCAAAGTAGGTCTGTAGGAGAGCATGGAGAAGTTTATGTAACAATGTGCAATTGACAGTTTCCTACTGTGGTGTGTAAAATGGTAGCAGTACCAAGCTTATGAGTGCCACATTTACCTGTGCCTCTTGCATTTGACCTTGCCACATACAGCACAACTGTGACCGTGGGGAAACAGCTCCGGCAATTCCAGCTCCTAAGAGATTTGGACAAGCTTACATTCTCCAAAATGATGACTCTACTAATATAGCAACACATTTGTGAATTTCCTTTCAGAGCTGCTACAGAGAACTGAATAAAGACAAACTTACTCTTCCACCAGGAAAACAAGAAAACAAAGCATGGCATGAAAAACAACCAAATCTCAAAAGAAAAATCGCTACTGCTGAAACAAAGTGAGAGGCCACAGGTGTCTTTTCACATCTCCACTCACCTCACCATACATTAATCAGTCTAGTAACAGACCAGATGATTTCTCTGCCTTACTCATAGCCTCGAACTACTGCAACTCCACCTTTTTAGCCCTATGAAATTCTACATTGAATTGTTCTAAGTTAGAAAAGAGCAATTTGCTTTGGGAATATTTTTCTCTTTGAAGTGCAGTACTGCTTAGAGAATTTTGATTACAACGAGCAAAAAGAGACTCAACGCTGGCCTGCCAAACGGAGGACAACTTTAGAAAAGAAAAATCCCCATTAAAGAAGCAAACAACAGCATAGTTTCTCCACTGCCTGCTACTCGAATGCTCAAAACGTACAATGAGGGAAGCAGGAAACATCCTTGGACACTCCAACAACCGGCATTACAGCCACATGTGGATTTGACGGGACTATGCAGAAACACACAAAGAATTCAAAGCATTAACCATCACCTATTTGCCATAAAACACTGTCAGAAGGAGTGTATGAGCTGTACTGACACACAGTATCTCTGAAAGCATCTAGGATTAGACAAGAATTGTCTCCATATAGATTCTTATAATATTTTTAAAAAGCACAAGACTCTTCACAGGCATATTTACCTTGGGTTTATACTTTATTGTGAACAGAATATTGGGCAGGAGGGAGTCCGGTCCCAAGGAACAGTAGAAGGTGACGACCCCAGCCACGAACGACCAGAAGACCATCAGAACATGCAGATACCTTACAGACACAGGGGAAGGAAAAGGCGCTGCGTGAGAGGGCGCAGCGCCGCCCGCGCCCGGCTGCCCGCCCGCCCGGTTACCGGTTGAGGAGGAGGGTGGCGGTGCCCAGCCCCAGGAGGAGGCAGCAGGAGAACGGGTACTGCCGGCAGGCCTCCCGCAGCCCCTCGGCGCCCCGCAGCCGCCGCAGCAGCCTCCGGCCGGCCGCCCGCACGCCCCCCATGGCGGCCGCTGCCCGCGCCGGCCGGGCCGCAGGCGGGGCCGCTTCCGCTGCCGGCGCCCGCTGATGGCGGCGCCGCCGCCGCGTCAGGGCCGCCGCGCCAGGGCCGCCCCGCCGCCGGGCGGGGGAGGAGCGGTGCCCGCGGGCGGCTCCGCCGGGGCGGCCGCAGCTGCGCTGTGTCACGTAGCGTGCTGAGCACTGGAAATAGAACGTCTCTGATGACAGCCAGCTCACCTCGTTATAAATACTTGGGTTCTGGACAACAAGGGGTTCCCAGCGCCAAGCGGCCAGAAAGTGCTACGTCTGATTAAATGCTCTATATTTGGATGATGACTGAACCAAATAATTCAGCGACTGGAACACTAAAACCCTATAAACACCACTCAAAGCTTCATACATTGGCTGCGAAGAAAAGGAAAAGTAATAAGATCCCACCTTAACGTCAGTGAGTATACGAGAGTAAGAAGACAATGAAAAGAGAGGAATTCTAGAATGTAGTTTATTGCTAGCGAAAAGAATTTAAAGCCAACTTCACACGAACAACACCTTCAGTTGCACTGTAAGCCACTAGCTTTCAAACCACTGGAGTGCTTTCAGCAGCTCTGCAGTTACTCAGCCTTACGAAATTCAAGGCTCTCTTAATAAGACACTGCTGGTTGCGGGTGTATCAGTTCAATGGGCAAAATGAAACTTCTGGGAGTTTGTACCCATAAAGGGGCTTCTAAGTGGCAAGTATGAAGGAGACCCGCCCAGGGAGAGATACCCGCTTTTATTGTTTTGAGAAGTTGCTGTTGCATTGTATGTCCGTTTGCACGAGCCCCACGCAGGCACATTGGGCACACTGAACAAGTGAGGGCACATGAAATACTGAAATATATCTGTTCAGATGAGCCACGTTTACAAATCTTCACTGAGATCCCCTGCAACAATACCGTTAAGAAAACACAGCTATTTGGAGGGTGAGTCAGGATCTAGAAATCGAAATCCAAAAACAGCTTTCAGAATCTTTGCTCAGATGCTTTGTCAGTTTATGCAACCCTTCCCCTGACCTCTCGAGTAGGTGAAACGCTGCAGCTCGACTTCAGTATGTTGACCTTTCTCAGAGTGCTTGGCAAAAGCCCAGGGTCAGCTTGAATTTCTTTAAGAGTCTCTGCACAGTATTATTTCATGTCAGTCCACATTTTCTAGTAGAAAAAACCAAGATGCATTCACACAGCAAATCTCCATAACAGCCTATTCAGAGGAAATCAGTTTTTCCAAGATGCATTTTTTTTTTGTTATCAGCTTACTTTATCCTCAACTTTACTGCTGGTGATTTTTAGTCACTTATCTTGCAATGCTTTTAATAAGGAATAACTTTTTAAAAAATCTGTAATTCTTAAAATATTTCATGAAGATGTAACAGCATAGCATATCTGTAACACAGGAACTGACTTTCAGAGCAAACCAGCAGAAGCTTAAGTCAAACTTCTGCTTCCATTTACATTCTCTCCTTCAGGTAAAGTATCTTCAATTTATAGCTTCATTGTTCAGAATTGTGTATATTTACTGTAAAGTTGCCACATTCACATCTGGCACTAATTGTACCTCATTATCTTAGAAACTGTGCAATTTCCTTCACAGACTTTACATCTGCTGGGCAGACACAACAAACTGCTTTACCCCATCCTGCTCTGCTGGAGACAGCAGTGTTGGCATTGCCCATCACCCTCTGTCACTACAGACAGGCCCCTAGATTGTTCTGGTACACTGAAAGACCAAGCAGATGTTTATTTGTTTTTCAACAAAATAAAACTACAGAAGAACAAAAGGGAACTGCTGACAACATCAAGCTTTTCAAAATTGTTTGAGAAATAAGAACTTTAACCATTCCCTGGAAATAGCAAGATTTCAATAGCAAGGCTCTGAAGTAATGTGGCCAGGACTGGGTTATTCTGGAAAGATAGATTTTATTTTAGTATTTAAAACATAAAAGGATCTTTCAATGATCATACAAATCATCTTGTGGAGTCAGTTCTCCCTGGTTTGGGTTTAGGGTATGTTTTCTTTGACGGCAGGAGAAGCTTGCCTATTCTAGCATCTAAGAAGTATATTAGAGCAGATTTTCAACAACTTGAAATATAAAACTGCAATATTAATTATGAGGCTGAGATTGTATTTACCACAGTGCTTTTTTGTTTACCTTAAAAATGCCTTTTTCAAACAAGCCAGACAGTGAACTGTAATAGACAGATTCTCACCAGTTAATTGCATTTTAATTTACTCTGCCAGTCTGCTTTTGCTCTTTTCAAGGCCTTACATAGTTCTCTCTCTTTCAAAGGCTAATTGTCAAGGCTAATTTACAATAGCTAGTCCTTCATATCTGCTCAACAAGGGACTACGTTTCCTTTATAATAATTATAATTCCTTTATATATAATTATAATTATTCCTCACAAGTCCCTGTTTGTTTTGTGGGCCCTTTCCAAGAAGTTTAAATAGAAGGCTTCATATTTACCTTTAACTACAGCCATTTAGCAGAAAACTCTAAAGCATACTTATTTTTAATATTCAGCAAATAGCTAAGCTTAAGGAAAGAAGTGAAACTGATGCTGGTCAGTCAGATCCCAAGAAAGGCAAGCACTAGTAGGCTCTTTGTAGTTGACTTTTTCAAATTCAAAACTTAAATGGCATCCACCAACAGTTACTGGTTTCCACCTGAGACAATCCAGGTGTATGCAACAAATGTAAGGTGAAAACTGCCTTTTAGTACTTTCTGGCCTTTAAAGGAACACTGAAACTCCAGGGAAGTGATGGCTGACCATTTGCTGCACATTTCTGGTTTGGGTAGAATAATTATTAGCACTTTGAAAACCAAAATTAGCTTTACTGTTATAAGCACAGTTATATTAATTTGTCTGTTAATGAGTTAATTAACTGTTCATAGTCTAGATTTATGGCATTTGGAAGTCATATCCAATACCCACACCGACCCAATGCTTGCCAGCTGTATGGAAATGTGTGCCGCCTGTAGTTGCAGGGTCTTGTATTTGCTTCCTGGATCACATGCTGATCCCCAGTATGACCAGATTAAAGCAAACTGGATGAGAAAGTGAGAACCTGGGCCCAGAAGCACCTGCTCAATACAGCAACAGAGACTTTGGGTTCCTGGATAAAATCCCTCACAAGTTTTCTTCTACAGGAATGGGGAATTCAGCAGCTGCAATAAGAAGCAAAATAGCAGGTAGGAGGGAGAAATGTTTTAAGAAAAGATGTGTGAAACACTTCATAAAAGATCACTAGTCTCCACGCTTGCAGGGAATGGCATTACAAGTTCTTTGTTTTAAAGCAGATTTAGAAAGCAATTGAAATTAAGGGGAAAGACTAAAGTTTCAATTATAACACACCACTCACAATTAATCTTTTTTTAAGAGACTGTAAAATGCAGTTCTGTTACAAAACCTGAAAATACTTACTAGGCTGTGTTTAGGACTAAAAATACCAGGTAGAATAAAGACTTGCAGGGCAAAAAAAAGAAAGACAAGGAGATCGTTCCAATACAGAAATTCAAGGACCCATTTCAAATGGAGTTTCCAGAGGGTCAGTTTAGTGCTCCCAACAGGAACAATGCTTTGCAAACCAAGGGGTGCCAAGGAGCACAGAGTGTGTTAGAATTTCACTGGGACAAGGTCCACTCGGGAAGAAGACAGAACGCCAAAACAAAAAACAGGCAATGTACTAGAGTCAGTTGTGCCTTGAAGAACTTGTAACTCTCAAGGAAAAAGTAAAAAAATTCAGAGACAGACTGGTGTATAGTTTTTCTTCAACTTATTAACATGAGAAAGAATTTTATGAAGAAATTCTTTCACAGAAAAGACACTGGAGAGAATTTAGATATTAGAGATGAAAATAATTTGTTTGGTCATAAACTACTATTTATGGGACTTTACAAAAAAAAAGAAAATAGAGCAGTAAGTTACAAGGTGTAGACGTTGGCTACAACACAGTAAGAAATATTATGATTTATGGCAACATTTGGCAAACCTGTACTCCATAGAAATTTCATCTTCGTTCACTTGAGCAAAAACCAAGGTTTTTGGATATGCACCTTAAGTATTAAATGCGGTTGATCAACTGGTTGTATGTGCAAAGGAAAGATCTGGAAAACCTAAATTCTTTGAAAAATGTAGGCTGATCAGGGAGGAATAAGGGAATGTCAATATGGATATTAAGAATTTTTAAGAAAGTGATTGCAAGAACTAAGGAGCTGTATTCATGCAAAGCATTAAAACAATGCCAGAGCACATATATAAGAGGTCAGTCAAAATGAAAATTCATCTGTTGACTTATTCTGGGGATGAAGAAAATCTTGCCCTGGATACACAAATTGTGAAAATAACTGTGTCAGGTCCTGAAGGGAATTCCTGCTTACCAGCCATGGTCAATGGGAAAGTTTTCAAGTAGGGAGTTCAAGGATGAACTTGAGCCAGAATCCTTTGTTTGCCCCTGAATTTAAGTGTCAAGATAATCCTGTTAGATAATGTGTTTCTGTTAAATCATTACAAACTGTTGCAGCACCTACGCCTCAGAACTATGGTGAGACCTGAAGAATTTAAAGCTAGTTAAGTTTTTCATCATAGATACACACTGGACTCATGGAACAACTGTGTTGGATCAGCAAAAGTTCAGCTAAGTGAACATCCTGTTGATGATGGCTATCAGGGGATACATACCTAGGAAAAAGCTGTAAAAGCATGGCTAGGATATAATAATAAGTTCCTGGAATGCTGATTCACAGTCTCGGGGATATCCTGAGAAAGAATTTATTTCGTAAGTTTCAAGTTGCTTTTGAAGAATGAGAAACTTTAACATCCATAAAAATCATGCAAGGAGTTCCACCACCTGCACTTGTGTGAATAAAGATACAGCTCTCCAAGCTTTCATGTGTTTACTAGAGCTGGTGAAAAATCACCCCTACTCAGCACAATTGCTGCTTATCATTTTACCAAAATACTTTGGTCATCTGAGAAAACTGTCTTTTTCAAATTAAGATTCCTGCTCCAGTGACTTGTCCTTCACGTAAGAGCACTTTTGCACCTCTTATCATCTTTCTTATTCTTCCTTTCCTTTTCCAATTTTATTATCTCCTCTGTTGTGTAGCAGTGAGTAGGGACAGGCTGCAACATGGGGAACAAAACTGTTAAGAAAATAGCATTCAAAATTATTTTATTAGACCTAGTGCCTTCTTAAATAGTTTGACTTTTCTGCCCTGCCTCAAGAATACTTTTAACATATTTGTCAGTGAAGATCCTTCTTCCTAATTTGGATACAACTCTCATTTCTGATGGATTCATTTTTTTCCACCTTAAAAACATGAAAAAAATCCCAACCTAAAGCCTTCACATACTCAGGAAATTCTAATCAACAGGCAGAAGTCGTTAATAGAAAAAAGACTAACTGTAACTACAGGTCGCTGTTGCAAGGCAGCCTGCATCCAAGGAAGCTTTCTGTGGATACATAACATGACCATGTAAGCCCAGACCTAGTGATGACATCTGCGAGATCAGGCTTCTTTTGCTGACTGGTGAGCTGGTATCCTAGAGCCCATTGCTTTCAGCTTCTGTGGACACAGCAGCAAATTCCTGGAGTGTTTTTGTCAGGTGAGAATTCCAGAGAGATATTTTTAGTTCAAGCAACCAGTTCCTCCAAAAACATGAAGTATGTAAAAGCAGCATGAAAAACATTAATTGTCACCTTGCAAAAGATTTTTGTGCTTACATCTTTCATCAGATACTTCAAAGGAACTCTTATGGGCAGTTTGCCCATGTCTTACATATTATGTGGTATACCTGGAGCATATAGCTCCATGGTAGAGCTTCACTGCAAGAGGAATATGATGTACTGAGAAGTGTATCTCAGTACCATGTTCTCTGCAAGGCCAGGCTTCCTTACACTCATAACTGATCCATCCTTACAGCTGATCAATGCTATCTATTGAAGAGGTACCTAAGTTCCTGGAGGTATCCCAAAGTTTTTTTGCTATCCAAATTGCTGGTATATCTGATAGAAAAAAAGGCATGTATTATTACATAGCGCTTCCCCTCTAGCACTGGCATTAACAGTGCTTCTGCAGAAGCAGATGGTCCCTCTGTGGATCTACCAGCAGACAAGAAAAAAGGCAAACTGAAATCAAGAAGCAAGGACTATTTGCAAAACTTTGGTGAGTCCTGCAAAACTCCACTGAAGTTTTGCTTTGCTTTTTAGTTTCTGTTTAATTTAAGTAAACTAGCATTCTAGCTAGGAACGACTGGATCCACTAAGGTCTGACACCATGCAGGAAATTATTATTACCACTCAGTATTTTTCTGAAACTCAATAAATTGATTTGTGACTGAATTACTTGCTACTATATAAGCTACCTGGCTTACCTTTGTACACAAGAATCACAAAACAAATTGCTTAAAACACCAGACAGTACATTTTTCCTCTTTCATAAAAACATATTTTGAAGTATACATTAATAAAAGAACATTTAAATATGAAAATCAGTTTACTATCCTTTCTATCAAACTTTAAGGAATAACATTTTCTTCCCCTTAAGACACTGTGAATCTCCCAGTCCAAACTCAAATTTGGATGTTCTCCATAGGTAGAGTTTGTAGTATTTTCACCACCACCACCTCAGAAATTGCAAGTGAAGACTGAGGTCTTTGGGATTTCAACAGATGTTTAAACTTTCCTAATGCAACACAAATAAGTTGGATGCTGTAGAAAGACCTCAAGTTGGGGTCACTGTAATTCACATGCAAAAGGGAAGGTGTTTTCCCCTGAAGAAAGTAGATTTTGCTTCAGAAGATAATCTAAACAGAAAGGATTATCTAATATCATCCAGGTTCCTATCAGACCATATATTGAGGATGAGTAGAAAATTCTCCACTTACCACCATTCAGCTTGGATGCAGTAAATTGCACATTGAGTACCAAGCTGTAACTGTAGAGTGGTGTTTTGTCCACATCCAATGTGTTTCTGGGATAGATTATGATCAAGAAACTTGGGAGTATCAGCTAGTCTCAAATTCTGGAAAGCCCATGTATCTGCTGTGTTCTTGGACCACTGCCCAGCTGTGTGTTCCCCTTTCCATTTTCCCCTTCAGCTGTTAGGTACGGAGAAGTCAAGCTACCTATGCAGTAATGACTAACCCTCCTTCCCCAAAGCCCAAGGGCAAAAACACCAGAGAAAGGACCAAACTGAAATAATGTATTATCCAGAGAGGTAGCCTTGATAGTGAGAAAACATGAATTTAGTACATTTAGCCCAAGGTGTCTTAGTTCAAAGCTGATCACCTGAGTTTCACCAAGAACTCAGACCAGGCATCTATCTCTGCAATTTCACATTACTTCTACCTTCAGGTACATTCCCTTTTCCCAGTCTTCAGAGATGCTGCTCACCATGCTCATGCCTGTAGAGAAAGTGACTTTTCCCGTCTATGAAAACAAACCCTGTATATTTTTAGCACTAATGAACAACATACAAAGATTTATCCTCTTAACTCAGGAAGTAGAGACTGCACTGGCAAATAATGTCCAAGTGTATTCTACCTTACCACATTCCTTCTTCAGCTTCCTCCTACCTTCAGATCTGATACAGGCCTTAGCTTTAGAAAAAAATCCCTTTTGTTCATCAAGGAAGTACAATTCCTTGAACTAAGATACGTAGCCTAGACTCAAGGAAACAGAACATCTTCAAACAAAGTTCAGCAACCTTCAGACTGGTTCTTAAATCTTCATCTCTTGGGGTCCCAGAGATATGTGTCCAATCACATACTGTTAATTTTAAGCACTTTCATTTCTGAGTGGCAACCATCTTCAGTGTAGAACACACTTACTTGGGTTACTTGCACTACCAGGTCTTTCATGAATTAATGAATCAGCCCCTTCTCCCTCCCAGGATGCTGAGCTTGTATCACACTTTTCAAGAACGCATCTCTGTACAAGGCACTGGTGAACTTGGGAGCTTTCTGGGCCCATCCTGAACTTGAACACTGCAGAAGCTGCTGAATTGGCATTGATTCACCCCAGTTTTACAAGTGAAACACCTAGTCTCATGCTGTGCCCTGCATTGAGACATTCAAATGAAGACTTGAAATGCAAACTTTGCTAGGAACTTGTCATTTCCTCAAGCATCCCTCAATTATGAGCCATCATTGGGCCTTATTAAAAAGTTTTTCTCAACTACCCTACTTTTACCCATGGCAAATGTGTTATACCATTAAAAGGAAATGGAAGAACTCCTTACCTATTTGGGGAAAGGTCTGATTTTGGAGTATGTGTATCAGATATTCAAAGCTGGCTCATGCTGCCCTCTAGACAAGGCCATTAGTTCATCACTTCCAAATAGCAATTTTACAAACACCAGCTCTAGGACATCACTCACTTCTCTGAACAAGACATCTGAAATAGCAGCATTAGGCATAGCAACAGAGTGATTTTTTCCAGATTTTCTATTCTGCTGTGTTTAAAACCTCCTCTCTTACAGAGATGCAATTTTCTTTTGAAATATGTATCAAGATAAAGTGGCCCTGATGATTCTAACAGCCAGGACTGGGTATTCTTACCTTCTGACATATAATCCAAGGGCCCTGTCTGCTTTTGACCTGGTGTTTCCATCTGGCCAAGATCCATCACCTGACATTCCCCTCTCATCATGCTGTGGCTGCTACATGGTGCCTGGCTAAAGAGTGTACCTACCTGTCACAGGAAAAGGACAGATAGGTTAGAGGCAGGGAAGATTCTACAAAGCTGTAACATAGCTAAAAGAAGTTGTTGTATGTTGTGCTTTGCCAGGTTATTTCCCTATTTTTTCTTTAATCCTAGATTAGAAACTTGCCAGCGGTGTAGTTCAGGCAGATTTGATGACTGTCTTTTGCACACAGGGAGAGGACTTCGTTTTCAAACTGTTTCATTTCTTTCCATTTTCTCAGGCAGCAATATGCTTTGTTAAGAGCTTTCCAGAATGGGGAGTATTTGTGATGTGATCAGTCCTACGCCAACCTGTTAAATACAAGACACACCCCTTGGTATTACTCTGAAGAGGAACTCCCTGGTTGTCATGTTGCTTGAGAAAGAACAGAGGTATTTACAGAAGACCCTGCAAGTTTTTCTTTTCACTTTTTGCCCTTCCAGATATCTAAGTTAAGACATGTCTGTTCTTTCTTAATGTGAACATTAACCACAATTTTAGTTCATTTGCAAAACCTGAGATCTCTCTACATTACTTTTACCATGTGGCAGAAAGGCAGAAATTCCAAGATTGTCACATTAATCTCGCCTGCCCCATATCTAAAAATTCCAACACCTTTTCCTAAACATCTTTCATACGATAATTGGGGTGTGTGTGTGCGTGTTGTATGGGTGTGTTTCTGTTTTGGTTCCTGTGGGTTGATTGTGTCTCTCCCCACCCACCCCCAGCAGTATATGCATTTTTGCTAACTACAGGTATTCTAAGATTGGCTCTCCTGGTAAACAGGTTCAGTCTTTATCAACAGAGTCAAAAAGTTATCTTGATTCTAAAAAACATGCCTCGATTATGGGATCTAACTACACCCAGCCATCTGAACTTAAAACCAGAATTGCTAAATTATTCTATCTTTAACTGCATTAAGAATTTGAATCATACATGTTTTAATCTTCACGTATTAAGGAAGAAAAAGGTTGCTTCACAAGAACTTAGAAACCTGTAATACACACTATGCATGACTGTCTCTTGTTCTTCCAGAGACTACAAAAATTGAAGTTGATCACCATCCACCTGCAGCTGTACTAGTCATTATCGTAGCTGTTCTTTACTAGCTCAGTAGTAGAACTACAGAAACACACTTCAATACCACATAATCTGCTTTAGCACAGGCCATGACTGAAGGTAGTTCGTGCACGCCTTGTTGAGATGTGACCACTACCTGTTATATCTCAATGACATCTGTACCTGCATGGCGGGTACACCTTCATTACACACTGGCAGGCTTCATTTGCCAAAAAGCTTAGTTAGCAATGCTTTTTCACTATTCATGTATATACTCCACTCATCACTCAATGAAAGCAGTACTATTTAGAAATATTACATTTGAGGCAATAAACTGTGAATGTTTATATGCCATTAAGAAAACAAAAGTCTTTAGCTTCTAGTAGCAACCTGTACAGATTTTAACAGTTAACTTAAGACCAACTAGCTCAAATTAACTTCTAAGGTCTAAGACTTACTGATCAGTTCAGGACATATGAATATTAAGATAATTTTCTTGGATAGAAACATGGCCACCTGAACAAACTAAACTTCAGGTTAGTGTAATATTAAGCAAAAATATAAATTGCTATTTATAACACTGTTCCAACTGTAAGGTCACTTCCATGCAAACCCAAGCTACAAACGCCATACTGAATCCAACGGATTGAAGACCTTACAGATCCCTTCTTAAATGGAAGATCAATCTCACTGGAGTTATTCCCATAATGAGTCGGGATTTTTCCTGAGAGGTTGTGTTAATTACAAGAAAATAGTGGAGCAAGGCACTGCTAATGATTGAAGCCACCTAAGCCTTGTTATACCATCAGGTCTTCCAATGAGAGAAGTTATTGCTAGCATGAAATCCACATAATATTTTTTCATCTTCAAATTCTGACAGATTTTACCAACATATATGGCAGTTTTCTTCAAAGCAGCTTTTAAGCATCTCACTAATTCGAAAGTGTAAATGATCACACTGCTCTAACTGCAGTATTATAGGACATATAGAACAGTTTCATTAGACTAATTTAAGGCAGTTACACGCTGATCACTTTCTGGCAAAAGACTCATCAGTGATTGTCACTGAATGTCTTCTGCTAGAAGTATCAACCTAAACACACACATGAAATTAAAAATTCTGTTGAAAACTGTGGATTGGAAACAGGTTGGCTTATCAAAACAACTGTTTGTACTAGAAGAAAAAACATTTAATTGCAACATCCAAAGGAAGTCGTTGACCACAATCTGAAACAGGAACAATCCTTTAAGAGCCACTTCTGCTTTCGATGCAGGGACTACGTATTTTTATCTGTCATTTCAAATACTGTAATGTTAAATCACCTCTGAATTGTAATACATATCTGCATAATGAAAATATTACCTATAATTTATTTTATGCCAGCTCTCAACAGCGTTTTGTAATACAGCTTCATTTTAAAGTATGCTGACATTGCTTCTTAAGAAAAGCCCTGGTTTACTGATGAGGAACCTATAAATTTATCTTTGTCAAATTCCCAAGGAGGAAGCTTTTTAATTCCAAATTCATTACACTTAGTAATAGTACTTAGTAGTTATTTTTAAATAACTATTATGAGTGACAGAATTAGGTACATTCCTCATCACACTGAAGAGAAAAAAAAATCTGAAAACTATTATTTAGAGGGTAGAACAATACTGAAAGCATCACTCTTGGAACCAGAAACTCAGGATCTGATATATTCCATTCCTGGCTTTCAACAGATGACTTGTGTTCATGTAAAAACTCTTAAACTATTATGATTACTAACCCATTAGTGTAAAAATAGATACTGAATTATCTATGAAGCATTTAAGACATTTTTAGATCTGAAATATTTAACACTAAACAGTATCAGATTACACTCAACATTTACTTGGCTTTGAAGCAGACACACTAAAATTAAGAGTTAAAATGCACAACCTGGGTTAATCACTGCAGATAAGGAATCAAACAGTCTACCGTAGTTGGACTTTAGGTACTGCAAGTCATTTAAGTACTAGAAAGTCTATTTTTACTTACCATTATCTTCTGTGCAGTCAAATGACATAGACTATTCTACTGGCTGTGCAGCAGACTAAGAGTGCATTTCATAACTTCCTTAAGTGCAAATAAAATGAGGAGTAAATTTCCATGTCTTTTCTGCACGCCAGTGACCAAGGCAAGTACATGGTCACACTAACCATGCATAGGGAACTGTGACCAATAATCAGCCAAATGGATTGCTCCCAGATTTTGGAGAATTAGATTTTTGACACTCCAAGTTTTACCTAAATTACTGTTTGAATACACATGTTGGCTTTAGAGTGGACACCAAACTTCATGAACAATTACTTGAACTGAAATGTATTTTGCAATACAAACTTTAAATATTCAATCTGCATTTAAGTACTTATTACCTACATGTTACAACTGTGTTTTCTAGACTTCACAGATGCTTTTATTTTTCTACTTTTTTAAAAAATAAAGAGCTTCTACCACATACCTGGAAGTCTGACCATCTAAAGAAGCTTTCGTGAAGACAGCACATACATAACCCAATTTATCCACATGAGCTCAGCTGTGCAGCATCTGCTCAGGAGTTGGCCATTTCAAAATATGTATTTTATGGAAAACCTAGTAACCAGTTATATATTGGCAAGAAAAAGTATAATTACATAAGACAGCCACCCCTCTCCAAACTACCACTAAACTAACAACGAAGTCCTAGTGGCACCTTTCCACTCTCTTTTGTAACAATCCAGACAAAGTGGCATCTAAGCAGTGACTCTTTCCTCCCATGGATTTTTTTAACCTAAGTAAATATACACTTGCAAACTGTGACCAGGTAACTGTGAAAATCAGGCTCCTGGAAAGATTTTAACATCAGAGCTTCTAGGAAGCATTATTTATTTGTACTAGATGGCTGTAAAGTGACAGTAATTTATTCCTTCTTCCCCCACTACCTGTATTAAGGATCAAGCAATCTTCAGCTCAACTTCCTCTTCAGTTGTAACATCCCATTTTCATCTGACAGAGCAAATGGCAAAGTACAACCTGGTCTTTCCCATGCCCAACTAATATAACTAGTTAGCTCCAGACAAGAGATGTCATGTGCTGGTGCTGGAGGCAAATCAGCAAGACTCTCCATAAAGAGACTTTTATGTCTGTAAGTCCGAACAGTCATAAAGTCAGGAATTATAAGATTCAGGGCATGAACACAGACTCAGGCTTGCACTTGACCCATTTCAGTTGTCCAAAAACTGTCTTGTCACATTCACTGCCTCGCTGCCTACTTCAAAACTTGCTACTCCAGTTTGAACAATTAATATTTTCCACTAATATCTCACTAATGTGAGGGAATAACAGTCTTAATGTTGTGCAGTGTATTAATTTAAACACACTTTTTAAATGAAAATGTTCTGTGTGTTTATGTCCATGTTGCCTTTCAGTTTTATTTCTCAAAAAGCCTCCCCTAACTGATGTATGGAAGCACTAAAATAATTGCTAGGCTGAACATTAAAGTTAAGCCTCTGAAGAATAATCAAAGGCACAGGGAATAAAAACTTGCAGCCATATATAATATTTCTATCCTGAAGTTGGGAATCCTGCTTTTAGATGACACTACATTTATTTTAGACTATGTCATACCCCTCACCCCCAACAAGAACAGAATTAGTATTCCTTATTTTAGATTTTAAAGACAGTATTTACATAAGAGTTGTACAATGCAGAAATTCAGAAACTGATCTTAGTATCTTATTGTAGCAACAGCCTTCCTCCAACAGTATAAACACAAACTTAAGTTTTGGGTCATAACAAATCTCCTCTTTAAAAATTGGAAAGAAAAAAAAGGTACAGTTGCATGTCCTATATGAAAACTTTCAAACAAAAATGAGTATTAAAACAGGAGTATAATTTAAAAAGCTGTGTATTGGAGTGTTTATAAACCAGAAGTGTTAAGCAGCAGCTGTTTCCGGTTTCTTATTAAATTAAAATAGACTTCAAATTTTGAAATGCATTACAAACCAATGTGAAACTATACTACTTATGCACCTTTGCAGGTGTTTCAGTAAAGAAAGCCTCCAACGAGAATAAACGAGGCAGCACATTAAGTCAAAACTTGCCTTCAACATGACAAAAAGAACTGTGTCATATGTTCATTTGTCACCAAAGCACCCTCTAAGAGATGCATTATTGCTGTAGAACATTTCAAGTTTACCAACACCCAAGTGCAACCAAAGTGATGTTGTATATATGCACTTGCCCATTCTCACCAGTATTTCCACTTAATGTTTTTTCTTTAAACAATCAAATTTAAAGCTTTGAAAAATAACAATTTTTGATTTTAGGTTTTTTCCCCACAATATTAATCACCACATGCAATTTAGTTTTCTGATAATTTTTCTAAAAAACTGCACCAATATCAGAACAGTGCAAATCATATTTAATTGTAAAAGTTATAATGGCTTGAATTCATAATTAGAGGGAACACTGTCAAGATCTTGGTATTTTGCTCACTCACCATTGCTTGCATTCCATTAAAAACTTTCCTGCCAATTTTGCCTTTTTTAATTTCTTTAAATAGTCACCCCCCCATGCTTTTATCAGAGCTGAAATTAGGAATTTAATCCACAATTTCAACACACAGAGTGCCTTAGTTGCAATGTTTTCATGCACTTCCATCTACCGTTACAATTCCATAAATGTATTACCCCCGCAACACGTTTCCAGAGTAAGAACTAGTCACTAGCACTTGTGATCCAACAAGTGTTTTAAGTTTTTCAGCAATGGAGAGATTTCAAGATTAAGAAATCTGAGGACTTTCCCTCTCCTACAGCCCCCAGTGTTTCATTTCATAGCAAGTTCAATATTGGTTTCCACATCTTGACAGTGTTCCTTATAAAACCGTATGACAGTAAAAGTGCCAGTAAGCATGGCAACCTCTTTGAAGGGAGCATTTAAACTCCTTGGCACTGGGAATGCCAGCACCAAGGATTACATTGAAATTCAAAATTATACTTAAGGCTACAATTAGAAAACCCACTTTCCATAAGCCTAATTTCTCTAAGTAGATTTCAAAATTCAGAAGCTAATGCAACTGTTAAGTTTTACGCTCAAATTTGAGGAAGAAATTTCTTTTCTTTAGCAAGGGCAGTATATGAAACTCTGGTAGCAAATGTCTCTTAGGCATTGACTACTCATTTAACCATCGTTCACTCACTTTGTCTTAAAAGTTCAAAACTGGCAAGGCACATTTACATATTCCAATGAATACTTGACAATTTTTAATTACACTTTATGTCCCAGCTATCCCAGTAATTGACATACAACATACTAAAATGGTTTATTAAGATAACAAAAAAAAAAATCAATTAATGTGAAAACATACAGGCTATTGGCAACCACTATTCTAAAAATTATGTAAATACAAGTAAACATACTGAAATGTGTGCGATTCTAAGTTTTTAACCAGAAGATCTCTGTACTAACACACATTTATATTAATGACACATAAAAAAAATAAAAACTTTATTACAAAAATAAGTTACACTCGCCTCCAGCTTACAGTATAAAACAATTTTATTTGCAGGAATGCAAAATGATTGTTTGCCATGAGCATTTTCAACATATGACATGTCTAATTTTGTTAAAATTTGCATTTACTGGGGGAACTGGTGTGTATAAAACCTTAATTAGGTATAAGCTTCAATTTTCATTGTGGTGCCTATGGGTATGTAGTATAACTGCAGTATCCCTTTGTGAAGGGTGTTAAGGGAACTCTTTATGCCAAGTCCAAAGTAAGTCATAATTTTATCTATCTTTTACCTATATGAAACTGGACTTGGCAAGGTTCTGTTTTTATTTTTTTAAGGGTTGTTCAATAGAGGATGCTTCACCACTGAACACTCACTGTCATCAAGGTGCTTTAGAAAATTAAAAACATAGCACAAATGATTGTACTCTACTCTACTCTACAGGTTATCATGATCTGCGTAAGAGAAATGGAAAGCTGATCCACATGTTTTTACAGTGATCAGCAGTAAGAAATGCACTAATGAAAACATACTTTTTACCTAAAAAGCTAAACTACAGCCATATACTATTCTATGATTTATGAAAAACTTCAAAATATCCAAATGTCAGGCTTCACTGTACAGTTGTCAGTTTTAGTCTGACCTTTTATAAAGGGACACTGCAGTATTTAGTACAAGTTGCTGATGCACTTTTTTTGAACATCTGATGTCTTACAAAAGTAACATCTTGCTAAACTATTATACATCCAAATAACTACAATATCTGAAGAAGCAAGGCTGCTTTTTCAGCCACAAAATACGACAAAAGCAAGGCCTGTTATGATGGTCATGAGGAAGTCTTACAAAGCCTCTGGAACTAAAGGCAACTAAGAATGTTACATTTGGTATATTATAATCTTACCCTCATATCATATTAAACAAGCCTTGCTTTTATCTACAAAGATTTTCTATGTACAGTACAGACAGGGTATAGTTCAATCCTCTGCTACTGAGGTAGTTAACCAACCCTTTAAAAAAGGTTCTGAAAAGAACCACTATCTGGAATGCCTGACTAACCAGCTCTGATGATTACACCTGAAACTGCTGTATCTGAACACAATTCGTGATTACTAAATAGACAATCATGATTAACCTTCATGAGCAGAAATAAAATTTAAGGATACCAATGATGGTATTCATCTATACCACTGCAATAAAAATTTAAATGCAAGAATTCATGAATACCACTTTTGGAATCCTTAGCTATGAAAACTTGGGGGAAAAATCTACTTAAAGCAGATTTTTTAAAGAAAAACTTTATTCTTTATTAAGATACCATGCTAGATGTTAAGGATTTTGTTGAACACGTTGGGGAAATAGAGTAGCTTTAGTTTAATAACTTGCACTGCAGAGAAAACTGTTAAAGAAATCCATTTCAAAGTCCAAGTATTAGTTCAAATGTCCCATATTTGAATCCATGATCTTCGCAGGAAGGTCTTTTGCAACAGAATATGCTCCTATACAGCTGAGATACTTAAGGTTGCTTGATATCCTTACCATTACTCCACTGCAAGCTTCTGGTGTAATCCCACATAGCAAGTCAGTCTTCATTGTAACAGGTCAGGACCGGCCTCGACCCCTTTTCCCTGCTAGCCAGGTAACAAAAGGAATCAATTAGATAAATCATTTTAAACTCTGGTCTGTACATTTGTTAACATAAAATCCTAGCAAAATGAATTATTTTAAAATAAAACTACTAGACAAGAGCAATTTACCTTCTGATTGCCACTAACTTTGGAATTTTGCTATGGTGTTTTACCACTTTGTCACAAACTGGTATTACTTTAAAAGTTAAGCTTTAAACCTTGAATCACCAGCTAAGGTTCTGCGCACTGAGTCACAAACAACTTTACATTATAGAAAATTCCCAGTAACAGTGATATAAAACTTGATGGTTATAGTCATCATGAAAACACGTTGAAAATTGAATCAAGTCTAAGCATAATATGACTTGTGATCCAGTATAAATTTCAGCGACCTAACTACTTTTTTAGGCAAAATTTTTAAAAAAGATCACAACTTCCAGATGCAATCCTTACTTTTTTTAACTGTATCCAGAATCGAAGATAGTAGTGCCA
>QUSF01000002.1:30572128-30623147 GCA_003676055.1 Chloebia gouldiae
AACAGGATTGTACATGTCTTTCAGAAGTAATACAACATAACTACATGCATTTACACTTACATCTGATTTTTAGCCGCTTGTCTCTGAGCTTTCCGTTCTTTCCTTTTTTGATCTGGTGGCTTAGCAAAAACAATTTCAATGTTTTCTCCCTCTAAATCTTTGCCATTCATTTCTTCCATTGCCTGAAGGAATTAACCAGACTTTAAATATACTTCCAAGCATAACTGAAGTTTTAAATTTTGTTCTATCTTTTACAGTATGCATTTTTAAATTTGTTATCCAGAGCTAAAATAACAATATAAAGCTAAAGAAAATTTAGACAATCAGACAGCATAGTATTATGGGTACCAGTTATACATTTCCTCTGAACTTGGCTCTCAAACACAAGGACTTCATGTATCAGTTTAGAAATCTTCCCCTCAAAACTGAAAACAGGCTTCAATCTTTGCAAGCTGTTACAATTAATGAAGTAACAGAACTGTCCTCTGAAAGTGCGCATTTTGTAATCCATGAATAAACTTCTAATGTCAGCACACATGCAAACAGCAGAGCTCAGTATATTCTGCTACTCCTTTATTTTACTTACAATGCATATCCCTTTTTCAACCAGAAGCCAAAAATTAACAAGTCATTTCGATTACAAGGAAAAAACAAACAAAACAACCACAAAAAACCCCAACTCCTCCCCAAATCCAAACCACCACCTCCTCACAACCCTCTCCTCAAAAAACCACAAAACAAACAGCAAACCATCAGCTCCTTCCCTAGCCTCCCTGTCATGTTCAGTGCCCATGGGCCACAGTTATTTATTACTGCAAGTTAATTTTGAGCAGAGGAATCCTAAAGATCCTACCACATTTAGGGACTCTACATAGCTTAGACTCTTTCCCATCATCTTCCTAAGCATCTGCTTTAAGACATATGGATATGCAAACTGAATCCCCCTGTATCCTGAATCCACCCACAGAACATAAAAAAATGGATACACTACAGACAGGAGGAGAATTACTTTCCCTTCCTTAACAACACATGACATCAAGACTGGGCTAGCAAAATCCAGGAATGACAATTACTAAATTGTCCAGCACCCTCATTAAAAAAAAAAAAAAGTGCTTATTCCTGGAAAAATGAATAAAAAACATTATCTAAGTTTTTGTCACCTGCCCTAGAGAAACTGCTTTAGATTTCTATCAGTAATTTGGTGAGAAGAGTCATTCAACTTC
Organism: Chloebia gouldiae; assembly: GCA_003676055.1. Lineage (NCBI taxonomy): Eukaryota > Metazoa > Chordata > Aves > Passeriformes > Passeridae > Chloebia > Chloebia gouldiae. Next base: position 30,573,352 of record QUSF01000002.1, read on the forward strand.
TGGCACTTGAGTTTCAAATGGTAACAACATTATTATCTTAAAAACTCATCTGCAGAATTACTTAGTGCAGGTGCATTTACGATTCACTTTTCAAGCTAGAATTGCATCATCCTGAGAGACACCCAGAGAGGACAAAGTTATCAGTGACAGTGTATTACCATTTCTCCAGACAAAGCTTTTTCTCAAATTAGAAGAAGCATACAGCTCCTAACACTATTTATAACACACAGTTACAGTCCTCTTCACTTACCTTTACAGCACCATCCCGTTCATCAAAATGAATGAAGGCATAGTCTTTTAGCTTCTTCACTCGTTCTAGCTTTCCAAATTGACTGAAGGCCTTTTCTAGAATCTCCTCTGTTACAGTATTGGCGAGATTGCGTACAAACAAAACTTTTACCTAAGGGGGATAAAAAAAAAAAAGGACTTAGAAGTATGATCTAATTTCAAACATAAAATGAAGCTTTACAAGTTAGTGTGATTGGCAGAACTGAAGAAACATCATTACATTTTCTGTACAGCATTTTATATACATATATATGAATATATACACATAGTCATACAGCATGAGTTAGCTCCAAAATTCCCTGACAGAAATATTTAATCTGTTATCAAAAATGATTACATAAGTATTAGTATCCTGAAAGTCAATCCAATTTGTGTTAGTGTTTAAAACAATCCTACCAGCAGTTACCTTCGACCCAGAACACTATTAAACTTGAGAGAAGGTAACCAGAATTGGTTACATACAAAACAATTAACTTATCAAAACATTTAATTGTTTAGACAGGCTTTAGCTCAGTTATTTGCAGAACAGTCATCACTGTAATAGCTAGGTCAGAGGTGACAGGCCTGCAGCTTCCAAGCTGCTTAACTTGGGGTTCCCATGCTATAGCTACACCAAACACCTAATGTCAGGACTGTGCTTGCCTGGGGGGCTCTCAGTAACCTGAAGCCACTAATAAAAGACAGAACTGCAGACAGAGGGGGATACTAAGGTTGACACTGGCCAGTCACCCTTCAACTTTCTGAAGCCAAACTGTGCTGTTCCCTTGAGGAAGAGTCACCCTCAAATAACTGTGGAAGTTTATTCCCTCTCCCAGCTCACTAAAGCAGGCAATACGACTCTTAAGCTACACAAAGATTACTCTGCAGCTTCTAAAACCAGAAAGGCAGGTAATCATCCAGCTCTTGACTGCCTGACATGGATTAAATCACCAATATAAATTTCATCAATCACCAACTGCAAAGGATAAAGGAAAATCTAGAGTAGTCTGACAAAAGCTTAAAATACACCCTTACTTAACATAGCAGACAACATATACTGGAAAGCAGGAATCACCTATTAGTGACCGAACAGTATTGAAAGATTCATCCTTGTGTCCATGCCGAGGCTGCACTTAATGACTGGACATGAGCATGTCTACATGATGCCATCCATGTGTTCTTCCAATTTAAAAGACTCTTCAACTTGTTGAGAAGAGTTCCTTCTACATGCTGGCACCATGCTCTGGCACTTTAATCACCTCCTACTGCCAAGGAATGTTCAGTCTTACCTGCCTACAATGGAGCTGCCAATCAGCTGCAAGACTGCAACTTCTGGTTACATCCTCTCTGCTCCTACTGGTTTCAAATTAGCTGATGACATCAAATGAGCACTGCACATGGCAGCACTGACTCCTGACCCTGAAGGTCAACACAAGTAACACAAAGTGTGAAAGGACCAAATTTTTTGGAAGAACTGCTATGTAACTAAGTTTCAAAAAAAAACCACCAGGACAGACTTTCATAAACCTGTCTCACTCACTAGCTGACCTAGGATATGATGCAGAATTTGGAAGAAGGGATACTACAGACCATAAATCTAATCCAATATATCAACTCTAGACTTTGGCAATAGTTACTCCTGCTGATTCTCAGGAGATCATAAAACTCATAGCCAACTCCACAAGGAAAGCTGTTTCCTATTATGCACTGAGCTTCTCCTAGATGTCTTGATGGTAAAAGCAACCTTTATTTATTGTAACATATACACAATAACCATTTTTAGTAAAATATTCTAACTGCTACTTTAACCTTATTCCATGGAAATGAATTACAGAAGTTTTGTGATGTAATCAATGGGTTTGAAAACTGCTAACTTTTAAGCAAACATTCCATATTCTTGTTCTTTAGAAAAGGATGAAAACTACAACCTCACAAGGAACCCTAAGTAGCCTAATAAAACCATGATGACTGACATGATTAAAAACTAGATAATCACTATATTCTAAAATATGCACGAATATAGTGTTTCCTGAAGAAATAAAAAACAATTAATTTAAATTTTCCCAGTGTAGACAAATCCATTGATCTCGAACAGCTGAATTTCTTAACACTTTTGCTCATGTCACTGATTACAAGTGATTACTGAATGAGTCAAAGATGATGTAAAGCTATTAGGCAGGTTACAGCATAGGTTGAGAGAAGATGAACCCATTTTTACTTCACTTAAGCCAGCTAAAAAAGGGAGGGAAGGGGAAAAACAAGAAGTCCTCTTCATTAAAGCTCACACATTATTACGCCAAGAATCCACAGATACTCCTAACAAGCAATATACCCAGCACCAGCATTTTGTTTTAAAGGCATAACTCACATTTAAAAAACTGCTTAAGATTAGACTATCCCAAAACTTCTGGTATCTGCTCCTTTTCCTCCTCTTACCTACAGCACAAACACTTCAGGCCACATTCTCCAAGGCTTACTAGCCCTGTCTCTTGTCCTGTAATCTGTCAGACAGCCACAAGCATAAGACTTTATTTAGCTGCTTAACCTGCCACTCCAGAACGTCCTCTGCAGCCTCAGCCATCCTACAGAAATCAAGTAAAACATTAATACATTTAGCTAGACTACAGGTGTAAGAGGCAACAAAATGATACTTAGGAGAAAATAAACTATCAACACAGCTGCTTGTGTGGAAAAAACTTCACTTTGGACCAGAAGTCAATACTTTAACCAAGTATACTCTGATCTGTTAGCACAAGCACTCATCTCCTGTAGCACATCCATCTAGCTTGAGAATCTAGCTTCATCACTTATCATGCTCAAGCTACTTTGTATTTAAGATAACAGTCCATTTAAATGATAAGTATTTACCCATACAGTACTCTCCACAACATTTTATCAGGACAAAGGAAAAAAAGACTCGAGTAGACATTTCAGAAATTTATATTAGTAAGTGTCCATATATTGATGAAATGACATGCCACTTCTGAAGGATTTACACTGTTCACCTTCTGGCTACATATGTGAATTTGTCTTCCTTATAGCTTGCTCTTATGAACTTGCTCTTCTAGCAATCTTGACAAGAAAACTGATGACCAAATGATTATTCTGATAAAAACAACCTACTTGTCCTAGTCACAGTCTCCTCCAGAGTCTTCTACCATAGCAATGTTCAAGATGACATGGGTCAATAGATTTCCCTTTGCTCTGCCCTGACAGTAGTCAGAAGCATTGACAGACAACCTGCAGCTCACATCCAGGAGATTACTGACTGCAGCAGAAGCTCTGCTGCTCTTTCTCTTAGAAGAAAGATACCAAGAACAGAAAATAAACCTTACACATAGAGAAGGGCCAGATACAGTCAGCCTCTGCACAGGTACAGATGGTGGCCAAGAAAGACTGATGTAGAGACAGACTTTCCTTGTTGCAAGAATAAACTAAAGGATGCAGCCAGTGAGGAAGGTCAGACGCCAATTATCATCTCAGTTTCTGTCTTCAGACACAACCCAGATGTTCTCTATTTTTTCAGTATTATTCATAGAGCCTCACTTTTCCATACATCTTCAACCCAAGCTCCATGTCCTATCTTTGGCATGTGGCACCAGACGTATTCAAGTTGATTTTTCTCCATGTTTTCTACATTTCTTTCCTTCATTTCCATGTTTCTTCTCTTTCCATGTCCCATTTCAAATACAAAACAATAGAAGGTATTAACATATTCAAAAAAAACTGTACAGTAAATGGGGCAAACCACAATCAAGCTTTAATTTCTTTAGCCTTTCACTCTGCACATCTGCAAACTTATTTAGGAGAGATGCTTGATTATGTCCCCTATAATTTCCTTTCCATATATTTTGTTACATCAGCAGAAATTACTGCATATTTATTTTAACTGTTTGGTGGATTAGGTCTCTTCTCTTTTGAGCCAAGAAACTAAACATACAGGCTGCTGTATTTAGGAAGTGCCACTTTCCACAAATTTGACCTGCAAGACTATTTCCCTTCTGCGGACAGTCTATCATGCTGGGCAAGAAAAATAAAGTCTGCAGACAAGATAGTCCAAAAGCTTCTGTAATACCTGTATTACAAAAGCAGTTTTTTCCCTAAAATGAGCCCCCACCCCAACCCTTTTCCCTTATGGCTCACCAAAGAGGAGATCCCAGCCAAGCTATCTTACTAGGTCCATCAAAGTAGGACTCCAGCAAGTGACGTGTCTCAGATGAGAGTAAAAGCACAGACAAAAAGCAAGCAAAGAGAAAGAGATAAGGATATGGGCTAGCTAAGAGTTTCCATTAAATAACTCAGCTACACAACACAACTGAAAAAGACAGGGTCGGGCAATATCTGATGGGGAAAAAAAAAATCAGGTAGTTTGTTTCTGGCAAGATACCAGGCACATATATAAAATAACTGCTACAACATACTTCAAAATGTTAACAGTCCAGACTTCAGCTTCGCCTCAATACTCGAAATCCAAAATAGTGCCAGTCTAGGTATAAAAAAGAATTAACTCTCCCAAATTAAAACTAGCTACCAGGTTCCAAATACAACCTAATTACCAAGCTATTCTCAGAAGTAACTGCTAAAGGCAACTTTAAAATATATTTATGTACATTTGAACACTGACATGTTCTTTCTAATGCTGAAGTGATACAGTTACAGGTTTAAAAAGAATAAAGGCTGTTCTGTGAGGATATCTCTACTTCTGTCTTTCCAAATACTAGGGTACAAAACCATTTTAATTCTAGGAGTCACCATCATCACTTCCACGTAAAAAATTAACTACAACATCCTATGTGTCATATGGCAAGAATTACATTCACTGTTCAGCCTTGGGAACACAAAATAATATAAGGTCACATAGAGTTTTTAAATCCACATAATTTCTGAGGTATATGGATTTCTTATCATCACACTTACAACGTCTCTGTCAAGATGGCTGAAAAGATGTTATTTACTTTCAGGCTAATGCCAGGAAATACCTATTTTGGAACAGAGCACTTTAAATGTACTATGGTCCCCTTACAGATTTATTACCTTTGCCATGACTTCCGGATCTGGGTCTTCTATAGGGTCAGCCCATTCCACTGTAACAACATTTCCCCAGACTTTCACTTTGCCACTCATTAGCCTACGTCTGGCCTGAGCAGCAGTTTTGTGATCTTCATATTCAAGGAAGCAGAAACCCCGGTTCTTCTTCTTGTCATCAGGCTGATGATACAATATGACATCTGTGAGACCCTCTGAAATGAAATAAAGTATTTGTTATGCTTTCAATTCACTGATTTGCATTATAAAGTGCAGGCTGTCTTTGTAGCTATGGAAGAATATTCTTTCTCTAACTGAATGGAGGAGAGTTAGGGGCAGCGAAAAGTTCTGCTTTGTCAATTCACCTATTAAATCCCCAAGTTACAACACTTACCAGTGTGTGTTTTTTTCCATAATGTCTAAACAACAAGAGATATAAGTTGCATGACTTCAACATCTAAAAAGTTAATTGCTCCAAAGAACCTGAAGTCTATCATTCAGTAACAGAGAAACAGTACTTTTGCAAGTTCAAATGTTCAGAAAGAAATTCTTAAAATTTAAGAATTATAAACCACAGAACCAGTTACATTCTTCTGCCTTGAGTTTTCAAGTTTTGCCTTGAGAAGTTTTAAAGCATCTATTAGTACTGAAATTATTAAACTTTTAATTCAAATTTCTTTGAACAGATTTTTTGAACATTACGCACTTTACAGGTAGAACTTAGAACCACCCATCTAGTCTAATTACAAGTATCTCAGCCCTCAGCAAAACTACAGATTTTAAAAAACCCCAACACATAATGTTGAGAGAAATGCTGAGTGATCTCGGTTTATTTTCATCATCACTCAACTATAAGCTAAAAGACAGATCCGCATTGATCACATTTGACACTTTCCACCTCTATAAAACGTAGTCACTGACTCACCTGTTACTTTGCTGAATTCTTCAACAATTTGCTCCTTGGTTTTACTCTTAGGAATAGAGCCAACAAAAAGCCTATTATTGGCAACAGAGATGCATACCCCAATGTGTTTTCCAGACCGAATTTCATGGTTGTTGTACTGCAACAAAAAAATTATTGGATAATCATCAGTTACAAATAATTTTCATGCCCCTGCAACAGCAGCATAGCAAATATTTAACTTCGGAAAACCCAGAATTGAGCAATACATTAAATTTTTGCAGCTTAACACATTTTTACGATGCATATTCAACTACTCTGAAGTATACCCATGTTTTCTGAAGTATCTCCACAATTTCAGCCAACAATTATTCTTCCTTCCTTGTTCAAGTCTCTCAACACTTTTTTCTTTAGAAACATTTTCATAAGAACCATGGAAGTCATCAAAGTCAAGGCTTCTCCCTTCACAACCATGCATTAAAAAAATTCAAGTTCCTCTATAGGCTGTAGCTATAAATTCCTTATTTGTGTGCAAATAAAGATATGAGTTGCAATTAAAGTCAAATTCCCTTCCCTAATTCTGATGTTCCACAGATAAAAAAACGAGTCATGATCAGGTCTTCTCCACAAAATGTTCAAGAGCAACTGGCAAATAATTTCCAAAGCATAAACATTATACCTGTAAAAATAGTGCACAGCAAGAATAACTTTCTAATCTTGAAAACCTAAGACTTCTGTTAAAATGCTTCTCCCATAACATCTGGAAGATACCCTGAACAGATCAGCAGTTTAAGCAGGAAAAAAAAAGTATTACTGTAGACATCTGTTAAGAAAATATCAAAAAATGCCTTTCATTGAGATGCAGACAGAGACATGCACCACCCAAATAAGCAGCAGGGAGGACAACTGCTAGTACATCAACCCACTTCTAACTGGAAGCCCTGCAACAGACAGTTCTTTAGCTAAGAAAATTAATTTTGTGGTCAAGATCTTATCGCCAAGTAGTAGAACAGATATTTATTATTTCATCTAGTTACTTATTCTATGATTTATTTTGTGCTTGATGGTAAATCTTACTACGTAAGCTCGTTATTCTCCACCCCATCATGCTTTTTATGCAATAAAATCTGGTGGAAGATGTTTTTTTATATTTATCTTGGACAAACAAGAACTCCACTACTGGAAATTTTCTAAGCTAGGTAACTGCACCAGAAGTGAGCAAAAAGGAGAACTGTCTATGCGAAAGGATGTGGAATGACATCTTCACAATGAATTATGTCTCAAAACATAGCAAGAGACAACAAAGGACTTCTATCTCCATATCTGCTGCCAATGTGGCAGAGGAATAGTTGATTTTTAAGTAGGAAACTGAGGTAGGAGTGGCACTAGCTGCATAGGAAGAATGCATACATATTATCATCACTAATAAAGACACACATTAATGAAGAGACAGATTATAGTAGCTAAAAAAAGGAGTCTTCTAAGGAAACACCTTTAAAGAAGCTGACACTTTATTGGTCTATGGAAGTGATTCTTCACTAACTGAACTGTAGGGGAACTTCCTTGCATTAGAAAACTTTTTTTACTGAGAGGGTGCTCAAACACTGGAACTTCCTAGAGAGGTGGTCGATGTCCCAAATTTGTCCTGGTCTAAGAGAGGCATCTGGACAATGCCATTGATGATCAAGATAACAATTTTGGTCAGCCATTAAATGGACAGGCAGATGGACTAGATGATCGGTGCAGGTCCCTTTCAAATTAAATACTCTCTTCTATATAGAAAATAGAAAGAATTGGCCAACTATTCCTGCTAAAGTCTAACACCAAAGTTTCATTAAAAATCTAATCTAATGTAAGGGCCTCTCATACAACTCAGTGTGCTGTATGAGAGTAAAATTAGCAAAGTAAAATTAATATTTTCTAACATTTTGCAGTTCCACTGATAGTTTCTAGTACATTTTTCACCCTCCAATACATTAACCACTATTTTTCATTCCATGTTTCTCTCTAAAAAGAGAAAACAGTTTTCAGTTAGGTATTCTTGACCATCAAATTGGTAATTTTTAGGTAAATACTTTGCATACCATCTGCAAACTCAGATTAGCCATAAAAAGGCTCAGATCATGATCTGGGTAAAGTGCCAAAACAGTCAGGCTACCAAAGTAGCTATGTCAGCATACTGCTTCCCCCTCCTGTCACCATGGAATCTGTCTCTGAAGTCAGTAGCAGAGATTGCCACCCTCCAGACAATGTAATAGTTTTAGTTTTTTATCACTGATTTATATAAGAACTTATTAACGAGTCAAAATATGCAGGTCTGTCCTGTCACTTTACTAAACTTAAATTTTCATAATTTTAGTTTGCTAGGAGCAAATGGCAAACTGTACCTCCATGCATAGTTGGCAAACTGCTTAACTCACCTGTACTTCCATTCTGATCAAGCTTACACATGTTCTAGACAAAAATATACTGAATGCTTCAATAGTTTTCAGTACGTTTTCCTACAAGCTTCACCTCAAAAGTTCTTATTCTGTACATATCTACAGTGACCTTATTTACAAAGAAATCTTTTGAAAAACTTAAACTCCAGCAACTTCTTATGAAATAGGAAGGAGAACTGAACAGGACTGCAAAAGTACACAACTGGAGTTGTAATTCTTGAAGAGTATCAAGTAAAGTAAACATGTTAACAGGGGGAAAAGTGACAGAGATAAACACAATCATACTTTGTCAGTGAATGCCTGTGTGAACATCTAAGATGCCATTTCTATCTACTTAACTAGCAAAGAGTTAACCACATAAATTAATACTAGTCACAAAAATAGGAGAGAATTCCCTAAATTGTGTTTAAAATAGTTCTGGCTGTGCTTAAGACAAAAATGGAGTAATACTATGGCCTGATAATGAGACAATTACAGATATGAAGAATAATTAATTATAAGTGGCTTAAAAATGCATATGCATAAACAAAATCAAGATTTCAACCTTTTAAACTGTAAGACTTCTTCTTGCTAACAAATAAAGTAAGTCAACATTAAGTGTATCCAGAAATTTTAATTCAGCTTTACATTAAGTTGACCTACGGATTGTGGAAGATACATATAGCAGCCACAAAAACATGATCTGTATGCAAAATATGTTACACAAATTCCAGGAGCCTGAAGACAGGTCAGTTAATTCTCTACTGTAGTTTGGTACTGACAAAAACACAGCTGTCTCTTATTACTCAAAAGCCTATAAGCAATGCAGAGACTTTTAATCTCATTTTTTCTATATTGTCCTGAAAAAAAAAAAAAGCCTCTTGGAAAAAGAGAGCAATTATCCCAAGGAGTCCAGAAAGCTGGGAAGTTGTATATACCTGAGATTACAGGCAGTATCTAAAAGAACACCACTTGTTAAAATAAAAGGTTATAAAAATGGCTAGGACCAAGTGTTCAGTGTTTCGAAGAGGTCTTTCAGCAGTATCTCCCATGCATGTGTAACTAATACAAGTTATAGACCTACAATTTTCAACTGAACTCAACAGCCACAATTTACTAATACTCCTGAAAACCAGACAGATAACCTGGGAATAACTTCTAGATAACTTGGGAAACTTGTATACCAAACTACTCAGTCAACTATGGTTGAAATCACTCCAAAAAAACCTGACAGATATCACAGAATCCAATTTAAGACTAACACTACTTTTTAAGAGTTTAGCATGGAAGTAGAAAGACTACTCCATCAACTGCAAGACTTCTCAGCTATTATCCTCAGTGGCTATTTGACTCGCAAGCAGAACACAGTGTGCTTTTTTCCTGCATATCAAAGATCAGACAAAGGAACATCAAGTAGCTGCTTTCCTTATGTCATTTAGTGGAAGACTGAGACTAGGATCTGGAAACATGACTTGAATGACTTTCCAGAGCATGTTGCCTTTAAGCAAAATCCAGCTAAATAAAGAAAAATTGCGTTTTTATTTCATTTACTAGGTGCCTCTGAGAACTTATGTGATTTGGTTCACTGTTCTGATAAGTTTTAAGAGTTGACTCTTAAGAGTTCACACACACTTTCAACAGCTAGGTTGACAATGAAAGTACAAAGAGAACACACAGTTATCCCCAGTGTATCTAACTGCACACGGGAACAACGAACTGTTCTTATTTAAAAAGCTAATCCACATATACCACACTGGTTTTGTACTTCCGCTTTTGCAGATATTTGTGTGCCTTCTCAAAACAAATTCCCATTTTCAGCTTGATTTGTCTCCACCACTTGACTTACTTGTCAATAGCGTACCTTAGTTTAAGCCATACCTCATTACAAACCAAGGTTTTTAGTTAACCCTACTACAGCAATACAGTAGCAGTACACTTCAGAACATGTATGGTTAGCACTCGCAAGTCATACCACACACTAATCTTGGCCATCAGTGTAGCTGTAACCAGCTCAAAAAATTCTAATTTAACTTAGCCAGGAAATTAAAGGCCCTATGCAAGGATCAGGGTAGTGTTTCTCCCCACCCTCTTCTATAGTGATGGGTAATTCATACATAAACCTGAGAAGATTATTAGGTATGTACAACAGCAAACTATTTCATACCTCTGTGTAAAACAGAGGGAATGCTCCTTAGATTGGCAGAATTTATGATGTTTTCCTGTCAGCTGCAACAAACAGAACAGACCTTCAAGGCTCAAGAGACACTTTTTCCCCCATCTGAAGTATCTTAGAAAATCCCGTGACTTTGAAGTACTCTTCTAGCCTGGGCCCCCTGCTGGTGCAGAAACACATCAGGACTCAAGAGACACCCTGACCAGCACTGCCCTTGTACCACAGCAACTCCACCGCCACTGCTCTCCAGAACTTACAGATGCAGACACCTCAGAAGTCACTACTGCTAATACAACTTTGGTTAATAACAAAGGCTCATCTAACTGGACTAAACAGCAGTCCATCAGCCTTTTTTAGCCCTGTCGCTAATGCATTCAGAAAATCTTCATATGCAATGAGGAAATATATTTAACACCTAGTGGAAATTTATGAAGTAATCTAACAATAACAGCTTTACCTTAAGCATTTAAGCACTAGGACCAAGAGGACAACTGCTTCTGAGCCAGAGTGCACTTCATCAAAAAAGAAAAAAATCCAGGAAAACTTACCAGTTTAACAGCTTCCTGAGCTGCTTCCTTAGTACAAAAAGTGACAAAAGCATATCCTCTGTTTAGACCAGTTAGTGGATCCATCATTAAGCGGAGATCCCATATAGGTCCAGCTTTCTCAAATAATGGAACAAGTTCATCTTCAAACAAGTCTCTCGGAATCTTGCCCACAAATATCTGCAACAGACATACAAAGCACTGTTTATAAAAAGTATTTCCAATGAGCAAGTCTACATCTGCATAAACATCTTCTTCTTACCTCTGTACCAACAGAAGGTTGCTGTCCTGAATATACAGACTCTGGAGGAGGTCCACCATATTTCCTCTGTCCAGTAGTCACATCAAGAGTGTAGCCAGTTCTCTCCAACAGTGCCTTCAAGTAAGAAACTTAAAATTTTAAAATCCCGTACAAACTGAGCAAGTTTAGCTGCACTTCATTCACAGACAGACATGCTTCTAATTCCTTTTAAACTGTACTGCTTTGAAGCTCCCATAAACAAACCTACTGCTAGTACTTCAACAAGAAACTTGCAAAACAATTAACAGAACTGTAAGAACTATAACTGCTAGAAAATTAGAGATTCACATCCAGTTTTCCCAATTCCTTCATGTTCATTAAAAAAAAAAAAAGTCAAGTATTATAATAGTAACAGAGGTTCCCTTTAATTAGGAAGATCTTAGTCTGAGCCACTTCTTGTTTTGGCATGTCCAATCCTGTATACGTTTATGCAGAAGAGTTCCCTGCACTTAATGAGATTACTCATAAGTGTGAAGTTAAAGAACACATGTTTAAGTGCTTACACTCTGGAACACTGTACACACTGCTTCAGGTACCCAGCTACCAAAATGATAGTACTACTTCCTTTCTCTTATCATTCCCACTTCAAATTCCTTGTAGGCATATACAGGATCCCAGGACAACTAACCCTCACTAGAACCACTGCATGTAGTTACAGACAGAGTTAGATATAGTTACATGCATAATACCAACTTAAAATGTTAGCTGACATTCAGTATGCAAACACATGAGAAACTCCTCTGAAATTAAGTCTTTCATAATAATTTTGTACAAAGACAAATCTACTCTATGCACAAAGAAACTGCATATTAAACAAGCCAAATTATAGTCAAGAGTTAGCAATTTTACAACTACAAAATTGCAGTTATTTAAAATGCTAGAGCCATCAGCAGTAAAAGCCATGCTACATGAAGTTATTGACCAAGTCCTCATAATACTGTTGTTTTATGTGGCAGTGACAAAAACTGTACCATTTAAAAAAAAATTATAATTAATGGCACTTCAGCCTCAAAACAAAGAGAAAAAATATTTTCTAATTTTACAGGGCACATAGTTATTTGTAATGATAATTTTATACTATTTACATGAAGCATCAAAGAAGAAAGATTCTCTGGGGGATCTTTACAACATCACCTAAACATGCTTAGATGGTTTTCCTTTCCTTAAGCATTGGTAAAGTTGCTATTCATAGTATTTTAAAACAAATCATCATATGCCTAACTCTCTGAGAAATGAGTCTTTTGCTAGCAGCAGACATGGTCAAAAAATAATTTACCCATTAAGACAGTTTGGGGTACAGTTTATGAGCAGAGTGATTATGTCATAAGAAGTGGGCTAAATCCTAAATCCATTACAATCTGTTTTTTCAGACACGTGGTATCTCCTCCCTGTTGTGGAGTTGCTCTAAATCTGAACTAAGGATGCAGAGTGGAAATAGCAACAAAAATAAACCAGAACACAAAAAACAATTAGCAGTAGCTGAACTTAGGCATTTTGAACTTGAGTAACTATGCTGACAAGTATGCACAAACTTTTTACTGTGAAATAGAGTAATTGTCTCAATAAGACATAGAGCAAACTGTGAAACCCTTTTCACTTTTATATGTTTGGTTCCAGCAGTATATTAACCTTCTACTTCAAGTGACAGCTTTCAACAATGACAAACACGACAAATAATCTGTAATAATCTTTTTAAGAAAAGCACAGTTCCAAAACAACCAACATAACTATCACAACAACTTGGAAAAACAAACAATAGGTAGACCTCATAATTTTAATTTTTACTGACATACCTTTATTTTTGCCTCATCTGGTCCTTTGCTAGAATCTGCCACCTTGGTCCCCTGTTTTTCCCTCTGCCTGTATGTCTTCATGACTCCACATAAAAAGGCACTTTTGTTCTGCAAAAAATACAATCTTCAGTTCTGAAAACATGACAAGCAGGAATCTCATTTTACCTTGAACTAATACAGTGTTCACTTCACATATCACACATGGATCACTGAAGAGACTCAGACTTCTTCCCAGACAAAAGATTACCCCTCAACAATTATACTGTAAAGTGCCAAACATTACCTGAACGTGTGAGAGATCACTGTCTTTAAACTGCTGAAGCACTGCCAGTGCACCTTCTTCATTGAATTCCTTTAAAGCTTCAATAGCTCTTTCATCTAGATCACTATGTGCAACTAGCCCTAGAGAAAAAAAAAATTCCTAATTACATTTGGTCAGTAATCTTTGTAAAACCTAATGTAGCATCCTTAACACATTTCAGTGACCTCTAAATCAATTACTGATTAAAGTAAGTTACTATGCATAAAAACCATTTCATTCATTTGAAGTTAAATATTTAAGGACATATAATCCTTTAATTAAAACCAAAAAGAGATAAGACTCAGAGTAAAAGTAACTACATTTATGTATTCATTTGATTTCTGTGAAACCCAGATATTACAAGGGGCAAGTTTAACTTCAATATCCTGAAGCTGAATTCAGAGGAGTCTGTCAAAACCTACCAAAGCTGACTTAGCTCACCTAGCAATGGTACCTTGGTACATTTTTAGAACACTATAAATACAAATAAACTGCAGCACTAAAAATGGTCATCACAGTCCAAAAATCAAGCTTAAAAAATGCTGTGGCTATTACCACATCTGAAAAAAACCAACACCATAACTTCTGCATCCATGAGCCCAAACAACATGTCAGGAAGTATCACTTACACAAGAAAATCCATACCAAGGCTTCAGTTTCTTATGGTTACCTACAATTACCGCAAAAAATGCACAAAGACCACATCATCGGCTCCTCCTAAAATCATTTGTTGCCTGTTCCAGCTGTTGCTCTGGTCCTCTGCATACTTCTTCCCACCCCTCAGCCCAAGTAAGCTGGGACCTACCTCTGAAATATACTACAAGGAATTGAACTACTAAGACTTAAAACATCCAGATTTTGGTAAAACTGCAGTTCCCATACTTTTGGAAACCACAAAAAGTTGCTATTTTAGCCCAAAGTCAGCAGAATCCAATAAAATATTGTATGTGTAGTTTTGCAAGTCTTAGTTCTTACCTGCAACGTAAATTTCATCTAGTTTTTCAGCAACTTTCTGTGGTAAACCAGCATCAAGCAATGTCTGGAAATGCTCAGAATGGGTAACTGCAGCAGAAGTATCCATGGGCTCTTCAGTACCATTCCCATTAACATGTTCAGTAGCCATGTTTCCAGATATCTGTTCAAATGCAATAAGCATCAAAATTAAGCTAGATATATCTTCAGGTAGAACAATTCAAGTGACAATACACGCAACAGACTACCCTATTCTTTAAAAGTCACGGGGGAAAAAATATAAAAAATAGCAGATCACCGCCTTGACACTTTTTTTTTTAGCTTTGCAAAGCGCAGGAAATTCCTCACAAGAAGCACTAACACAAAGGAAAGCCCTAACACCACTGCCTGGGGGGGGGTGGGGTAGCTTTCACTGCAGGTTTTACACAACCCAGACAGCTACTGACTCACCTCCCCTCTCTCTAACACACTCCCTAAGACACTCTGAACAAGTTAGAAACGGAGCAAAAAGCAAAGAGCGGGGGTGGCAGGACAAGCAAACCTGCCACATGCACCGCCATACCGTCACTGACACTCGCTGCCGCCTCCACTGTCCGCTGTAAACTCGCTGCCCCTCGGCGCACGCCGCCTCTCCAGGCCCCGGGCGCGGCCGGGATCCCTTCCCGCCTCCACTTCGGTGCCGGCCGGGCAAGCGAGAGGAACAAAGCGCTCTTCCCAGCCCGCACCCACCCACGGCGGCGGCGGCCATGAGCCCGATGGAAACACGTGCTCCGCGCGTTCAGATGTCCTACAACTTCCTCCAGTGACCGACTTCCCCCCCTCCCCGCAGCACTCCCGCGGGAGGAGCGGCTCCCCCCCGCCCGGAGCCCCGGCCATTCCCCACCTCTCACCCTATTCCCCCCGGAGAGCGGGTTGCAACACCCCGGGCCCGATTTCACCACCCGGCCGGGAGCTCGCGGAGCCTCCCGGCCCCGCCGCCGCCTCCCAGCCACGCTCCTGTCCGGAACAATGCAAGGCCCCGTTTCCCAGGCAGGAAACACCGCTGCCCATCGCCCACCGCCTCCCGACGTGACCGGGGCCACGCCAAACCCGGGCGGCCCCGCTCCCCGCGCACACGCCGGGCACCGAGGCCGCGGTTCGCCCGTGCCCCTCACGGGCAATGAATGGAGCGGCGGGGCCGGCGGGACAATAAGGCGGGAGCCACGCGCCCCGCGCCGGCCCGGCTCGGGTGGTGCCCCGGCCGCCGCCGCCACGGCGGGGCCGCGCACCGGCCCGGCCGCCCCACGCCCGCCCGACAGCGGCGGCCACGAAAGCAGCGCCAGCAGCTCCTCCACCCATCGCGCGGCGCGCCGGCCCCACGGCGCTGCAGGGCCCCAGCGTGCGCCTCCCGCCCTCCGCCGCCTCAGCCCGCTCTGCCACCCGGCCCGCTCCCACCCCGGCAGCGCCCGGCCGCCCTGACCTGTGTGTGTCTGCGGGGGGAGAACCGCCGTGTGCCAAGGGTCTCTCGGGGCGCGGGTCGCGGCTCGGCGTGCTGAGGCGCTGCCCCCGTTCCGCGCTCCCGCGGCGGTGTGTCCGGGCAGTGCTGCTGCTGGAGCTGGCGTAAAATGGCGGCCGCTCGAGCGCTCACGCCGCTGCTGCTGCTGCTGCTGGCACCAGCCCCGGCCCCTTCCACTCCGCGCGGGGGGGGCGGGCGGAGGGCGGGCGGGAGCGGAGCGGGGGGAGAGGGAAGAGAAGAGGAGGAGGAGGAGGAGGAGGCGCCGCCGCGCGCGCTGGCGCAGCCCCAAAACCCGGGGTCTCCCAGGCAGCTCCGCAAGGGTTATATCGCCGAGCCCCGCCCGCGCGCGCGCGCGCCCGCCCTCCCCTGTGTTCGCCCCACGCGCGCGCTCTCCGCCTTCCATGCGGAGCGGCGCGCGCCGCTCCCTCCCTGTGTTCCTCCCGCCTTCCCGCGTGCGGCGCTGCCGGGGGGAGGCGGCGGCGGGACGAGCCCCGCGCGCGGACCGCGCGCTCCCCGGCGCCGCCCGCCTGCACCTGTGCGGGCTCGGCGCCGCCGGAGCGGCGTGGCCGGAGCGGGATTGGGCGAGCGGCCGTTCCCACGGCGCGCAGGTGGCACAAAAGCGGGGAGAACGGCGGCGGCCGCAGGAGGAGGGGGGGCTCGGGAGAAAGTCCCGGCCCGCGGCGGGGAGGGGACGGAGGAGACAAAGCCACGCAGACAAAGGGAGGGGAGAGCCACGCTTTGTGTGGCTGCCGGCCAGGCGAGCCCGGCGGCGCTCGGCGTTCTCGCGCTGGGGACGGGAAGCGCCTCGCCCCTGCTCAGAGGGGCGCCCCGCGCTCGGCACCGGCCCGCGCTCGGCACCGGCCCCTCGGACTGCCCGGCCGGCAGAACCGCCCGGCGCAGGCAGAGTCTGGCCAAGGGGAGCGGGAGTTTCCTTCAGGCACTGCGCGGCGTGGCGGCGTCGAGCGGGGCCCGCGCTCGGCGGCGCTGAAAGCAGCACGGGCTGGGCGCCGCGCAGCTCCGGCGCCCGAATTCCGCAGAACGGGCCCCGGAGCGGGGCCTTTGCCCCGCAGCCACGCTCGGAGCGCGCCCGCCGTGGTGATTTAACTTTCTCCTGATGGCCCCAATGGAATGCGGGTCTGCCTGCACAGCGCTGTCAGAGGCGGGTTCCGTGCTAGAGTGTACGGAATCCCAGTTCTGAGCACGTCGCACTTGCACACCCCACACGAGAAACTTGGAAACCAACCTACTGATCTCTGCCAGAGTTGCGTGTCCAGATAAAGACAGCATAAAGGGAGGCAGGAAGGCACATACAGTATTACTCACTTCCCCAGAGGCAGCTCAGCCGCAAGTTGAGCAGTGCCTGCTGCCCCTGAGCCTGGCTGAATACTTCCAGCATATCTCCAGTACTTTAAAAACACTTGAACCTGTGCAATGGAGCAAGCACAGACAATTACAGGGTTAGTTCAGTGTCAACAAATGCTCACATGCTGGCGTATTAGTATGTGAAACATACACCTGGTATTCCGTGATACAAGGAAAAAAAAGATCTCTTCAAGTATTCAATGCAATAAGACTTCATTAAAACCTAGACCACTCAAATTTCTCTGAAACAGGAACAAATACAAGACAGATGTACACTATCTAATAGTCCAACTAATTTTTAATTCAAAATTTTGATAAAAGGTAATTTTTACTCTGACTTTGCCCCACCTTCGTAAAAATGAAACTTTCTGGAAAAAAAAATAGCAAAACAAAAGCTAACTTTTCTACTGGAAACCTGAGTGGTATTTTTAAACATATCCTTCATAAAAATATATATTCTTTTTTCCATTCAAAAGTTAATAACTTTTTTCAAGAACATACCTGTCAGCTGGGGAGTGAAATTAATATATATTCTCACAAACAACCCTGGGGAGCATTTTTCCACATTTCCAATTTTTCCGGTTTTGAAGGATTTGCACCAAAGTGTGTTGTTTTCAGATGTTTACAGAAGGTGTTTCAATGTTAGGTTTATAGTACACTTGTGGTCCAGAACCTACCTAAATTTCATAAATGCATTTGGTCTCTGGAAATAATGAAAATAGTGAAAAATCACAAGAACCATTAGGGTTGGAAGGGACCTCTGGAGATTATCCAGTCCAACTCTCCTGCCAGAAGTTGAGTCACCTGGAGATATAGGAACACGTCCAGGTGAGTTTGAAATTCTACAGAACGGGAGAACCACAACCTCCCCGGGCAGCCTGTTCCAGTGCTCCACCACCCTCAATGTAAAGAAATTATTCTTCATGTTGAGGTGGAACTTGGTGTGTTTTATAATTCTCAGCCTGACTAACTGTAGGTGGCAAACTCTTGAGAAAGTAATTCCTGCTTTGAGGCCCATTTTTAGAGGAAAACTTTTATGCATTTAACTTTTTCCTCCATAAAATTGAAGCAAACCCAATAAAAGAACTAGGATTGATGCAGTGAATAGATTTGCACCCTTATTTAAAATCACAGCTGATCCAGAGTTGCAGTTATTTGATCCTTTGAAATTTTACGTAGAAAGCAGGAAGCACAGAGTTGGCCAAGGGCTGACACACAATTCCTCCAAATATAGCTCCATTATTAGCCCTAATATCAAAGCCAAAAGTGGCATGCCCAGGAAAACCCTGAGATTAGCTCAGTTGGGTAGAGCACTGTGCTAATGAGACCAAGTCACAGACTTAATCCCTGCATGGGATATTAACTTGAGAGTTGGACTCAATGATACTTGTGGGTCCCTTCCAACTCAGAATATTCTGTAATTCTGTGAAAAGATCCATGAAACCAGTGGGGGTTTTTCTTTTTAATCATGTAAAACATTGAAAAAAATACGCTTGCCAAGAACATTTACAGGTACTTACCTGGTGACTTAGATTTACATGAGGAGCTTCTCTGCACATGCCTGGAAGTTTGACAGCTTCTCACCATAATGAAAATTGTGTTGATTCCTAAATTTTCGTGGTATATGAAAACCCTGCCTGCTTCTGTTCCAGTTATACCATTGCAGAACCACACTGAAGCTACAGCCGGACTTCTGTTCCAGCACATCCATGTAAAACCAGTGATTACAAGACCAGCTACAGAGTAGCACAGATAAAGCAGCAAAAAAATAAATTTAATTTGACAAATAGACTAAGAGACTAGTTTTTGCTTTGGAGCTACTTATATACAGTTAAACAATCATATCCTAAATAAAGAACAAAAAAATCCAGGAAACTCAAACGGAATCTTACCTTCAGTTTCTATGATGCCTCACCTTTCCAAAGTGTGTATTCATTAGAAATTTAGGCTTGTCTGTAGAATTCACTGTACTTGAGCTCTGAAATGCACCAGCTACAGCCTTAGAGGGGTGGATCACTCTGGTCATGCAGCAAATGTCATCACTTGTAATAATAAAACAAGCCTGTTGTGCTGTGTCTGCCACAGTAGAATTCTGAAATTAATGAGCCACTCTTGGTGTTTCTCAGCAGTGTGCTTTTCAAGCCATTCCCAGTCCTTAGGCTGGATGGTAAGGCTGCCAAGTTATTAATATATTTATATATTATAAAAATACTTCAGGAAAGGATTGCTGTCTGTATTTTATTCAATGTAGTGCACAGCTGGCTAGTGGTCTATTTGCCCTGCAAGATCCTTGGTAAAATAAAGCTATTTGGGGAAAAACCTGTTTTAATTAAAAGTTTGTGCTCTTTTTTTGATTTTATCAGTCAAATTCTGTCTTAAAAGATAAGTTGCATTATAAAATGCAAAGCCTGTGTCTTAGGAGAAAAATGCAAGTCAGAAATTAATGAAAAGGAGATGAATCACATATATGAAACTTCCTTCAGAAAAAATACTTTTCATGTATTACTGTCTCAGTCTTTAATATGCAGATTTGAGAGTCCTTCCATTCTATAAAACATAGCTTACCATCTAAAATTGTCATATGATTTCAGCAAAGAAACTTTACTAACATAACTAATGGTAATATTTTCTTTTAACATTCTTTTCAGTTATATCCTTTGTGCATATTCAAACTTTTTCAAATCTAGGCAGGCTAGCACTTCTTAAAATTGAAGTTAATCCCCTTTATATTTAAACTATTTCTAAAGTTCTAACTTTGATCCTGCTTATTTTTCAAGCACTCCACTTCTTTTAACTAAGTCAGGAAAACAAAAGGACAAACAAAGCATTTGCAAATCCAGTATGATTCACAGCACCAGAGGCAATGATCACAAACTGAAATACTCTCAACATCAGGAAACACTTCTTTACTGTGAAAGTAACCAGGCACTGGCATCAGTTGCCCAGGGAGGTTGTAGAGTCTCCATCCTCCAAGACATTAAAAACCTGTCTGGACATGGACCTGAGCATGTGGTGGGCCTGCTGGAGCAGACAGATTCTGTGATGCAGTTCTTTACCCTGGATCCAGTGTTATCCATGAACTGATGCTTCTTTCCCCCTCCACTCCACCCTGTTCCAATCAAAAACCCAGAGTACCTAAGTTTTAACTAATTTTTAATTCTTCTAGTTCTGCGAGATGGAAGAGGAGTCTGATACTGCAGACTTGACACAATGCATTTCAAGGCTTTTGAGGTTGAAATCACCTGAATTCTGCTAAATATTTACCCAGATATTTGCAGGCAGAGAACAAGCCTGGCAATGAGGAAGCATGAGGCTCTCCCAGGAATTCTTCTGCTGTTGAATTTTATGTATAGACTGAAAGTTCTAAATTCTTATCTCGTTTTTGTTTTATGTCTGTGCTATAGCAACACTGCCAGTGAAAGAAAGGGTATCGAACTGCTCATTTCTGTAAAGTATCTACGTTATAAGTTTTTTTTTCCAACATCAGTCACTGATTTTGCCTCTTCTCAGTCAACATCATCCCCAAACACACAGGTACATCTACGCCCAAAGGACTCCAGACCTGACTTTGTAAGAAAGAGGCATAAGAGAAGCAGCAGAAGGTAGTTTAGTTCACATTCTGTTAATACCTTTAGTTTTTTTCTAACTTAAATGAGAAGATTTTAACAGTTGTTTACCAGCTGAGGGTTCAGAGCAATCACTGTAGAATTCAATGTATTTGCAGTATGTTGTAGGCTAATGTGCAAGTATTGAAAGAGGACTGGAGGAGGGGAGCACTCTATTTTTGCATACTCAGAAGACAGTGAAGTTGTTTCCACATGTATTGTGGAAATGACAACTGAAAGCCATCCCAAATTGACTGTCGTCACTCAGAAAATAGGCCCAGCCTTGCAACAAAGGACTACAAATGTCACCTGCTTACTGGCAAAAAAGCAGGGCTAAGATATTCAGAACCTATACCTTCAGTACAGATGAGACAGATGAGGAAACCTAATGCAGGCCTACAAGTTGCAAGTGGCATGGGGAAAGCTAGAGGATAGTTGCTCACTTGTTCTTCCAGTAGAAGAACTAGGAAACATTAAATCAAACAGGCAGATAGCCAAGAAAAAACCCTACTTTTATACACATGCAGCTAAAGCTGGGGGAATGCATTGGCACATGAAGGTGTAGGTATTTCCATAACCCCCCAAAATAACTAATAAGCACAAGAAACACCCATCTAAAATAGCTAAATGCAGAGATAGAGCTATCACCCCAATTTAAATTTTGCAACAGAAAGTAGTGGAGGAATTGCATAAACTGGGGGAGAATACCAGAACATACAATTGTATCTATGCTTGCCCTATCTTTGTATTTTTCTATTAGCCAATATCCACTACTGGAAACTGAATATTGGTCTCTGCTCTTCAGTCTAACAATTGAAATACCTTGTCATTGCAGCAAGCAGAACATGCAATCACTAATCTGTTCCTTTCTTCCCAAATCCTTTCTACTTCCTGGAAAATTATACATGCAAATGTTCCTCCAGATTCCCTCTAATCACATACTCTTTCCACTATAGACCTAATCACAAACTTCCTATACAAATAGCCCACAAGTTTATCAAAGGTGAGGAAACTATAGAAAAAGGCTTCCCAATCTGACCAAAAAATATTGCTTTACTATTGCTGTGGGTACAAGGGTGAGAGTTAGGACACAACTGCTGCCTTTTCTATTCCTGTTATCCTAAGCATCTGATGCTTTAAAGCTCTTAGTGGAATGCTACCATTAGGTCAGTGCCTGGCAAAGCTCCACTGAAAGAGGAGACAAGATATTCAGCAAAGAAGTGGCAGGAGAGTTACCACATACACTGCCCTATTTTCCTCAAATTAGCGTGGAAAGATTGGAGAAAGAAGTTTCCTCTGTGTCCTACTGCATTCTGCCATATGAGAAGGACTCGTGCAAGAGAGCTGCAGAGAGCATTCC
Organism: Chloebia gouldiae; assembly: GCA_003676055.1. Classification (NCBI taxonomy): domain Eukaryota; kingdom Metazoa; phylum Chordata; class Aves; order Passeriformes; family Passeridae; genus Chloebia; species Chloebia gouldiae. The sequence continues at coordinate 30,595,872 of QUSF01000002.1, forward strand.
ATATCAGCATCCATCTTCAAAACATCTCCGAGTCGTCTCAGGACAGTAGTGTTGTCCTGTCCACTTGTGCAGTGTGAGGTAGCCAAGTGCTGAAACTGCAACTCACTGAATACAGCCACAAATGAAAGTGTCAATAGAGAACTTACTGCTGTATTTAGCCCTTCCTTCACCCCAGACACCCATCCAGCCTGGCCCTTACATCCCCTGCACTGCCTAGCAGCTGTAAGGATTCCAGTACTTGGCACCCTTGTAAAGGCAGCTGAAGGAAAGAGACCTTTGGGATCCACTTAACCCCGTGTAAGTTACTTACTGCACTAAGCCCATCTCCAAAGGCAGACAACATGTCACTGGGTCGCAGAATGTTCTTCTCCAGCTCTGGGCATCTTTCCCAGGAGAGGAGAGCACAGCACACCACAGACACAACGGCCACAGCCATACAGGAGATGGGACAGGTCACAGGCTGTTCTCCAGCTGTAAGGAAAATACGGAGAGCACAGCTTGCATTCCCACAGCTAAGCTCCCACCCACCTTAACTTTTAAACCATGCCCAAATATTAAACTGCACTCCAGGCTTTAGCTGTCAGACTGCATTAACCCTTTATCGCATGGATGATCAGTTGCCAGAAACTGGGCTTATGTCCCAGGCCTTTTTAGTTGGCTCGTAATTACATGGCTGATTACTCAGGAAAGTGTCTGATGCAGCAGTTACACTACACAGCTTTCAGGTCAAGTGTTCCAGGCTACTTAACATGTAACCAAAGAACCTAAAAATCCTTTCAAGGATGGGTGAGCCCAAATAACCTTGTGTCTTCAAGGTCCTTGTAAGAATAGAAAACTCTCACACACACACACATTTATGATCCTGGCCAGGTGCAAGCCAGAAATGACTACCAAAATGCAGCATTTCTGCAGATCCCAAGAGCAGACAATACAATCTTTTGTACACAAATAACTTTTTATTTTATTTTTTAAAGATACCTGGACAATGCTGCCCTATGAGAATTCTCATTTACAGCACAAACATCAGAGCACAGGGATGAAGAACTCTATTAGTGCCTCAGGCTGTGCTTGCTGCTTTTCAATAGCCTTCTTTTGGAAAATCTACTCTCTACTTCTAAAGATCTACTCTCTCTTTTTCAATTATACTAGAATTAGATCTTAACCTAAAATACAGCTTCAGCACATGTATAACTTTTCCCTTTCCAGCTTGTGCAGCATTAACTAGGAATCTCTTCATAGTTTTGCACAGGGCAGTGCAAGCAACATAATGTGTGTTCAAACCTGAACAAATTTGTAATTTAATATGGTACAACTAATGCAGCTGTATTGTGTTGCAAGAAGCACAGGTTTAGATCTTTAGAGAAGCAAAGGTTTAACTTTTCATTGCAACTGGTAACTAGAAAAAATAAATTGCTCTTCTGTGATCTGCAGGGGACAGATAAATAATTGTATGCTTTAATATGCTTTTTAAAATTATTTATTTTCAGTTAGTTTTGATCCTGTAAAAGCATAAAAGGTTGTTTTATATTTTTTAATGTTTAGATCTTAAAATAGCAGTAAGTAAGAGCATTTACAGGGAAGTTTCATTTTGAAAGCTTAAATGTATTAGGGTCAATTTAAAAAAAATAGTCAGTTTATGACTTGGTGAACTGATATATCTGTGAACTTGTTTATTGACACCACATTTAAATTAACCAAAACACTTCTAATAGCTCTTGTGTTTTCCAACTGGGGTTATGTACAGTGTTTGGAGGCATGTACTGAGCAGCAAGAGGAGACAATGCAACTGTGTGAGAATATGCATTTTTACTGCCAATACATCAATTCTTAGTTACAACATAATCAATAAAGATAGCTGAGTGAGCATGTTCATAAAAAAAAAAAAAAACAAAAAAACAAACAAACAAAAAAAAACCAGTTAAAATCACTGATGACAGTTAACTGCAGGTTTCCAAATTCATTCATACCCTTCCAGGTCAGGTGTTTTCAGATTTTTCTGCCACATTCACATCTTATGTGTCTCACAAGAAAAATTATAAAATAATTCTTACCCAAGAGATGATCTTATGTACACTAAAGGGCAAAGGTTTGTAATTTAGTACCAACTTGTATTTGAATCCCTGTAAGCATAGATTAAAATACCAGTCCTGGTTAGTAAATTTGGTGCATGAAAACTGTTAACAAATTTCAGATCAACAGTATTGATACAGACCTGCTGCAGCCAAAAGAGGCAGTGAGGAAAGTGCAGAGGAATTTTTTTTGTCTGAAAATATTTCAAACTCCTCCAGTCTCTGCACACAACGGAAAAAAAAGTTAGAACCAGAATTGAGAAGGGCAGGCTATTAAAGTAGAAACTTTTGTAAGCTATGCACAAAAACCCACAACCTACACCAAAACAAAAGGCAACACAAAGAACCCCAAACATGAGACATTCCCAGCTTAGAAGTCCACTTGCTTTCTATAGCTCGGTCAAAGTGACACAAATGGTTGCTTCCACCCTTAGGCTGATAGTAGTGCTGGCAACACATCAGCTTTCCCTCTGAGCCTCTGACATCCCAACTAGTCAGATGTCCTAGCAAGCAGTGAGTCTATGCACCCCAACAATAATTAAGATCATATTAAGGTTAAATCCCAGCAAAAGGGGAGACTACCTCAGTGAACCACAGAAAACAAATACATAACTTACTGTTGCTTGGCCCAAGACAGTGTTTTCTATATTATTTATCTTAATCACCAAAGTTGAGCAGTAGAATTAGACTGTATATGAAATCAAGACAGCCCAGGAATTTTCTAAAACCTCATTATGCTTCTATTGGAAGCTTTAGCAGAAGCTCAGAATGTTTTGCTCCCAGGGCCAGATGCCAGTTCTGCTGATAGTCCTTTTTGCTGCTGCTATAGAAAAGGCTGTCATTTTCACAGACGTTAATTTCTGCCTTTTTAATGAATTTGAGGTGCCTGTTTCCCAGCCAAACTTCAAAATAGTCAAGGAGAGAAGAGCAAGTTCAACCAAGCCTATTTCTGCAGAATTGAGATATTTCTGAAAAATGGTTATGGCTTTTTGGAGAATTCTATACGAAGTACAGTTGAGTTTTAGCCCTATTATATAAATTGTGAGTAGGACATATTTTTATTTAAAATAATACTCACCTTCCACCTTTTTTTCTAACATCTGCTTAATATCCTGAAACTTTCCAGCAGAAGCTCAGTATGAACACAGAAGAGAGAAGGAATTATTTCCCTTCCATATCTAAAACAACCTGAAGCCCTGCTATCAGCTGTCCTTGCTGATAGATCTGCAATTTAGCTCCTAAGTGACTTATTTGCAGGCTCTGTCTCTGATTTCTGAAAAGCAAATCACAGCTGTCAAATCACGTCAATTACAGGACCTAGTCTTGTTTTTAAAACTTATCACATATTTCAATTTCATTACATTATCTTTGAGTCCCAGAGATCTTTCTTTTTTTCCCTGCACAGAAATCTTTTCTATTCTTACAGCCATTCTGGGATTAATACTGAAAGCTTATGTAGCAGTCTTACAGAATTTTGTGGGTTTTTTATGCTTAATACAAAACTGTTAAAAGGAAAACAATACAGGAATTGTATAGAAGAGGAGGAATAGTATCTTTAAGAAACTTGGATAAAACTGAGTGCAATATAAAAGTTTTGGACACCAAGGTCCCAACCTTGGCCCAGAGTAAGAAATTTTATGCTGGGAGATAGAGCAGAATATCTGCAGAAGTTCAAGCTTTCTATAACAGATGTAACTTCAGGAAAGACCAACTATGCATACTTATTTTGTCATTTTAAATGAATTTTACTAGTTGATAGTCAACAATACTTCAGGATTCCCTGATCTCACCTCAATGAAAAAAATCACAAGTAGAGAACTCCAAGTAGCCCTTAGGAAAAATCAGCAGATAAAACAAAGAGACAGAGCATTCCAGGAGTACTACTTCAGAATCAGAATTCCTCTTCTTCTTCTCTCATAGGTAGGTGAGAGAGTTTCATTATAGTGAACCATACTCATCACTGTCAGGACCAAAGTTTCTCTAACCAAAAACCAGAGCTAAGTAGCTATTTTGCCTTAAACGTGCTGTCAGACAATAGCCATCAGGAAGTCAATGATCCTTACACTACAGGTCTCTTCACAGACAATAGCCATCAGGAAGTCAATGATCCTTACACTACAGGTCTCTTCACATTTGTAGCTCTAGCAAATCATATTTGTTCATATTTGTAAGGTAAAAGCTTTGCATTTTCCTATATCCACCATGGCTCATAAAGGGATTGTATTTTTATAGAAAATATATCAAGCAGTTGCTACAGTTGTTCAGTGTAACTTTTTCAATTATAAAACTAGAAACTACATAATACTCTCAGGAGAAAGTACTCATACAATTTACAGTCTTCTTCTCATACCATTTAAAAATACAGCAAAACCACAGCAAAACACATTGCAGCCAACTCTTGCCAAAGGATCACCATATCAAGATCTTTTTAGACGGAAAAGGGTTTCCAGCAGCCTTACATCCTATATGTCAAATTAGCAGAAACTATACTGAACAACTTTTCACTAGAAACAGAAATTAAGTTGAAGTACATGTAAATGAAGACAAGTCAGTTCAGACAAATTTAAGAGTACTACTTCAGAAACATTTGCAAAAGCCTAGACACTCTTCTCTGCCACGCAGATTTTTTGAGGAAACACTCAGCATTGAAATAGTATCTATTATAAATTACTATTGCAAGATGTTTTTGAGGTAACTCCTGTTCCTGCCGTTAAACTTTTTATATTGTGTTTATAATCTGTGAATCAGGAGGAGGGAAAGGAGCACTAATTCCCACAAACCAAACTTCTGTTTGCAGTAGCAAATAAGCAGTTTAATAAAATTTTCAGAATCAGTAACTACATAATTCAACTACTTTCAGAAAACACTTATTCTAATATACTCTGGGGAATGAATAATCATACCCTGAACTATTTTAAAGTCAAAATGACATTAAGAACTGCCCCTTACCATGTTTCAATATTGTACTTTTCTGGTAGAGTGCATGAAACAAAAGACAGCAATTTTGCTTGTATTTTTTGCTGCAGAAAATGACCTAACTGCTAGACAGAGCTAATACACCATCATGGTTTCAGCTGGGTTAGTTAGTTTTCTTCTTGCTAGCTGGTACTTCTTAGTGCTGTGGTTTGGGTTCAGTATGAGAATAGAGTTGATAGCGGTTTGATGTTTGGGGTAGCACTACTTAGCAACAACCAGAAGTCTCTCAAGAAGCTGTGAGGGAGCAAGGCCAGGACAGCTGACCCAAACTGGCCAAGAGGATATTCTATATTAGCATGTCATGCCCAGTATATATACTGGAGGAAGCTGGCCAGGAGGCATGGATCATCTCTCAGGCTGGGTATGCTGGCAGGTGATAAGCAATTGTATTGTGTATCATCACTTGCTCTTCTTGGGGTTTCTTTTTGTTGTCTTCCTTAATGGTACAATTATTGTGTTTAATTTCAGTCCTGTTCTCATTTCAACCCATTGCTTTTACCTTTCCTCGTATTCTCCTCTCCATCCTACAAGGGCAGGTAGGATGTGGTACTTAGTTACTGGCTGGGCTTAAACCTCAAGACACATAAGAGTTTAAGTCTCAAATGTTTTTCACAGGATTCTAGTATCTGCAATACTCCTCACGCTGAAAGAAACCAAGGTGAGCCAAGGGCTAATTATTTTCTATTTTATGAAGGTAAGAGGAAACACAGATATAGCAATAGCAGTATATTCTTCTTCAATGATCTTAAGAATATTTAAAAATACCCTTACTTTCTAATGATTTTACCAATTCCAAGGTAAGGTCTTTGATTACAGTCCATTCATCTCTTTCATCTCTTCCTTTCCACAAAAAAAAAAAAAAGACTGGACTTCATTTTGGGACAAATATTAATAATTCTTCACCTGTTACTATAAAACTAGAACCATTGTTGCTGAGAGAATGCTCCTTCAGTTAGGGAGAATTCCAGTTTCAGAGAAAAAGATAGTTTTTATTGGTCTGGTGAGAAGCCTTAAGTATAGCTCAGGGGTAAGAGCACACATGAGTACTTCAAATTTTCATACCCAATACAGCTCAGCTAAACAGCAAAGCTGTCCTAGCACAGGAGCCCTCACTGAACTTCACTTGCCACTGTTTTTGGTAACATGAGAATTGAAAGTGACATCAGCTTCAGAAAGGGGGGGGGGGGGGGGAAAGCTTTTTCTTCAGCCCCCTCCTAATCCCCTACACTAATAAACATTCCCACTACTTCATCTATTTTACAGCTCACATATCATTCATGTTTCAAATATTTTTAAATGGAGATAGGTCATAATTGCAAAGAAGTATTCAAACACAAACTAAGATCTCAGAAAATTCCCAAGAAAACTGCTGGAAAGGCTCTGCATATTTCTCCTGTTCCTTATACTGGTCATCCTCAGAGAGAATACTGAACGAGGCAGACTTTGTCCCACTCAATACAGCCATTCTTCTGAGCATCAAACACCACTTTGTCCTCCGGAGCCTGCAGGAAGTTTGAGACAATGGCAGAGAAGTACTGTCTTCATAGCCCTGATAGCTCAACTGGACTATCAACTAAAAAGCCACATGATGTTTGAGAGGAAGTAGTATTCATCATTCTAATTGTATTTTTCCAGTTTATATCCTCTGAGGGAAATACAAGGGCAGACAAGCTAAATTGCTCGTAAAACTGGTTGTAACACCAAAAAATAGAGAATTCAATTAATCAGACATGCCTTTACATAGCACATAAAGCCTCCATGTGTACTCCACTCATCTGAAATTATTATTTTTCTGTTAAATTCATCCACACTCCAGATGATAGCTCAAAGATTGTCCTCTGGGACAAAGGGAGGGAGTGCGAAGAAAAGCTCCTGAAGTTAGGGCTGAACACTCTTCAGTATAAAAGAATACCTTTCCTTGGGCAAAGTCAAACACTTGTCAATTCTGCTGTGTCCATGTTTGAATGTCTTACGGAATGCTTTTCTTTACCAACTCATTTCATCTCCATGCTGGTTTTTACTTGACAGAACACATACCCCAAACTTTGGCAAATTTATAGTTAAGAGCCTTCCTATAGGAAAGATGGTAGAACCCCAACACCAGCACACAATATAGCTGCAGCCAGTCACACACTCCTCTGCAGGATGGCAGCCAGACAGCACAGCTTATTCTGAAATTCTTGTTCATTGGGATTTGATACTTCAAGCAGGTGTCATACCAGCAGTGTGGGTGCTGTGGCAAGATAACCACTGCTAGCTCAGTTTCACTCACTTGCAACTCTTGATTATAGATCACAGCCTTCACCAGTAAGACTAGTTCTTCAGCAAGACAAAACCTCCCACCTTAACAAGAACCTTGTTACGTCAATAGTAGCAAAACATTTATGCAGAGCTACTCTCAAATCTTCCATGTGGTTGCAAGGTACTTCTCTTGCTAATAAGCTCAACATTCATTTAAGTCTCTGCTGGTTTTGCCCAGTTACTAAGACTGATAAATGGCAACATTCTAAAAGTTTGTTTAAACCACCGATTTCTTGGACCGCAGCCCAACAGCCGTATGACACTTTAACTCTCCACTAAATGGTTAGTGCAAGATTTCACCGGACTAAAGCACAAAAGCAGCAAAGTGCTTTCATGCTGTTTACTGCACAATCTTAAAGCTTTGAATCTAATAATCTTGTTTTGTAAACACAAAGTTTCATTAAGTGTTTTTGCAGAGAAATCCCATGCCATGTGTTCCCCATGTCACACATTAACGCACCATAACTACATCTTATCTCACCTGTATTAAACATCACTCCAGAAACTACTGGAACTAAATCCCCAACTGGTTTGAAAACATATTAACCCCCTCCCCAAGGTAAAAAAAGCCAGTTTTCTTAAACTGGTTATAAAAATGACTTTCCTACATAATTTTCACTGGTCTTATAAACCAAATCCTCTGGAAAATGTCATGGTTAAAACAGCAATTCACTTTTGTAAGCACTTGACTACCTATACTGATACACATTTTTTTATTGGCTAGCAATTTTCAGTAGCTCAGAAGTACAGGATCATTCCTTGAGAAAGTTCTACAGCTCAATAATCATTATGCCTTACCATTGGCCACATCTACATTTTTTTATATGCTGAAAGGCCAGTATTTTTAATCATAGAGTATTCTGAGACACACCTTCACCACACTGATATGCAGTAACTTTATTTCCAGGCACCCTTTATCTATTGCCACAAATCCTACCTCCAGACCATCCCCAACAAATGTTTTAGAACACAGAGCAACTGTCACGATGTACTTTGTCACCTGAAGTGCCAGCCACAACCCTGGGGTGGCACTATTTCATCCCCAACATCACAGGATTAAATCACTTTCACCAAGTTTACTGCACAAACACATGGCATTGTCGTTAAAGGTTTTAACATTTGGTATTAGCACTGGTAATTAGTACTTGGTTTAATGTTAAAACCGAATCTTAAATTAACATTTAACACTTGGTTTTAACATTCAGTATTAACATCAGCTTGAAGATGGTATAACTTTATTCTCAAAAACACATGCCACTCTTCTGACTCTGTAATGAAGCCACAGATCCCTTTGAAAATCTAAAAAGTACTTACCAAAGATTGCTCTTTATTAACTATCTCTCTGCTCTTTGACTTCTTGATATCCACAGATGGACTGACCTAGCTAAGACTGACAACTTGTGGACTTACCAGCCAAGCAGCTTTACTAGATGCTGTTAATAGTACCCACTCTTTGCAGATCTGCAGGAGGCAGAAGATTGAGACTAATCTTACCTCCCCACTTCTTGAGTACACAGTACTTTTTGTCCTCAAGTCACTCAAGCACAATATGAAGCTTTGTATGCCCAGTACATGTGTCACCAGTCAGCACAAGGCCACACTGCCTCCATAACTTGAGACGTACAAGCAGTCAAGAACACCGTGGTGTGATCCACAGCTGATATGCAACAGCCATGACTTTAACATCCATATCTTTATTCAAAGGTATGTATAAAACATGGCACGTAAAAATAGGCACCATTCCCAGCAACATTTGTTAACAGAAACAAGTTATTATTGAAAACAATGAAGAGAAAGCTGTTTTCTAGTTTATTTCTGCAGATCTTGATATTCAATACTGATTTACCATTCCTTGCTCAAAAGGAGCAGCCTTTAGTCACAGTAGCAGGCCACTGCTTAATAAGCAAACCGTAGGAGATGCCCAGGGAACCAATGCACCCCTGGAGTTCAGATCCTTGACATGCACATCAGTAGCATGACAGATACTTAATTTTTGACATTTCCAATGCTTTGTATGTGCTGTTCCTGGTAATGTTTATACTTCATACTACTTTGACAGAAAACTGGACTTTACAAAGAATTTGTCACTGATGAACAGGTACACCCCATGAACTTTAGGGCTGTTTTATAAATTTTGGATGATTTCAAAATTTTTCAGTTATAGTAGGAATTATGCTATTAATGTGTTTCTGCCTTTATAAATAATTCCTGACAATAAGGCTGGAAAGTCATGCTCCAAAGCAAATTTTATCTTATGTACACCATGAGTTGTCTTTAAATTTACTTGGTGACCAACTTACGATCCTTCATTCCTCTATGGCGGGGACAGTTTGCTGAATAAAGCAAATATGCTGCTACTGCAATTACAGCACCAGTACTTCTCAAGTGACTGTTCAAAGCTGTCTTAGGTTGCAAGATGTAGCTGGGGGTGTATATTCTATTGCCATCTATTAGAGGTGTGGCAGTTATATTCTGTTAATTGGGCAGTTTTATCTCTTCCGCATCCAACCCTCCCTCAGGGGAGGTATCTTCTGTTAATGGTCATTCCTTGACCTACAAAATGACATCATCTCATTTGGAGATGCTCTGCCCAGGGGAGGAGCCAAGCATTCCTACCTGGATATAACCTGAGGTTTGGAATACCACAAGGCAGCCTTTTCCCACTGGATTCCCAGAGGAGCAGCTTTCTTCTCCACTGGATTCTCAGAGGAAGATCAGGGCCATCTACACCACCACTGGACCTTCAGAGGAAAACTCCACCCTTCTACAGGATCATAACTTCAAGAGAACCACACCTGTTGCTCCAGAAGTACTGCAGCTACCATCCAATTGGACTGCTACCAACATCCTGATTCCCACAGGGTTGTCAGGCTGTATTCTGACTCTATCAATGTTGTTTTGTATTACTCATTTTTTATTTTTCCTAATAAACAACTGTTATTCCTATTCCCATATTTTTGCCTGAGAGCCCCTTAATTTCAAAATTATAGTAATTTGGGAGGGGGTTTACATTTTCCATTTCAAGGGAGGTTCCTGCCTTCCTTAGCAAACCTGAAAGACAGGTTCCTACCTGTCTTTTCAAACAAAGACAAAAGCCCAAGTAGCAATGTACATTAACTCTTCTCCCACTACCAACCTCTTTCCCCCAGAGAGCAAGCAAGTACTGTTGCCAGTGCATTCCTCAAAGGGCAGTTCCACTGTTGTGGTTCTAGTCTTCTCCTGCTGAAGTGGCAGCTCATAAAACCCCAACTCCTCACTCCCTCACCAGATACAGTGACACAACCTGTAGACGCTATCTTTGCTTTCACCCTTTTTACAGGGCCTGCCTGTGAGCTCCACTCCTGAGTTATTACAGATCTCTAGTATCTGCAAGACTGTGCACCCACATGGTATTTTAAAAGGGTAAATAATCAAGGGGTTTTTCATGCACTCCTTTCCCTAATATTACTGCTACACTTCCAGGAGAAGACAGTTCAGTATTTTGGAAAGATGGTGTTTTAAATATGCAGAGACAGTATCTACTGGACAAAACTGCAGCTATTTTAGCAGGCTTTTTAAAAGCATTAACTCCAAGCCACAATATATCTTGAGGTGTTACACTTCCTTCTGGTTACATCATCCACATTTGTCAGACAGTTCTGACAAGTGCTCCAATTCATCTCTGAAAAAGGAAAACAAGATCTTAGTAACAGTTCATTCAAGGAAGAAATTTCAATTTAACATGTTGCTAATTCTGAAAAAACAAAAAACCTAAACACACAGACTAATACTTCCCAGAAAGTTTAAATAAAGTATTTTTGTCTCATCTCAGATTCCGGATCCGTATTAAGTTTTTCAACAAGAAATTCAGGTTCGGGATAGGATCATCACAGATGAGACAAAAGCAGTACATGAACAATAAATTTAGTAGGAAATAGCCTATAAGGTTTCTAATTGCTTAGTTTTTGTATTACAACATCTAACATTTTGTTGTATTTCAGTAATAGTGTACACTTCTTTAGAACTCTTCATAGGTTTGAAAGCTAAGCAAGGTTAGGCACAGCTATCAGCTCACACTGTGCCTTGGGGAACAAGTGTTTTTTAAATGACTATGATTTACCATATCAATTGATCAATTATGTTCATAACTACCATACTGCAAAAAAATCTGAACTGTAAGCACAGTTACTTTAGACTTAGAACCAGAAAATGTTTAGAAGCTTTTCAGTTACTTACCTGAATAAGCCAAAAGCACTTGTTCCTGCTTGTTTTTTACAAAACACATTTTCCTGTAAAAAAGACATTAATAAATTCAGAGAACTTTTCTTTCATCTCTCAAAATACAACTTGCCATCAAACATAGGTTGGATAGTAGGAAGAAGTTTTTTACAGAAAGAGTAGTAAAGTAGTGGAATGGTCTGCCCGCGGAGGTGCTGGAGTCACCATCCCTGGATGTGTTTTTTAAAAAAAGACTGGATGTGGCTCTTAATGCCATGGTTTAGGTGAGGTGTTATGGCACGGATTGGACTCAATGATCTTGAGGATCTCTTCCAAGCTTGTGATTCTGTGATCCATTTAGCCTTTAGTACAGACCAAAGTGCATTATTTAATATGTGCTGCATTAGTATCAGCACACTGCAAGTTCTGTGAAACTTCAATCAAAAGTGTTGTCATGTCACAGTACGATTTGTTTTGCTCCTCTTGCCCAGCTACTGCACAACCTGGGTATGAACTATGATAGGAGGGGGGAATTACACTTGATTATCAGGATATCTGATACTGGCGATTTGCCTATCAGGATTAAAAATAATATTTATTAGAATTCATACCTTCTATTGAGATGCAGCCTTCAAGCATCTCTGCAACGACATAAAATGCACTGGTTAGTTAACACTAACAAGGTTTGCTACTTCTAACTTTTCTCTGGGTGAGCCACAAAGTCACGCCCCTTCCTACTTGCAATAGTGGCTGTCTAAACAATACAGCATGCTATAGGCAGCACTGCTGCACAAGAAGTTTCACTCATACATTTGAACTTTGCATACCAGAACAGAACCCATTGTTCAAAAGAAAGTACTGGTAGCTAATAAAGTATTTAAAGGTACCTTTCTTGAATAAGGAGTAAAATGAAGTTACAGATGTGTAGCAACACAGGAAAATGAGAAGTTCTCACTCTCTAAGTTTTAACTTTTTAACTACAAGCAGCCCGTGGACCCAAACACCAGTGCAGTAAAGTGAATTTCACTGAAAAATTTTAAGTTCAGCTACTTAGGTGGGAATGAAGTTCTTGGAGAAACCACTATTATTCTTAAAGCACAGTAAGCATTTGTGAACATTCTTTTTGTCTGCTTCAAGTACATTATACCTGCCCTTGTGAAGTAATTTATCTCTGGAGCTAAAACAGCTTAATTTAGAATTCACTACAATTTATAATCAAATTCCACCTTCATCATTAGACGTTTCCTAAATGCTCACATCTGAATGAGCCCCAAATTAACGGTCCTAAGAGGACTGAAGTGCAAGCATCGTCACGAGCTTTCAAACACCAGCAACACTTCCTGGCCAAACTTGACTAATGCTTGTTATTTACCTTACCCACTATAAGGCAGAATACTCTTAACACTTCCTCTTCTCTGCTCTTTAAAGATGCAAGCTTCTACAACAGTATTCATTTGTGTCAACAGACCTGAGGTGGGTTTATGCACCAACATTCTTATTCACAGCCTGGTACATGCTGGCACCTCACTTGTACACAGCAATAGCATTAAACCAACAGCAGCTCGGATGGTTTAAGATTGAAAAATCGTAAGTGGTTTGATCTCAGTAGCCAAAGCCTTAAGAAGTTGCTCATCAATGTATCAGGTCTGGCAGTTTTAGCATGATTCACCATTATCCACAAGTATCAGTGACATGAACTGTAACACCACTCAAACATTTATATATTCCACAAGACAACATTCACCTCTTTCACTAGCAACGTACTAAAATGGGAATAAATTACAATTAACGAAAAATGTCTGCTGTTTAATCAATACATATTACCTCTTGTTTTATTTCCTGTCTTGAGGAAATCTTTCTTCAGGATATGTCACATTCCCATTAGTAGAAACTGTTCATGCCATTCTAGGAATCTGAGTAAAATTACGAATTACACAAGTTCATGTATAATATTACATAAGCCAGTAAGAACAACCAATTTCTACTTTTGTAACAACTGGTTATAAGCATTTGAATAAAATTTAAATGAGTACAAATCCTGGATCTCTATGAATAGATTATTTTTTCTTTCTTTCAAAGAAGTGAGGATAACAACTATACATTAAAAAATACACATTTTTATTAAAATATAGGAATATTTGTTTATTTATATTAATAAGCAACCAGATGCCCTGGGTTTTTTTTTTTTGACTAAACACTGTTTCATACTTATTTCCCAATAAAGTGCAAATTCACAATTAAAAGCTATATGGAAGTGAACTTTAAATTTTGTATGAACACTTCAGGATAGGCATTTTATCAGCTCCTCCAACACAAGTATCTTTTCCCAAACCCCCCAGCCCACACAGTTCTAGACCATGTCAAACATGCCCAAAATTACTGACACCTCAATTTTAAAGCTAATGACATAACTAATTCAATCCTATGCATTTTTTCTAATCCATTTACTGTTAATTTATCCCTACTGATCATTTAGAACATACTCAGCTTTCAGGAAAATCCACTCATGTGTATGAAGTATTCTTCTACTTGTGGTAGTCCTTCCATGAAATGCTAAAATTAAAAATAAGCAAAATTATCTTTTAAACTAGAAAACATCTCTCTCATGTTACTATGCCAGAAACATAACCACCAAACACTAACAAACTGACATTTTCATACAATTTAATATTCTTCTGAAAGGGTGAAATACCTGACTAGGTAAAATTTTGTAAGCAAAAGAAGTCTACTAAGAACTAACCTACAGACTGACTTTAACTCAAAGAGCACCAAACTCAAAAATTATCAAATAAGTACTTATCACTTTGATAGCAGTTATGAAAACGCAATGTAGTTTTTCATTTCTGTCCTACTCAGTAGCCATACAAAACTGACTACTCTCTGGCACTTCCCATACTTTGAGAGATAAAAATACAGAAACCAAGTTATGAAACACATGTATTTATTGAGTTGGTCTAAAACAGAAATGCAGTGTTACTTCTAGAGTAACATTAAAAATTCCAGAGCTGTTACCTTAATGTACAATGTACTTGACACCACTGGAAACCTCCTCTCCATCACACCTAAAAACACATATGAACAGGCTTACAACTTGAAATCACCAGACTCATATTACCAGGCCAGTAAGTGACACACATGATGAGGCAATAATCATCAACACAATCTCTAGAAGCAGCATGTTAAGCACTAAATCACAAGCTCGCAGAAAAAAAGCAACAAGAAATGCACTTTTAAGCAACAAAAGCTTTGCAAGTTACTCCTACTTGAAATCTCATATGAAAAGCATTGTATAAATAACTGCACGTTCCAACTGTTAAACCTCAGTCCAAAGATGTTTTATGGAAAGTAATCTCAAGGTTTTAATCACTTTTAAGAACTGACTGAAGATGGGTTTAGAGACTTGTTTTAACCATGTAGCAATTATCAAAATCCACCAACTCAAACAGTTTAAGAAATGTGTGACAATACATTATCACTTGAATGTGCTTATTTAAAATATCTCACTCTGTACTACACAGACCTAATAAATGCATTGAGCCATGAAAGATAACATATCACATATTTTTGTTTCCTATCACAAAAACAAAGATACAGAAAGCCTTAGTTAAGCTTCTACTTCTTGCGTGCAATAAAATTTAGGCTTGAGCGCAAGAAACTCAATAATCAAGGGTTACTATTGGTTTAAGTTAGCAAAATTTACTGTTTGGTAATCTAATGTGTGACTCAGACTGTTAGAGAAGATAACTGAACACACAATGAATGCACCTGACAACTTCCTATGTAAATCCACCCACATCCTAATCTTTGCTTGCAGTAAGAGCCTGGAATTGTACATACATATAGTTAATGGTATTTCCCGTTCTTTTTGAAGTACTATGGGTTCAACTACCTCAGCATTTCATAGAAGGGACAAAAAGGCCTCTTAAGCACACAACAGGCTTCTGTCAGTACTTTGGGGTGGTGGTGGTTTACTTTTATAACAAATCTCTCTTTATTATGCTATGTCATTGTCTTAAAAATACAGTAACAATAAGTTAGAATACAATTTTATTATTTACATCTGGGATCGCCTAAATGTTCTGGGTCTTTTTTCCCTGGGATGCTATGTGGATTTCACAGAACTTCTCTAAGTCTTCTGCTGTGGAGCAATGCCATGATGGCGGTCACTGAGCCCTCCAAAGATGTACGGTTAACACAAGCATGTGCACCAACCCTCTGCCACATGAACAAGGTGGTTCCGCCTTATCAATTATTTTATGCACGAACCCAGGCGCCTGAAGGCTGCCGCCCGGTGCAGGGGCTGCCCCGGCCACGGATCAAAATGGCGCGGGCTCGGCAGCGCCACGCGGGTCACCGCCGCCTACCGATCCCAGCCTGCCCCGCGCCCCGGGACGCGGCTTCCGGCACGGAGCCTCCCGCGGGGCATGCTGAGACATGTAGTCCACTGTAGTCCCCTCGCACCTCCGCGGCTCTCAGCAGGGCACCGTGCACGGGCGGCTGCGGCCTCACAGCTGGGTTACGGCTGCCTTTCGCCTGGCTCTATTCGCGCTACCAAGGGTGAGAGCTTCCCCTGACCGCTCCAGCCTCAAGCACTACACGACCGGCACTGCGGGCGATCGTCCCGAACGTCCAAGCAAAATGAAGAAGCCATTCCCCCCCGCCCGCCCGGGGCAGCAGCAGACACGCATCCCGCACCGCCTTACCATGAACCGCACGACCAGGCGCTGCGCGGGGAAAAAGGGGGGCGCGGTGCGCGCTCGCCAGCTTTATATGTACGCTAGGGGTGGGAACGAGGCTGGCCACGCCCCCTCCGCGCGCGCCGAGGGGCGGAGAGGCCGCGCGGAGCTGGTGCGGGAGCGCGCTGGGCTGGCGGGGGCGCGCGGCGGGGCGGGCGCTGAGGGGCCGGGCGGGCCCCGCTGCCGCTCGCACGGCTTGCCTTACAGGTTTCACGGGTAAAACGCACTGCGGTGTTACGCGAGTTTCTAAAGGGAGGGCGGGAGGTGCAAACCTCCCAGGCTTAAAAGGACACGTTTCCCGAAGATTCGTAGCGTCTTTAAGGTTAAAAAAGACCTGAGACCATAGAATCCAACCTGTGTCCGAACACCGCCAGCTCAAGCAGACCTTGGCACTAAGTGGTCATCCAGTCTCTCCTTAAACACCTCCAGGGATAGTGACTCCACCACCTCCCTGCGCAGCCCATTCCAATGCCTGAACACCCTTTCTGTGAAGAAATTCCTCCTAATGTCTAGCTTCAACCTCCCCTGGCACAGCTTATGACTGACCGTGTCCTCTTATCCTGCAGCTGATTTCCTGGGAGAAGAGGCCAACCCCCACCTGCTTACACTCCTCTTCAGGGGCGTTGTAGAGAGTGAGAAGTTCGCCCACCCCTGAGTCTCCTTTTCTCCCCCAATTCTCTCAATCACTCCCCACAGGACTTGTGCTCCAGACCCTTCACCAGCCTTTCTGCCCTTCTCCGGACTCTTGTCCTTCTTCTAGTGAGGAGCCCAGAGCTGGGTCACAGCACATGGGGTGTGGCCTCACCATTGCAGAGTACAGGGGGACAATCACTGCCTGGCCCTGCTGGCCACACTATTGCTGATACAGGCCAGGTGCCATTGGCCTTCTTGACCACCTGGGCACAGCTGGCTCATGTTCAGCCACCAACACTCCCAGGTCTTTTTACACCAGGCAGCTTCCCAGCTGCCCCAAGAGTGAATACTTGTTTCTTATATCTATCTTATTTTCCTGTTTCCTAGGGCACCCAACTGGTTAACCTTGTGAAGCTATGCCTTGATGCCTCAACTTTCCTCCAGCTCTAATTAGATGTTTCTGAGACATTAACCACAGGCGCACCCATTTCTGCTTTTTGGAAATAGCATGTAATGCTATATCCCTGTATAACATTGCAAGTTGTAAGAGCTGAAAAATCTTCTCTTACCCACAACTGGCAAAAAAAAGTGAGCTTTCTGCAGTTTTTCACTCTATATATATAGTCTAAGGATATTGTTCCACAGTGAACTTAATAATGGACTTTAGGAAGAACTTCTGTATTGTGCAGGTGGTGGGACACTGGAAGAGATTGCCCAGAGAAGCTGTGGATGCCCCATCCCTGGAAGTGTTCAAGGCCAGATTGGATGGTGCTGCAAGCAAGCTGGTCTAGTGGAATGGAAGGCTTGTCAGGGGGGACGTCTTTATTATTCTGGATTATCTTTAATGTTCCTTCCAGCCCAAACCATTTTATGATTCACCCTATTCCACCACAATTTAGCCACTGGAAGTTGTACAGCTGCACCTTGTAAAGTGACAGTCTCCATCTGAATCTGCCTCTAGTACTCTGTGGAAGAGTTAGTGAAAAAAAAGTCTTAGTGAAAGGTTCCTGGGCTACAGTGGGGATAGCAGAAGCACTACAGCCCAGATGATGTTTAAACTGATGGGAAAGCATATCCTAAATTCTCATTTATGGAGGTTCTCACTAGCATGTTTGGATGAAGAAAAGCTGAAAATGTTTGGTGTTTTGACAAGTTATTAACAATATGACAAAAACCAATATTCCACTTATAGACTATTTTTAGGAGGGTTTAACTGCTGGGAACAGATAAGGAAAATCTAGAATAGTGAGTTGTAAGGTGCTAGAATATTTGACAATTTTATGCCTAAAATTATTGAGATTAATACTAGCAGGAAAACTAAACAGCTGACAAATTTTAAACAAGTTTTCTTCTGCAGTCCATGGCAGGAAATTACACTCTTCTCTTTGCTTTTCTTCTTATACATCCCATTTTACATGTTTGAAATCTTGACTGTGAGCTGCAGTTGACCCCTTTTCTGCTGTAGAGGCATGAGGAGAGAGGTCTGAAATGCTGCCTTTTTCTCTGAGTTCCTCCCACCGCAGCTGTTCCAGCTGCTCTTTCTGCAGGAGTGAGAGTGAGAAGCTTTGAGCATCAGGGAAGAGCTGCTAGTGCTTCAGGGAGTGCTCAGCAGCCCAGCTTGGGCACAGATAAGCAAGCAATTTATGCTGTTGTTGTCTTTACACCTGACCTATTCAAAAGTCCTCAAAACTGATGTTTGCCATGTGGCACAGAAAATGTTGAGCCACCCTTCCTTAGTGACATCAGGGTTAAAGATAAGCAAAGTAATCACAGCCATTAATCACTATTCAATAGCCCTAAAGAAAGAAGGCAGCTCCTTACCATTCCTTTACTAAGTGCTAAATAATTCCATACTTCTACCAGTGCCTGTGGAGGGCTTTTACTGCATGCTAATCTCTCAAAGACTGGGGGGGAAAAAATCAATTAAGCCCAAACTACATTACCATAAGTATAAATCAGTACAATTTTAGTTTGCCTTTAATAATAAGAAGCCTCTAAATACTGAGGAAATACTGAGGGTAAGGGCTGTCCAGGGCTGTGGGGTGCTGCTCTGTAGTGTAAGCTTTGCAGGTGAAACACGGGTGAGTGCCCAGGACGGGGAGCCTCACACTGTGCAGTGCTTCTGCACCCTGGCCTTGGAACTTGGCAGAGGAAACTCCTCATCTCTCTGTTAGATTGGAGGGCACAGGTTTACTAGTAGAGCCTGAATGCACTGCTTTGCAAACCTTTTATCCCCAGAGAAGTGTGTCTCATATTTCTCAGCATCACCTAAGGCTGCTAGCACTGGACAAGCTTGTGGGTCAAGTGAAGCATGGCTTTAATGTAGGTAGGCAACAATTACAAGTCTGAAAAAAGTTAACTGAACCAAAGTAAAAATGTACACCACAAACATAGATTCTTTTTCAAAGTAAGGTTTCTTCTTTTGCATTTCTTCCCCCTCCTTCAGGCTTCCACATCTTTAACCTATATCTCAGCTGTCTGGATGAGGGTGCAAGATGTAGAGCAAGAACTGATCCTCTATTGCCACTCTTCAGAGAGATCCTAAGGCTGGTCTGAGCCACAAGCCTGCTTGCCATAAAGTGTTAGTATTTTATAGATGAGTTACTTCTGAATTTAGCTCACCAGAAGGCTTCACATTCATGCACAGTGTCAGTACTGGCAGAAGGAGGTGCTGGTTATGAGATAATGGGGATGAAATGGATTGACTCTTGTGTTGGCCCACACAAATGTATGTCAGTCTGGAAGTCTGGTGATGTGACTACCTCCATTGCTTTTCAGGTCTCAGAAACTCTCTCAAAGTTCTCTTTTCTTGTCTTCAATTACTTCTTTCTTGTTCTTTCTCTTTATTTCTATCTCCCTCCCACCCCCCCAACTTCCTTTCTGTTCCTCTTTTAGGTCTGGCTTCCTGGATTTTCTCCAATAATGTTGTAGCTTTGATGACTCATGTCTCTTGGTTTGGTTTGGGGTTTATACCAGTGCATCCTTGCTGAGTTCCCTTCCCTCTCACCTTCCCAGCAGGAAGTCTATTGTATGTAGCTTTAATTTCTTCCTTTTCAAAACAGATAGTACTTATTGCAAACTCCTGAGCTGACTTTGCCATATTTCACATTATGCATCATAAAATACTTGAGTTGGGAAACAATTTAACTTATGAATGCGACCCTGTTTTTAGTGTTTTGCAGATACCAGAATTTTTTATTTAAACTTCTTAGGTCTCTTTAATTTTTTTTTAATCACTTAAGTGTCACATATAGACAAGTGCTTTTTAAAATTTTTAATAATAAATGAGATCCTAAAAAGATTAAACCAGCTGTACAGGGTCAGATCAAAGGTCTACTAACCCCCACCACCCATTAGTATCCTGCTCCCAAATGTAGCCCAAAGTAAATGCCTAGGGAGGGGAGTAGGGATAGAACAAGCACGTCCTTCCCCAAGTATTTGCCCAGCCTCTGGGTATATAAAGCTGGGAAACCTCCTAGAGGGTTATCACTTTTGTGTGCATGAGAATGTAACATTCCTCCATTAATTTCCTACCCATCAATTTGTCCAGTCTTCCCCAGAGCCTTTATAAAATTTTAGATTCCCCAATAACAATGGCAAAGAATACTAGAAATTAATTAGTGTTACAGGAAAGCACATCTCCTATATTTTGCTTTGTATCAGCTTTCTGTTAGCTCTTTGCAGTTTTAGAAGAAGCAGTGGTCATCCCCTCGTTGAGCACCCACCACCCAATCTCTTCTTCAGGCTGAAGAAACCTCATTTATTTAATTATTCCTCATAGGGTAATCAGTTCTTACCTTTAACGATACTCTTGTTGATCTTCTTTCAACTTCTTTTGCTTCCTTTTTGAGACAGGGCTCCCAGAGTATAGAGTCTGTTCAGGAAGCAGGTATGACATGTGCTTATGCAGAGGTGCCATGATGTTCTCTGCTTTCTTTTTTTTTGTTCCTTTGCACTTCCTAAACTCTGGTGTCCTTTTTTGGCTGGCTCTGTGCATGGAGCTGGCATTTCCACAGAGCTGTCTGTCATAACTGTGGGATCTCACATAGGATCAATAAAGGCCAGAGCCCATAGTTTTGCATTTGCTGTTGTGTTTGCTTTCCTTGGTAAGCAGTGCTTTATATTGATCTATGTTGAATTTCATGTCTTCCTGTTGCACTCACTCAGCCTTTTTAAGCTCTTGCAGCTACTTTCACATCAGCACTAAATAAAGGATTACTAGGTTTTTTTTGCCCCTCTGCATACCACCTATTATAGATCAATTCAGTAAATTCACCAGTGCAGGTCATGCAGATTCCTCTGGTAGTTTTCTTCCACCATGAAAATTGACGATTTGCTTCTGCCTTCTGGTTCCTGTCTTTTATCTTTCATTGCACATCTGCTTAGTTTGCTTAAAATTATTTGCTAATTCAGAGCCTTTCTTACAATTTAGGGACCCCATGCACTAAATCAATTTATCACATGCTTGATGAGTTTACCAAGTGTTCTGACCATTGCCCTACAGATCACAATTAACTAGATACACACTAATTCTACTTTTTATAATAAGATTTTTTTTACTAATTTCCCTGGAATAGATGTGAGGCTTAGTAGAGTTTAGTTTTCTGGATTTCTGTAGAACCTGTTCAAATCATTATATTTCTGTTTGCTACTTGCTCTTCTTTAGCACCAGAACAATTTCAAGGAGGAGCTCACACACCACAATTAGAAGTTTGCATTTCACTAGCTTCCTCTAAAGCATCATTTGTTCATGTTGGAACTGCAGCATCTTCAAGAAGCTGGAAGCAACTTCCCTCATGAAAGCCTCAAAAGTGGTGTGGTGAAGGGAGTTTCCCCAGATTCTTTATACTGAACACAGGAGAAAAAAATGAATGCAATTACATGGCCTAATTTTCTCTGAACAGGCTTCCTCATGGGGATCAGATTCATGAATTTGAAAAGGTATATATTGTTAGTTTTGATGATTAAACAGTGTTACTCTGACGTCTAATCTAAGTTTCCTTTTGCCCTTTTACAAGGCTTGAATGGTGATTTTGTGCCTCCAAGACAGTGTTCTCTGTCTTCATACTGCTTGTGAGGATCTAATGCACATTGAGGGTTCTGTTACTTTTATTTTTAAGAACATCTTCATTTTTATGTATCTCCCCTTTCTGAATTTGAGCACAGCTGTGGCAGATATTTGGGGTTTCTGCTGCAAAGTTAATCTAAAAGTACAGTGGTTGCTTATACTGACATACTTGGTTTAGTGCCATAATCTAATCAGTTTATATGGCTAAAATTACCAGTAAAGCATAACAAAGCTTTATGCAAGAAATCCCTCAAACCCTCTTTACTTGGTTACCTAAAAGAAGCGACGAAGTTGGTGTATTAAGGCAGGCAAAGTAGTTAATATTAATAATTTTACATTATATCAGCTAGTTTTTCCTCTGTTTACAAAGGTAATACTGTGTGCTTGTGTCTAGGAGCACATCATTGTAACAATTTTATTGTGTAAGAGAAGCATTCATTATCTTGAACTACTGCAGCAGCATGCCCAAAAATACTTAAGGGAAATTTCAGTCTGAGTCTTTGTTAGTGGTTGGGAACAGCATTTTCTCTCAGTGTTTAAAGCTGTTCTATGTTTTTTCCACATAAACAACATATTACTGGAAGATAATGTGTTTTATTTAATTGCTATATAATTGCTGCTTATCTTCCTGGCTTTTCTCATCCTTAAGTGATGAGATGAACAGATTCAGGTGAGATGAAAGCATTGAAGTGATAAGATGGGAGAAGAGCAAACTGATATTTAATGTTCTTCTCATAGCTGTATGACCCAGCCATTTATTGCTATCACTTGCAATTACTTCATTAATTAACGAGGCATAGGGAAAATAAGGCTTTTCTGTCATATTTATACAGCCTTGGCAAATTAAGTGTCAAATCCATTTTTAAATAGGAAATATTTCTTCATGTTCCTTAACAAGAGGCTGCTTCTGGCTCTTAGAGAATACAAGGCTGCTATTTTATTATTATCTATTTTTAACTATTAACTATTCTTAATATTGCCATCTTTCAATTATATTGCCTCTCTTACAATTGTATCTTATTTCAATCACACACTACAGAATCAGGAAAACAACATATATTTACTTTGTTATTTTAAAAATTAACTACCATGTGAACAATTATAACAAAATAGAAGTTGTAAAACTACATTCCAGTATCTGGAATTGAATCTAGATATGATAAGTACAGAACTCTCGATAAGAAAGAGGCACTCTATTTGAAGTGGATATTTCTCAGACACTTCTTCAACTGCTTGGAATGTTTCATTTGATAAAGTAAGGCATCAAATAGGCATAATTATTTTACTAATTGTATTCATATTAAAACAGATACAAATGTAAAAAATTTTATAATGTAGGAAAATGTAACTATCTTAGCTACAGTGCCAATATATTGATTTTAGTAGATGTAATTATGAATCAGGTCTTCACTTACAATGGTGCATAAATCTTTTCTTCTATGAAATTTGCATAGATGCATGTATTTTTCAAATCTTTTATTGTAGATTTTTGTTTCCATGTTGTCTTGTTCTTAAAAGTTAGCAGGTTTTATGAGTGTCTCTTGCTCTCAGCAACTCAGTTTTTCTCATATAGGGGGAGATCAAACAGCATTTTCTATAGAGTTTCTATAGAGTTTCTATAGAGCATTTTCTATGCAGTTAAGTAGAACTTAGCAACTCCTACTGAAAGGTTTCACCTCATTCTTCCCTCCTCCCCTGTCACTACTGCAGGATGCTATAAGCAACTATCTGGTGCAATAGAAAACATTTTTACATTTTTCTTCTGCTTTAGTTTTCTAGCAAATCAGCCACCTGAGCCTTAGACTGTGACCATCTAACCATTAGATTTAACAGAAACGAAGTGGTGGGAACAGAAACTCTGGGCTGGCAAATTGTTGAGCAGGGTGATGTCCCCTGACAGCTAATACTCAGGCAGCTATAAATCTGATGTGAAGCCTCATGCTTTATCCTTCCAAAATGTGCTGTACCTCCTATTTAATTATGCCTAAGTTCAATGATTCAACCGTTAAAATAAACAATATTTGATGCTTAAGAAGCCTGTTGTTCTACTGTTCACTGATATTTACTCTCATACTATGAAGAAGAAATTATTTCTGTATAAATACAATTAAATTAAAGAAATAATTTATATTCAGAGCAGTAACATTTCTGACGGGCCCCACTAATGAGCAACACAATTGTAATGTTCTACCCTAGGATATATAAGATTAATGTATTCAATGTTGAAGGTGGAAGTCTGTATTTGTAAAGAACAGAAAGAGGCAGGCAGTACAGTTAATCCTATAACCATGATAATATTCATTAAAACCTAAATTAGCCATTTCAACTGTGTAAGTAATTTGTTAACTTTAAGAGAAAGTAAATTAACATTGATAACTTCTTAGGAGGGAACTCAGAGCATTGCAAATTTTTACCAGTTACACAAGCACACATTCCTTGTCCTGATATTCTTGACTTGTCCTGATATTCTTGACTGGAGCTGGTAACAGACCACCTGATACCACAGAGCCTGTATCCTTCTGTCATGGAAGTGCTCATACCAGGTAGCTTCTGCTGAAGGCCCTCCTATGATCTAACCTGCTCTGCATGGTTGTGCTCTCTTGTATATTCCAAAACTCAGAGGAGCTCACCTAGTCTCTCAGGGCAACAGAAGGAAAAATCTGAGCATTTCAGAACTTGCAGGCTGCCTCTGTGTGTTCAACAGCAGAGAGAGGGTAAGACAAGGCCATCCTGGTTTTTGGACCTGTTTTATACATGCTGTGTAGGGAAAGGATAGGACAAGGCTGCCACTCCTTGTCAGCACTGGGAACATGCAGCTAATAGGCAGACAAGATTTCTTCATGCACTTCATGTGACATGAAGTGATTGCTTTGCCAGAGGTAATGAGCACTCAGCGTTTCTAAACACAGGGCCTTTGCAGATCAGAGAGATTGTGGTCTGAAGCTGGAGTTAACATGAATCCTCTGGTGCTCCTTAATCTCCCATTGCGGCCAGACTCTCAGGGTGTACTCCCATCAGCATCCTTTGTGATCCTTAAGATAGGCCCTCTTGGGACCCAGGAATAGATGATCAGGAGGTTCTCAATTCCTTCTCAGAAAAGCAGTGCTGGGGGAATTTTCAGAGGCACTAGATCAGATCTGAGTGCATCCCTCCAGGGAATAGCAGTTGACTCAGCCTCCTCCAGAGGAACTCCTAGGTGGAAGCCTGTGGTGGTGCTGTGCAAGATACAAGAAGGTCTGGCCGCTGCCTGTTCTCAGATGAGGCAAGCAGCCCACTGCCCACGGGCAGCCTGGTGTTACATAGGGGAATTTAGGATGCCAGATGGGGCTGAAGAAGCTGCTGAGTGGCTCTGGTAGCTACATGCACAGTGAAAACAATTAATATCTGCTGTAATGCAGCTGACTATTCCCACAGGAGCTGTCACAGTTGCCAGAATTACCATGTGACCCTGGCTGGTGCCAGTTGCCCTGTTAATTGCTATTTTTCATTTCTATTGAAGATTCTGCAGTTTATTGGCATGTTTAAGCAGTTTCTATGGACTTCAGTGAGAGTTTGTGACATAGCTTGATTGTAGGTTTGTCTATTAAACGCAAGTAAGGGATAAACTAAGATAGCTTTAGTATAATTAATACATATTATACTAGGAGTGTCATAGTGTTTGAAAACCTTACCCAGCCTACCAGACTGGCTGTTGGCAGAAGAAGACTAAGAGGTTATCCATGTCCTCTCCTTTTGGGAATCACATGGGTCCAGCTGCATGTGTCCCTCTCCTGCTGTCGCCCTACTTTGAGTTACCACAGAGCTCATTGGGATCTGCAGTAACTTGACCTTATTTTGTACCTACATTTCTGCAAGAAAGTCAGGACTTGCCTTGCAGGCACTGGGAGGGAACATCAGATAGAGTGCAAGGCAGTGGCTATTGCCTGTGTTTCTCCACACCCTGCATGGGATGGGGCCGTGGGCCTGTGCTAAGCCAGGGATTGCTGAAGGTTGCAGCAGAAGAGCTGGTGGAGGAGAAATGTGCTACACAATAGTGCATGACAAAACAAGAGTCTGAAACCTTGTTTGAACTATTAAGCAATCGGTTTTGCAATGCTGGTCAGAAATGTACACCTCACCTGCAGCCAGTCTGGAGATGCTTGCTACAAAAGCGGCTGAATTTTCCCTGCTCAGTGATTTTGAATGGGATGACCATAAAGATTGTTCCTCTGTAGACACAAGAGGGCACTCCCGCCTCACTCCTCAATGGTTTGCAGCACACCGAAGTTTTTAATGAATGACAGATTTGCAGCTGCTAGTCCATCGTACGTGCTTTGATAACACAACACTATGCATTTATAAGCATTTATAGTTTTGTGCACTTACAGGCCATATTTAAGAAATGTGGTCTTGGTTTGATGCTTTCTCTAAATTAGTATGTATGGAGAAAAGATTGAATTTAATCCCGATCTCAATGCAGTAGAAACAAAACTCATATGCCCTATTAACTGGAGTCACACTGAAACTAGGGGACTACAGACTACTTACTGGGATTTAAGGTACATTATCTCATGGAAACAGAGTTTACTTGTTTTGTCTACAGTAAAAAAAATCTTCAAGAGCAACTACAGAGAGGGGTAATGAGATTTAAAGTTGTTGTGCTTGCCAATACTCGTGTCTTGAAGTGGAATCCCAGTGATCCATTCCTATAAGCTTTTCTTGTCTGCTCATTTTTGTCTCTGTAATATGCTATGCTATCAATGCTTTGCACACTCCAGTCACTTACACAAGAAAAAAAGTATTTTAAGCTTACTCAAGGGCCTTTCAGCTGTAGGGGTCAGAGTCTCACTTGATCACTCAGAAAGATTTTAACACCTTTTAATATTGTTCAGCACAGTAAAAGAAAAGCTGGGCTTGTAAAGGAGAACTTTTTATCCATTTTGAAATACAAATGAAATCCACAAATAATTACTCTTTAAATGTAAATATATATATTTACAAACCCCAAAGTCAACTGTGCTAATTATCTCAGTGTAAATGCTTACATTTCCTTCATTTGGAGAGAGTTATTTGGTATTGCCTAAAGCTTTTCCATGGGGAAACAAATTTTAACTGCACATTTAGCCTCTTCAAATTCTTTCTGCAAGGTGTATGTCCATGCTATTTTGTGTAAATGGGATGCACTTTTCATTGTCCCTTGATGGTCTCCTCCCTGTGAAGTCTGTTTTAGCTTCTGTTTCCCATACAAGACATAAAATGTCAGGAAGTGGAATGAGTGAGGAGGGAGGAGAGAGGCCTGGCAGTGCCCCGGGGGAGA
>QUSF01000002.1:30623157-30671875 GCA_003676055.1 Chloebia gouldiae
TGGACTGTGGAGATTTGCATTGCATTTCATCTTCATGACAGTACTTTTTTTATTTTATGGCCCAGCAGACCCATAAGCTCATGCCTGACTGCTTCATAAAGTAGACTGTTAAGTATGATCTGAAAAGATTAAAACCAGATAAAGTGTTTGTAAAGTAACTTCATAGAAAAATATGGAGTCTAACTGAATTGTCAGTTACCAGTTGCTTGTTCAAAGAAATCTGGTTTAAAAAAATGTGCATTTTGCCTGAAACAAATGAAGCAGTGAGACATCCTTTTGGATTATTGTGCTCATTTTATTTTCAAGCATGATCTTCTCCTCAGAAATAGTGAATGATTTGTAAGTATGGATGTTTCTGAAATGATGGTTGTAAAAGTTGACTTTTAACTATGTTAATAAACCATATTGAAGAGGCTGGCTGCTCTACAGAAGGCCTCCTCTGCCAGCACCAGGAAATTACTCTCCCAAGGAGGGTCAATAGTGATTACTAAAACAGAAGAAATCAATTTGAAATGCTAGTGACTCTCTTACAGGCTTTTTCCTTTTCCTATTCATATGCATGGCAAAGTTGGGACAGGAGGAGGGACTTGTCAAAAGTAGGAAAATTTAAAAATATATTGTGACTATGAATTTGACTATGAGACGTACTTAATTATGCAATTATTATTGATAATTATTCATTTTCCATTCCTATTTATTTTTGATTGAATTATGAGGCAAATGCATTCCATTCTCCATTGCAGACAAACCAATTTCCCTATATTTTCTCCTTTCTGAGAGTAACATGAGGTGTTCTGGCCAGAGATGTATTGGTGCAGTGGTTGACTGATGGCTGTTACAACCACAAATGCTGTGTAGAAGCTTTTCTACCCTGTCTTTGAGCTGTATGTGGAAAACTTTGCATTTTGTGCAGGCAGCTCGTGGTGCATGGGGCATGCTGCAATGCACGGGAGAATCCTGTGGCACTGGAGGCAGCGTGGGGATGTGCAGAGGGCAGTGCTGTCTTGGGACAGTCAGTCTTGGCAATGCAGGCTCAGTAACCTCCCCTTGTCGACTACACTTTAGCAACAAAGAGTTAAACTTCTCTGTACAGTTAGATTTTGGTTTTGCATGTGTTTAAACATGTGCAGGAAACAATAGCTAAGGAGAGAACTTGTGAAAGTCCTTACACCAAAAATGTTTGCTTAAATCCCATTCGCAAGTAAAATGACAAAAATGGTTCGCTTATAACATTGGTGAATGTAGTTTAAAAATGTCCTGAAGGTAGATCCTGAGAGGGGTAAGTCAATATGTCCTGAATCTTATCCACGCTTGAAAACATGAGTCAAATTTAATTACAGACTCTTGGGTGGCTGCCTGGTTGGAGAAACCTACCATAGTTAATGATGGAGCAACTGCCCTCATGGAAACCATCCAGCAGGAAAAAGAAGACTGAGATGGATTGTTTTGAAACAGTATACAAATTGTGTGGAGTATTAGTGTACTTGACTGGCTGCACAGAAATTCAATGAGTGATGCAAGGAGGAAAATCAGTGAGAATTATGTGGGAGATCATAAATCAACAGCTGTAGACAGAATCTGCCACAATAGTTCTTGTTAATGAAATAAAAACTTGCTTCATGTTATTTGTGTGGTATTGGAATGGGACAGAAAGATAAGATACAGAAGTATTCCAGGTTACAATTATAATAACTCAGCATCTACTGACATCGGAAGTCCTTCAACTGACTTTACTTGACTTTTAGTCAAAACTTACATCACAGAGACATACCAGAATGGAGACAGCAGTATAATTTGGGTGAGCATCTTAAAAATAAGACACAATGCTCTAGCCAACTACTAGATCACCAGCAAAGGAAAGTCTCTGAAAAGCTCTTGGAATTCCAAACAAAGCATCCCCAAAATGCTGCTGAGCAGAAATGTCTGTTGAAAAGTAGGACTATGCAATGTCATAGGTGCCAAAGCAGCATTCAGAAACAAAAATATGAAGGTGCTTGAGTTGCTAAATTGTATATTGCTGCAATGACTACAAAGGTGTGCCTTGTCTAACAGCCTCTTTGTGAAGCTGCAGTTTAAGAGTGAGGCTACAGCTTAAAATAATCTGGTCTCAACATCAAGGATGTACAATTTTGAGGCCTCTATACCATTATTATAATGACAGATCAAGTCAGAGATTAAGTCATTACTATGGGACCAGAAACCTGCCCTTTGTGTCTGGCTGTAATTTGAAACATGATTCAAAGAACTCAAATAGTGCATTTTTAGAAGGTAGAATTGCAAATAAAAATTCCTTCTGTACATGAACAAAAGGATTTTTAATAGTTCTCACATCTCTCAAAAATTCATTGTCATTAATCTCAGTAAATCTGTGCTGATTAACACTGAATGCACATCTGATTCTCCTCTTTCATTCTGCCTCTCAGGAAGGGATTCCCTCTGGAGACACACTGGCTTGCCCTAGAAGCCTCTGTGTGACAGCAGACAAGTGGTGATCCCATTGCAATTATTCTCTAAATGGTGGGTAAGATATCAGCAGGCATGGAGCAAGTGAGTTACTTACAGAGAAGTTAAATGTGGTGATTTGATCTGTTCACTAGAGAAGGAAGATTTTTTTTCCCCCAGAGAAAGGGGGATAAAAACAGGATTCAGAATGTACAGATGTAGGAATGAGAGCCTTGTCCTTGCAGCACAAGGTTGCTGTTCTCAGATAGCAGACCATGATCTTTGCATTGAATCTGCAAGGCAGAGCAACTGTGGTTTGTTAGGCTTGCTCTATCTGAGCTTTTCTTGACATGTTTGTAGCTTGGTTTCACTTTTTCTAGCTGTGACAGCAGTTTCTCTAATTGACTGGGTGTCTGTGGTTAATTTCTTTCACTTTTGTGTGTCTTTGTGTTGTACAACTGTGGTTCTGTATATTTTAGTAGGCAGTTATTCAGTATGCAGAATGAGATATTTATAGCTCTAACACAGTGATGTAGTCAACCCTGGAGTGATAACATCAGCCTTGAGAAATGGAAAAATGAGACACAGCACAGAGGAATGCAGGCAAGGGATGATAAGAGATATAGCCCTGTCCTGGCACTGGAGACCCCATGGCTACGAATAATTCTACAGCTGCCAGATAAAGAAGTGCAGATCTGGACAAAACTGGTTTCAGGGGTAACAAAGAACATAAATAAGTAGAATTTTTTTGCTGTGAAATGTATGTCTGTGGTGCAGGGAGTCTCTCACAGTACTCTGGACATCATCAGTGCAGAGCTACCCCAGAAATGATAGGACAGCTACACAGCCCACCTCCATGGACCTTCAGTTAGACAAGTGGAGTAGACCTCTGCCAGGAGGGAGCCCAGTTTTCTTGGGACTGTCAGGAGGTACAGACTTAGAGGAAAAATCTCAATGTTTCCACGTCACATCACACTTAACTGCAAAGATATGAAAAAATAAGGGCACACTAGCAGTAGCACTGGCATAACACTATAGGATGTGGCATAGTATTTGTGCTTCTGTCACCAGGAGAACACAGCTGAGAAGCATCAAATCATCAAAGAGAAGAATTCACTTAATAATTCACACTTAATCTCTGTAGGCTAAGTGTATGCATAAGTTTTCAAGCTATAATGTATTAAGTTTCTTATATGATTCTATAGATAGTCTACAAAATACTCTGCAAACATCTCTTAACAGTCCTTCAACATCTGTTTCAAAGATATTTCCGTAAATGAATATTCTGTTATTGCTCTTCTTGATTTCCCTCGGCGAAGGGGAAAGATGATGAAGTGTGGTTTATTCCTGACAATAGACTTACTCTGCCCATCTAAAAATGCCCAGTACACATGAGCTACTGCTGCTGGCTGGTTTGTTAGTCTATGTGATTTACAGCAGACCCATTGTACCACAGTAACAAATGAGTGTTGTCCCTTTCAAGACTTGTTCTCTCCTGCTGATGATAAACAATCTCCCTGGATTGGACATCATCCAAAAAAAGGAATGATACATATAACAAACTTCAGATCTTGATTTCTCATGTAATTGCATTTCATGTTGCTCTTAGAATGTCCTCTTACTGTAGTATTATCCTTAAATAGATGTCAGGAAAAGGCTGGCATGTAGTTAATTTGTGTAGGTGGTTTTCTTATCACAGATATATTATTGTCATGCCCAGTGCTGCAGCAATTTTTATTTGTTTCAGACAGACAGCCTTACTCTTGTGCTTGGCTCAGTGCAAGGCAGGACCTGTGGTACCGTAATTCAAAGACTTCGAGAGGATGAGAAATAGCTGTTGATGGAAAACTCCATGGCTCAGAAATCAAACTCTATACCCATGGTCCCTAAATGAGAGCAATGCTGCTCTTTAGTACTTAGAGCTTTTGGGGTTTTTGGTATACATTAGTCCTGCAATTTCATGGTGGACTAAAGACAGTCTAATTGCAGAATGTTATTGTCCTGGCTATCAGTGCGTGTATTGGCTCAAGCTGTGCTTCAGGTGTTCATTCCTCAACTAAGACTTCAGCAAGTTTAGTTCCCAGTCAGATCAGCAAGCAAACCAAGCTCAGCCCCAGGTGATGAAGGCTGAACCTGATGTGGCAGAGGTGCATGGGTGACACAGAGGCACCCATTCAGTGGTGCTGTACTTTTTGATCACCTCATTGTGGTCATGGTGCTACATCAACAGGAAGATATGTCTCTTACATCTGTATTTTCAAGGCTGACAGAAAATGACAGGGGCTAGACTTAAAGGATGAGATTCTTTATTACAGCCAGTAGAATGACTGAAGCCTTATTTTCTTCAAATTTATACCTCACAAAGCCTTTTCGCTCTCTGTACAATTATTCAAGATACCCCATGTTTGCTCCCTAAATTTCACTTTTTAACATCTTGTGAATATAATGGCACTCTTTTGGTTACTTAGTTGAGAGAATTTATAGAATGCTAAATATTAATACATTAAATGATCTCTGAGAACCTGGTGAGACTGTGGAAGATGGCCATGAATTGCTGTGCTAGAACTGCTTCCACTCTATCCCACTGAAAGAACCTGCAGCTTCTCACACAGTATTTCAAAATGTTTCTCACAGAAAGATTTTGAAGGGTGGTCATATTGCAGAATGGTAGGC
Organism: Chloebia gouldiae; assembly: GCA_003676055.1. Lineage (NCBI taxonomy): Eukaryota > Metazoa > Chordata > Aves > Passeriformes > Passeridae > Chloebia > Chloebia gouldiae. The sequence continues at coordinate 30,628,273 of QUSF01000002.1, forward strand.
ACCAACAAATAGTTTCTTAGAAGGAGAAGGTTCGATGAAATGTCTCAAATAAAGCTGAGCCCCATTTTTGTAATATGATGCTCTTACACAAATCAGCTTGAAAGCTTTCCAGCAAAGTCATGAGTAAGCCTAAATTGATCACATTTTTACTATACATGTTTTACAGTAGCTGACATTGATTTGATATTACGGTTCTATTTTAGTGCTTTGTAAAATGAATGCCTTAACTAATTTTTGTCATCCCCACACTAATACAGTGTCCCTATCTGTAATCTGTAGAGGCAGCTGAGACATACTATATACAATTCTAGAAATGCACTCATTAAATTATTATGCAGTTCTTGTGCATCATAAGACTATGACATGATGTGAATAATGTATCTTCCACACCAGATTTATGCATTTGCATTCTTGTTACATTTCTCTTTCTGTATTTTTTGTATTCTCTCAAGCATTTGTAAATACTTGGGTCTAAGTTATACCATGATGTCAACTGCCCTTTGTTACTACGGTCTCAAGACTGAAGTAATTAGAAAAAAGAAGTTTATTTCAGAATGCAGCATGGACTGTAGAGTTATACTTGGAATTCTTGTTTCTACATAAATAGCTGCAACTAATAGCAGCCTGCAGAGATCAAGGGGAAGGTTGGACATACACAGGGCCCTAAGGGGATGCACCCATGAATACTGAGGGGGCTGACTGCGATGTACACGGAGAAATAATGACTGTAATTAACTTTGTAACTTACATTTTTAATGGTCAACACAGATGACACTTGTAAAATTTAGATCAGTGTAATTCCAGTTCATTTCCCTTGCCTGTACAAAGCACATCCAATCCATTCATTATGCTTTTCCTGGAACACCGGGCTTTCAGCTCGTTATGTTAAGGTACCTTGAAAGAGGAATTTACATACTTGAATATGGAAATTTACAGCATTTTGGAAACGAATTAATAGTGCATCAGATTACCCTGCCTTGGGGCCAGCAATATCCATCAGAGGGGTAGGGCAGGTGCCTGGTAAAGGTATCAGTGTGAGCCATGTAATTTCTCACGTTGCTGTATCATATCAGAGACCTTGGGCTCTACAGCTTCCTCTCATTTTTCAGTCTCCTCGTTTGCAATCTACAATAAAGTTGCCACTGCTATTTTGGTAAAGTAGCCATGGTTCATACATCTTTGCAGGTATAGCTACCAGAACTGCTGGTTTTCTATTTTTTTTAACACAATACTGCATTAAAGGATTTACAGGTTTCCTAACTACATATAGTAATTTATGAGTAATGCAATGTTTAACTTATGTGACAATATACCTCTCTGTGGTTTCCCCAAAAAAGGAGACGTAATGTCTCTGATATAAATTCATAGCAGTAAACATTCAGTAGGTATGAATTTTCCCCCAGATGCCCAGCCTTTTGAATTCTCTTAGCTTCTTGGTGTTTTCCACGTCCATTCACCCCAGTACTTGTTCTTATGTGTTATATTTGTACTCCATTAGTGTTACAGAAAGCTAAAATGCTTTGATTTCCTATTTTTAATTAAACCAGATGGTTCTTATCACACATTAAAATATATAATATTGTTTCCTTTTGACAGGGATGGGCAGGCTTAGTAAGAGTGAAAAGGTCCAGGCAAGGGATATAGCCATTCTTTCAAATTTAAAGACAACTTTCTATAACACAGAAAAATTAAAGGAATCTATAAAATTACTGTTGTAAGAACAAAGGGCTGTAACATTTAGTGAATTTTTTTCCCCCCAAGGATTCTTTTTGCAAAACTCTATAAATTGATCATGGTGAGAAATAGTTTTGAGAAGTTCAGGACTGAATGGGTGTGAAGCAATACAGTTGACTCTGATCAGCAGAAACCCTTTCTAATCAAAAAACTCATCCTGCTCTCCTTGAAGTAAATTACAAATGAAGAGTGCAGCTCCCTGTCTCAAAAACAGAACTACACCTTTGATCTGTGAGGATCTACCTTCTCATCTTGAAACTACAACACGTTTTTATTTTGTAGTACAGGATTTTACGCCCTTGAATCAAAATGGAACAAGGGCAATTGTACAATCAGATTTCTCTCCTGATATATTGAAAGAACAGCATGACATTACTGTGGTAGTTTTGCTTCTTAAAAAAAAAAATGTTACAATTGTTTTCCAGCTCTTCATTCTCTTGCCTCTGTGTTGTCTCCTCTAGAGGGCAATTTAACACAAGGTTTACATTTATGAGACTTTTAGTCTGGTAAGTGCTCTGTCAGTGATAAGAGACGTTGAAGAATTTATTTCCATTTAAAAGGCCCGAACAAGATAAAACTGGTTTGTGTGGCTGCCTGTCCATAAACGATTTGCAGGGGGCTGCTAAGACTGCTAAGAGTTCAAAAAGTTGTCTGTGCTCCCAGGGTCACGTCAGCCTTTTCCACTCTTGTAGAAGGTTAAACACAGGTTTCTGAATGTCCTTATTTTCTGGAAGAGGGTCCCTTCAACACAGGTTTAGGGACATCATCTGCCTTTTTCTCTGTATTACTTCCCCCCGCTTCCTTTAAACTTGAAAAATAAAATAAATGCATTGCCAAGCATGAACAAGTAATTGATATTCATGCTGCTGCTGCTCAGCTACCTGCATGAGGGTCTTAAGGGCATCGTCAGCTCATGGCTGGGCCACTGTGCTCCAGATGTTCAGGGAGTCATTTCTCCTTGTCCTTGCCTGCCCTTGGGAAGCTGTGTCCTCTCTCTGCCTCAGTTTCCATGAGCTAAAAGGACAACAAAGAGCTGCATCTGATTAAAATGGTGTTTCATAGGGCTCACCAGGTTCCTTGAAAGAAAAGTTCTGTAGAGACCATTGTCAGGGGCCCTACAAGAGCAGGAGATGCCAATCCTCTTAAGTGGAAGAAAATCCATAAATATCAAACAAGTTGATGACCCTGCTCTCAGAAACAATTTGCAGAAAAAGTATTAATAGCCTTGTAGTGACACTACATTAAACTGGGTTCAGCCCTGTTTTTCATATCTTTTTAACCATGAGTGATTCTTATTTCCACATTCTTTAATCTAAAGTGCCTTGTATGCTTGAAGGGGTAATATACTTTTTTATCAGATAAAAGATGTAAAAATAAAAATAGGGGACGAGGGCCTGCTTCATTCATTGTCTGAGCAGAACTTTCATAGACTTCTACCTATTTTGTTTGTGCCTAGAATAAATCTCAGCAATATCAATTCTAATCAGTAATTGATGAAGAGCCCTATTGGTAACAGTTGTAAAATGCAGCTGGGAAAAATAAGAGGAAAGGCAAAGTGCTTTGCTTAAAAGAGAGAAACCTAAGGTCTAAGGAGTTCCTTCTATGTTGGTATGTTTTGGAGAGTGATGCCTTTCAGAAAGTTACTGAATTATTAGTGCAGGTCATACAGGAACTTCAAACTCGGGAGTGCTGGGACCTAAATCTGTCTGTCACAGAGGCCTCTTAAAATAGCATAGCTTTCTGTGAGGTGGCTCCCAGAACAGTAGACTGGAGCTCATCAGGCAGAGGATATTGTGGAGGTGAAGTAAAAATGCAGTGTCTTGAGCTAATCTTTAAATTTTTGAGCTGTGTTTGAGGTCTCCAGTGCAATTATGATAAACCAGGAATTGTTTAATTTATAACAGCTACCTTTGTCTGCATAAATCTGTCCTCTTCAGGGCTGTTCCTTTTGGTTACTCTGGTTCTTCTAGCTGCTATGTGAGGGATCAAGTCAAGATTTCTATAAATTTGAGGGACTTCCATGACACAGTTAATGTTACCATGGCTTTTTCAAAATGTTTTTGAAACTCTACTTTTAGAATATCTTGTAATAACACAAGGGTGATCTTTAAAAGCCCCCACTTCTCATGCAGTCAGTAATCGTCAGAAGTATAGGAAAGTTTTTCATCACTGAAATAGGAATTGATCAAACTGACTGGGAAACTGGCAGTTTGGAACAATGCCAGCTGCCAAAACCCGGGCACAGAAACATGAATTATGAAGATGTTTTTTGACTTTGAGGTCTTTGGCTTTTAATTAAATACCTCATACCAGGAATAACCAGTTTACAGGAGCTGTTGTATTAAAATCAAACTACCAATCTGTGTAATTTGCTATATTGGATTGGATGTCTGATCTAGCTTTGGCATTGGTGAATACTTGATGATGCAGTAGAAGAGAAGTCTTTAATAATGCTGATTGAATGCAGTTCTTTATTTTGGAAATTATGATTTTTCCCTGGTCTTCTCATAGGACTTACACCCTTGAAAGAGGAAGCTGGATTTTCTCATTTTGTTGAATTTCTCATTTCGTATACCAAAAAACCTGGCAGATAACTCTGGTCCTGAAAATTCTCCATTGCACTCATGTGGAAATTGATAGGGGTTGCTTGGCATATTGATTTTGCCAAAGCTCATGGTTGGTTTATTTTACATATAACGTTTGATTTTTCCACATCAATTTACCATGGAGTATTAAGCTTTCTCTTCTGTCAAATTGCTCTAAAGCTGCACCATAGACTTGAGTTCAGTGTCAAACATGTAACAAAATACATAGTTAGGCACAGCCTTGCCTGTCTGAAATGTTGCATGTGGTTAATAATGTGAATTTCTGCTTGAATATCAGCAGAAAGCACAGTGAGTTTCACAATGTGTCGGTTTGCAAACGTTGCTATGCTAAATAAAACTGAGCATTTTTTTTTATTGGTTGAACACAGCAAGAATTCAGAATTGCAGAGCTAATTTTATCTAACAATAGACTTGTATTCTTAGAAATAAAACTGGGTTAATTTTAAGTCTGACTCAGTCAAAGTGTCCAGACTTCTACACAGCAGACAATCTCTGCAACACCACTGTGAACTGTTAAAATTTTTGCTATGTTTGCAGTCTTCAGCAGATTCTTATTAGGTTTTATGAGACACCTTTCTCTCAAATTAGCTACTGTGGCATGTGCCTGGGTTCAATACCAGTCTATTGCTCCACAGATGGGGAAACATAATACCTCCTGTCAGTGTACCCTGTGGCTCTTCTAGGGGACCTTGCTTGGGGTGCCTGGGTCACAGATACTTTGCATTTATTTTAAATGAGTAGGAGGGAAAAAACACCATTGCATTGATGTCCATGAAGAGAAACTACTGACATATTTTTATGTGAGTCACTATGGCACTTGTGTGAAGCAACACAATTCTACTAAATTGACTTTAATACTTAGCAATTTAATGGGGAGCATTTTAACAGTGATACATTCCACAAATGCTTGTAGCATTTTGACAGGATTATGTGCCAGAAATGCTTTATTTTATATTTCATTACTTTATAACTTGTAAAATACCAGAATTCCAGTACTTGGAGTTAAAAATTGTCAGGTCAGTGTCCTATTGTATATATGATATCCATGATTTACCCAAGATAATACAGTATACATTTGCATGCATTCATGACCTATAATTGTCTTATCCCTTAATTAAATAATGGCAGTTTTTTCCCAGTTCTCTAAATAAATTGATACATCCTTTCTGGAGTACCCTGACTAATGTCTGTGTCCAGCACTATGTACATATTTAAAAATAGAGTCTTTCTAGGTCCAGTGTGACTTTTGAGACAACATATCTATTTATCAAAATAACTGCAAATCCCTTGATTTTTCTGCTGCAAAGCCAGAAATCAAACCTGAAAGTGTCAATTCAGGAATTTATTGCTATTCATTGAAGCACTCTAGTCTGTGTTTTGCTTAAAGCAGGACTAATTTTGGAGGCAGAATAACCTGAAGCTGCTTCCACCTTTAAAATGAGCAACAATGTTAGCTGCAATTTTCTCCATTCACATTCTAGCGTACTTTTCTGTACAAAATTACCTTTGGCTTCAGATCAAGAAATGAGAGGGATAAGCAAAATATTTAAGTGCTCTGCTACATTAGTGCCTAAAAAGCACAGCCACTGTTAACATAACACCATTGACCTCAGTGGGGCATTTTACTGGTCAGATGAGCCAAACTGTATGGGCTGCTTTGAGTATTCCTTGCATGTAGAGGGGAAAGATGCCAGTTTTCAATATCCTGTCATATGTTCTGTCATTTTCAAATACTCTGTCATTGCCTGATAAAAATATCACCTACAGTTTGGTACACTCTGAAGTGTGAATGCAGAACTTGCAAATTGATGAAATGGCCTGACTTTGTGAAGAGATGACATGTTAAAAGTACATGGGAATGCAGGAACAAATATCCTTAAAGCAGTACTTGGTGGATTATGTAGATTTTCATCTTCCTTGAACTAAATGACTAGCACCTGAAAGGTGTGGATGTGCCTTTCATTTTCTGGGTTCTCCAAGTAAACAGCTGGTTTAAACCTTCTGATCCTGACTGCTGCTGAGGGTGTTTTGTTCCCTTAGGAAAATGCCACCATGCAGAACAATCTCTTCCTGCGTTGCCAGGAGCATCTTGAAGGGAGTGGACTAAGGGTGTGTGGCTCAGTTGGAAGCAATGCTGCTACCTGGATAACATGAAATATTGGGAGGAGCAATGTGGTGATGCATCAACAGGGATCAATGCAACTTTAGTCAGGGCAAGAACATAAGGTCCTGACTATATGGGTACACACACACACACACACACACACAAAAATATGTGTGTATATATGTAGCTAAGAGGTTGCACTATTAGATAAAGTGTCTGGAAGCACCACCAGTTAGCCAAGCTGCCCAGACCTTGGCTTTCATCACTGTTCAGCATCAGCTTGTGTTTAGTGCTTTTGGACAGTTTAAGTCTACATATCTTTGACATGTGGAGGGAAAAATAATTCTGCAAACAGCAGATGATTACTTTTCTTTGAAAAGCTCTGATGCCTTTATAGTTTGAGGTTAAGGCATCACATCTGCACTTTTATGCCAGGTGTGAACTTTGCATTTTCCCATTAATATGTGTTCAACTTTAATTAAAGTTTTCACCATTTGCTTCTTCTCATTTAATGTTAATCACAGCTTAGACTTCCATAAATCTCTGCAGTTTCCATGTACATTAAGCAGTGCAGCTGCCTTGCCTTCTTCTCCTCCTAGAACCCCAGAGAATGATGGAAAATGGGAGGAGGGCTGCCTTTCCTTCATCCTTACAGATCCCCAGGTGTTTTTATCCTGCAATGTGCATAGAGAAGCTACCTTACTTGAATCCAGAGTCAAGAAACTCACGTGGTTATTGCGAAAGGGGAGAAAAGGCAGTTAGCAGGAATTATTTCAGAGGTAGAAAATCTGTGATTGGGATTTGAAGAAGAGAGGAAAGCGAGGAACCAGGGACCAGTAATGAAAAACAGTGAGTGGGGAGGAAAAATAAATGGGTCTTTAAAAGAAGTGCAGTGTGGAGAACAGAACTTAATGCTGGAAGGGAACAGAACTCTCTGAGGGTATTGAAACCTCAGGCAAGATTCAGTGGCAAGTAATGATGCCTAATTTAGCTATCTACATGTAGAACTTAATACAGGTAACAGATTTTTAAGCTTTCATTATAGTCAAACTTGCAGATTGCCCTTCTGTCACAGCAGCTGGGACCACACACCAGGCACTCACACAGCTTTCAGTGCCTCTGAGAGGGACAGCTGAACTTACCCCTGGCTGGGACAGTCCTGTGTCAGCTTGTTAAATTCCTCTAAAAAACTACATGATATAGCTACTTATAACTGCATAAACTGACCCTGGGTGTCCTCTCTAGTCCAACATGCCTGAATTCTTAATCCAAAGTATTAAAAAATATCTTTAGTTGTGAGTAACTCATTATTTTTATACAGTTGCTTATAGGAAATGCATTTGCCCTCTGTCTTGATCAGTATATTTGTCTTTACATCTGACCCATAGCAGTCCAATACAGCCTTATGGTGTGTCATAAAAATGGGATAGGTGTTTGTGGTGTGTCATAATGGCAAAAGGGCAAGGAGGAGAGAATTAACTTTTACAGATTCCTGTTGTCTAGATAGTCAATGAAAATTCATGTCCCACACAAAGCTAAGTATTTAATAATGGCAACTAGCAATTTAGGCTATAGCATGTACTGTGTTTATGTAAGAACATATATTCTACAGACACTTAAAAGAATATCTCATTGCCTTAATGATTCCTCTAGGTTAGCATATACAAACCCCTGGCTATCAGTGAAATCAAGTGTGATACAACTATTGTTGCTTTTGGGTACTAACTTATATCTAAACTGAATTTAAATTTTCTTAATTACTTTATCACAGGGTTTTTTTGTAGCTTTTTTAATAAGAAAAATGCAGATACTATTCTAATGTGGGTATCCATATAGACTGTATTTTACAGGTTATCAGATCTGTACCTAATTTACCAACATAATTTGGAGCCAGGCAGCTGGGTATCTGGCTGTTTACTGTTTGAAGAAGTAATTCTAAATTTGAGATCTTTCTGAAACATGGGATTTATTTGAGACACTCTCAAGTTAAGTGCCAAGCTGTGAGAAGGTATCATTGTCTGAATTCCCTGAGATTTCTAATGTTTACTGTTGCTACAGAAACAATGCATGATTTCATTACCCAGACTGTGTTTCAGATTGAACCCTTCAACAGCACTTGGAGAGTTCTAGGAAAAGACAATGTTCTCTGACAGTTTTCTGGGGGAAAAATGTTAAATGACTTTTTTTACATGTCAGTGTTCATATACTACCTGTGCTCGTCATGACAGAAGGAATGACTGGAGGGTAATGAATAGGGAAATACTTTAATAGCTACTTTGACATACATGTTTTTCTTGATTCTTTTGGGACCTTTTCTTGATCAGTCATTTCTACTCAGGCAGCCGAGAAATGCTTTCAAGTCAAAATCTCAAGAAATGCTTAGTGCAATGAAAGGAGAGGATACCATCTGTACAAGGAGGCTGGTCTTGTCATGGGTATGTATTAGAATATTTCTGTCCTGTTCTATGCTGGATATGTCAGGTGGAGTCCCCAGGACACAGATAGGGGACCTTTGGCCAAGGCACTGAGGTGACAATTAGAAGAAAATGCAGAAAGATCATTCTTATGTTGAATAAGCCAGGAAATAAGCCAGGAGCTGCCAAAGAAGTTCCACAGCTCATTCTTAGAGCAAATCTTCCCTTGCTGAATTCATCCCAAATTTTCAGCTCTTCATTTAGAAATACAGCTGCTCTGCATGCAGCCACATCCTTTTTGATGCTTCAGATCTTAAAGGTGCCCATCATACCCTCTTCAGTCATCTCTTCTCCAAGCAGAAGGATCTGAATTTGTTCAGTTTTCTTATACAGAAGGACAATCATCTCTTGATCATTCCCTTTTCATGTTTTCAGTTGAGAAGAGCAACACAAATTACATTAAAGAAGACATAGATGCAGAAAGGCTTTCATAGTGGCTTTGCTTTGCCTTTCTTCCTTTTCTAACAGTTGTTGACACCTAACTTATAACAAAAGTGTTTGTGGAAATGATACTTTAATAATATCCACTATAACTCTGAGATTTTCTTTATAAGAGATTGCAGTCAAGTACAAGCCTATCCCTTTGATTGTGAAGCTGGGTTTGTTTAAAATACTCTAAATACATTAACTGCATTTTACCTGCCCATTTTTATCATTCTACAAGGTCCGTCTACAATTTTTAACTATCCTGAAAGCTTACCACCAGCAAATGCTTTAATTTTCCTTTTCATTCTCTTCTGAAGATCATTTAGGGAGATATTGAACAGTATAAGCCAGAGCAGAGATCCCTGTGGTGCTTCATTTAGAATCCCTCTCACTATGAAAAATTGCACATTTCAACCACATTTTCTCTCTTTAATCAGTTCTTCATTTATGTGATGGTGTTTCTTCTTATTCAATAGCAATTTTGTTTACATGAGTCAACAAACAATTATTAGGGAGAAATACATTAGCTAATTATTAAATCATTTTACATTCATTTCTGTCTCTGGATGTTGCCAACATTTTTCGTTTTCAAAAGCATTCATCTGTCTCTCACTGCTTCGTTAGTGCTTTTTCAGTTCTCACTTTCAGATGCCTTATATTCATAGGCCTTGGAATGATCCTCATAAATCTTTGGAGTTGTTGGGAGCAAGACAGAATTCTCTCTTCATCAAGCTATTAATAGCAGTAGAAGACATACACTGTTCATCTTGCAGATATTTATGCCTATTAACTGCTAGAATCCCTTGGTCTTTCCATCAGTATAGAAATGTATCATTGGATTTACTTTCACTGAACTCTCAGAACTGCTGCTGGCTTCTCAGTTCCAAATTTGCTACCTCTCTTACAGTATGTGATGCAGATTGCATCACATATTCCATTTGCCATATTCCAGAGATTAATATCCAACAATGTTACCACTGAGACTGACCCATTTCCTATAGCCTCATCCAGAAGTAAGTGCCTGTCTCTGATTTAATTTAAGTAAGGTTAGATTCCACACATACATGCCATTTTAATATCCTCTTTTTAAGAACTCAGATGTATAGTTAACCCTAACTGGTTTAATATGGATTTCAAATATCTCTAAGACAGAGCAGCTGAATCTGGGAGGAGAGGGGAGAGGAGGAGGTTACTGCTTCCCTGGGGAGCAGTGGGACATGCTTATGGAGGGAACAACCCAAGACAAGAATTCTTTAAAGAAAAGGGAAAGAAGGAAACGCAGAGGCTGAGGCTGTGACAGATGCAAGGATACCTGGGACTGAAGAACCAAAGGGCCATTCCTGGTTAGGCAATTTGGATACGGATACCCTCCTTCCAGGAAATGGAAGAGCACTTTGCCTTGTGGCTGGGATCTGTACACTACTAATTTTCTTCGAGAGCAGGAGCCTGCCCTATTTAATAATCTAGGTGTTGCCTGTCTCCGTGGTGACAGAATGAGAAAATGCCTCAATTTGGGCAGTTTCTGCAATTCAGAAAATCCCTGATTTGACTTTAAAATACCCCTGAAAACAGAGGCTTGCCCTGCAAACACATAGTGGATGGCAGAAACAGTGTTTTATAACCCTTTTTACTTCCATTCAGCCAGATTTAGGGCTATGGGTTTTCTCTGCAGAAGAAGTTGAGACTATGCATTCATACTTCAATGAAGCCTGATTTTCCCAAGTTTAAAACCTTTATACTCCTATTTGAAGAGTTTATTTTGGAAATATATGCTTCAAAGCTCTGTCTAGCTTGCTCCCCTAATGCAAGAAATTGTGAATCCATTTAAACATCTGAGTTTCTCTCTCTACAGCATCACTTTCTGCATAATCAGCTTGGTCTGTATTTGCAGCTTCTTTTTCAATGAGAACATTTCAAGCTCTCATTTTCTTAGTCTAGATTTTAATTATTTGAGCTCTGAGTATTTTTACACCAATATGGGATATGCAGTTTTTCACTACTTATGCAGATATGCACTGTTCTGCACCATAATTTTATTATATGAATATGAATTACACAACAATTGACCTTGGGCTCTGCTTAGTCTGTGCTGACTGCTGAGTTCATGTTTTGTCCTCTGCATAAATAGCAAATCACATCACTTCTTATCTGGCTCTTTGTACAAAAATATGCTTTCCCTGGAGACCCATTTGCATTGATTGCAATAGTCATTATACTTTTCACCTTTTTCTGTTGGTTACATGCCCTTTGCATCCTCATAGGTTGTATAGCGACCTCCAGTGCCTTCCAGCTCACTCCTTATATGTTACCTGCATGCCTTCTGCTTTCTCTGCCATGCTATTTCTTGAAAATCTGGCAGCTCTGAAACACTTTTTTTCATAACTCCCCACTCCCAGAGCTGCTGATTCAGCAGATTTCAGTTGTTGCAGGGACCAGTTTGGAGGTTTGTGATTCAGAGACATGGAATGAGACTGAAAGTAGAGAGCTAAGGGATCTAGATTGGCTGTAGGTGTCCCCTGTGTCCCCCTGAAATTTAACTGCTCTTCCAGCCCAAATGTGACACCAAAGGAGAATGACAACCTTTCCAAAGTTACACAGTAAGTGCTGATACCACACACAGGATGTGTGTTTAGGACAATCCTTGGGGGTGCTGAGGGTTCTTCTGGGAGGCCAAACTGGGCCTTGGCACCTCACACTGTGCGGTACTGATGGAGGGAGACAGTGACTCCCAACCACCTTACCTCAAAAATGTATTGTGGAACTCCCCAAACCACCAACATTAGCATCAAAATGAGGCACAGAGGCAACTATGGGGGGGAACAAAGGAGCAATCCATAGCATTCCAGCTGGAGCTGAGCATGTCCAATCCTCTGCTGGCTTTCAGCCTCCTGGCCAGCTGTGCTACTCTCTCATAGGTGCCAGGTTGTTTACTGCTGTTCCTTTGGCAAGCCCAAGTCCCAAACAGACAGATGCTTATGACCTATTTGCATACTACTGCAGCAAAGCTGATCACTCTAAAGGCTTTGTGAGGACATGGACAAGTGCAGTGCACAGAAGGCCACTGCAGCTGAAGGGATACTATAGCCAAATAGGATGAAGCTGAAGCCCCATTTATTTCATCACTACTGTGGTTTGCAGGGGCTGCTTTCTGTGATAGCAGCTGATAAACTCTTCAGTGTCAGTGCAACATAAATCTCTTCTGAGCTGAGCTGAGTTTTGAAAAATTTGTGATCAGAGCTGAGATTAGCCTGCTGTGACCATGTGTATGTGTTGTGGTGCTTTTGCTTCACTTTGGATGGAATTATGTGACCCCGAAGCAAAATTTTGTGGATGAAATTCCATGCTCTGCTGAAACCTTGTATGTTCATGTTTATTCATGTAAAATTTATCTTCTTAAAAGTAGTTTTCTTCTAAAATTTTTAATGTACCCTGGTAGCTGTTGGGAATTTAATGCTGTCATTTTCCTTGGCTTGCTGTGAGGGTTGTGTGTCACCTATAATTTCTACAATATGGTGCTTAAAAGGTCTAAGTGCTGTGTCATTATTACAGGGAGCTTGGAGAAACAACATGGCTAAGAAAATTAGCTAGATAGCCTCTAGAGGTTTATGTATTTCAAGGATTTTGTGATCTCCTCTTGATGCGATTCATTAATAGTGTTGCACGTGTACTTACACTTTCAGCTCTGCCTGCCAGTTCTGAACTGTGATATCAAAGAGAAGTTGCAGTGCTCAGAGCCTAGCATTGCTGGAAAAGTCAGTGAATCCCATCCTGCACAGGCCAAGCCTGCTGAAAGAGTCCACTGTCATTGGAGGCTTTTTGGTGAAATGTGGGAAGGAAAGCACTTGCAAGGACTGTAGTTCAAAGATAGTCCAGTGTGGTTTAGTTTATTCCAGCCACTGCTTTTTCCAAAGAGGGCACTTCCAATTTAACCACATCTCTACCAGCAGCTGCACGTGGAGGGAGTTTGGTGCTCTGTCTCCAGGAAAACAGTGTATGTTTATAACTGGTACCTGTAAAGCATGTAATATGCAGCCAAGATTTTTGTCGGCAATGATGCCATCTAAAAATCTGGAATGCCTCTTTAGAAAAACAAGGAAATATGGGTCACTTGGTAAATAGCAAAAACAAAAGTCAAAGTTAAGTAATTCTAAAAAGTTAAAGTTAAGTCAAAGTAATTCTTTGACTTAAGTCAAAGAATTAATGAAAATCAAACAAAAAAAACCCCAAAAGAAGTAGAAAAAAATTTTTTTTGAAGATATGGTGGCTAAATGGCTGGGCAAAGAAAATATTTGCCTTGATATCTACCAAATTTAATGGTCTTTTACCCTGTTACTTCTCAGGTGCTCCCAAGGAAAAAGGGATCTGCTGCTGTTGCTTTGAGATACGAGATGTCTCAGAGGGACAAGGCCACAATTCTAGATAACTTGTTCACTAGAGTAGTCATGGACTTGTAGAATCAGACAATATGCTGAGATGGAAGGGACCCATAGGATCATCGGGTCCAACTCCTGGCCCTGCACAGGACACCTGAAGGGTTACACCCTGTGCCTGAGAGCATTTCCCAAAAACTTCTGGAACTCTGTCAGGCTTGGTGCTGCGACCACTTCCTTGAGGAGCCTGTTCCAGTGCCCAGCCATCCTCTGGATGGAGAACTTTATCCTGATATCCAACCTAAACCACCCCTGATGCAGCTTCAGGCCTTTAAGGTTCCTTCCAACCCAAACAATTCTATGACTCTATGACTGCTAACAGACAGCTCTTCTGAGAGCAGGATGCCTGCATTTAGCTCATAATAAAAGTAAAATATGCAGAAGTTTCAAGCAAATTGAACAATTAAAATTGAAAACCAATAAAACTATTCTAACAGTATGTTGTTCCATAGGGAAAAGCCAATACTTAATATATTGCTATAACATTAACTCAACCAGACACACAACAGGAAACGGCCATTTAACTCTGGAGTCAGCAAAAGTAAATCATTGGTGTTTTCAGCTTAAGGCAAATATCTGAGATGAAATTTCTAGTGTTCAGAGTGGATTAGTCAGGAGAACAAGCAGGAACATGTTAGAAGGACAAACTGAGGGCATGTAAAGGCTTAGGACACTCCATTGTGCAATTCACAGGGGCAATTCTGTAATATTGTGTTTATATTGCAACAGACAATGTAAAGGTGCTGAACTGAGTCACATAGCCCAGGTCAAAGTGTTCATTTCTTAGCCAACTCCTGTCCCCCCCTGTCGCAGGGACAGGAATGAAAAGACTCCAAGGTGTTCAGAAGGCAAAGAAGAATCTTTATTACAGCAAGTGGCATTCCTTTTAATAACCAGGATCGCTAAGGTGAAATATGATTGGTCTCAAAGTGAAAACCTTACAGACCATTGGTGCACTATGAATAGCACACTGTGGTAGAACATATCTATAAACAACATGAACAGAAAGAGAGATAATAATTGTTTTCATTCCTTCTCCTAACTTTCCCAGGCTAGGCCTGGGAGAATTCCCTCTTTTTTCTCTCTGACTGAACTGAGAATATCCACAAGGAACTATGCAGGAAGGGGCAGAAGGATCTTTTGATATTCAAAGCACAAATCAAATCACCCTCACAGACTGGAGGCTGCATCAGGGACCTTGGAAATTAGGAAGGGTACACATACATATACACACAGACAAATTTTGCTTGAATTTTTGTCAGCATATCCCAGGCACAGAGCACAGACTAGGCCTATACCATCTAACTGGGAAGCATCATAAGCTGGGAAGCACCATAAGCTGTGAGGACTGAAGTGTTAGGATCCTCAGCAGTTCCTCAGAGGGATTCTGCACAGTGAAGGAGACTGTTGTGAGGAGGTCTTCTAGCCACAGAGCATCTTGAATGTGTACACTGAGATTCTGTAGGGTCCATACAGATTTAAGTCCTTTGTAAATTAATTTTTATCTTTAAGTGCCTAGACCCTTTCCACTCTCTTTGAAGAAAGGAATTGTGGAAGGATGGAGTGCCATGCCTAAAGTTCCAGAAAAATCATTATCTAGCACTAAATAATCTAGGTAAATGGATGAGGCATCATCCTATAGTGGTATTTCTTATGCATGTTATATTCAACACTCATGAACCTGATGTACAAGCAATGCAAAAAATCCCTCAAACCCTAAGAAATTTGTGTTAGAAATGCCAACTATACAGAAGTCATGACACTTTCTCTAGAGCTTTCACCTGTTCCTGGTAACTTGTCCCTCTCAGGGTCCTAGGCAGTGTGTAGGAGATCACAGACAGGGGGTTGTGCAACATACTATGATTTGTAACTAGTGGCGAGGAAATAGATTGTGGCTAATTGGTGTGCAGAAAAGATTGAAGGGTTCAGTGAGTAACTGAGGCATTGCCTTCAGAAAAGTTGATCTGTTCCAATCCATCAAAAAGCAGCAAAACAGCTGAAGTATAAAATGACCAGGCAAGGAATTAATTTTCTTGAATGCATGGAAGAATTTGTGTCTATTTGGTGTATTCAGATATAAACTCAAGGATTTACAACATACATAATTAACTGATGTAGCAGAGAGGTGAATCTTGAATGGCCTCTCAGTATCAATAAAAAATATTGGAAAAAATAGATGAATTTTTCTAGATCAGGTTAGTATATAATTTCATCATCTTCCTTCTGAAATCTATGTTTTTAAACCAAGCAGCTGATTCAATGCCCTATATTTATGGAAAGGCTCATACTGACTTCAGTGGGCTTTGGATCAAGCTTCTCACAAATACCACTTGAGTTTTTTAATCTCCTGAAAGCTGTTAAAACACATAAACGTAGGGGGTTTTTTTCAGTTAAGCAATAATCTGCCTTAATTTTTCAAAATTCATGCAAGGACACAATAGTACTTTGGAATAATATGCAAAAAGCTCATGCAAAGATCTACTTGTTTCAGCTAAAATAATTAGTAAGGAGTGCAAAATCAGTTCATTTTCTTTATCCCTTGCCAACAACTACATAGTGCCTGCATGGAAATTTTCTTTCTTCTGCCTTATTGGCCAGAGAACTTTACCAGTTTGTTCATAGTCAAAATTATCTGAACCTTGTTGTGCCCCAAAGTGAAATGAAATAACATGTCAAGAGTTTCAAATTGCTGATGTGAAGCTGCAGATGGAACATAAAGAAATTCTGTGATTAGAAAACATCCCCTCTCTCTCACTCTATCTCTCTCTCTCTCTTTTTTTAATTTAAAGAAATCACATCAATCAGGAGGAACAAAAAATTCTTTCAATGGGCTTTTTGTCATCTGATAGTGAATTACTGAAACAGCTGCTTTGCAGGATGCCATTTATTACGTGCTGCTTTGAACAGATATGCCACTCACAATTGTTTCTGTCCTATGTTCGTGCTTCATAAAGAGAAGGAACCTGCTAATGCTAAACATCCTGATCTCACATTGTTATTAAAATTACATCTGGAATAGACCTGGCCCTTTATATTTTAAGTTTCTGTGTTGTCATGGACATATTCCCCATAATGACAAGCATAACTGACATATCAAAAGAGAGCAACATTTTGCAACTGAAGATGATGTAGGCCAAAATTTGTCACCTTATACAGCAGATATAGCAGTTCTTCCCTGTAATTTATTGGCATGGGTTCCAGCAAGGGCAGTTTTGCCCTTGGAAAACAGTCTTTTTATGTGAGCAGAATACAGATCATCTCTCTGCTCTTTATTTTCTACATATTTTCAGTGTTTCTGTAGTCAGCAGAATGACTAAAATTGCTGGAAACTCCCCCCAGACCTTTATATATCTCCAAGGGCTTGTGTTATAAAACGCAGCAATAAACCTCCATAGTATCATGCTGCCGTGGAACAGCCAAGGAAATTCATTCAGTGGGAGACCCATGACTCTTTTCTGCTCACTTTGATCTGCTCAGACATTATAAATCTTTTCCAAATACTTAACATTAGCTGATGAGGAAGGGGTTTCTGGTTGGGGGTCATAAGCCTCCAAATAGTGCTGTGCACTGAATTGCTAGGATGCTATCTCAGTATTTGCCCTGCAGCATTCACTGAGATCACATGGATCTAACTGAGCTCCTCACTGGACTCCTTCACTGCCTGTGCTACACTTGGTCTGCTAAACTTTTCTTCCACACTGTAAGCCTCTGTGCAAGGCAAACACTTCTTCCACTCAGCTTAAGAAAGGCTTGTTTAAAATACCATTCTCAAAGTACTAGCTGTTCTTTTTGTAAGCAAATAAAAACTTGTTGAAGCAGGTACTTCATACTAGGAAAAGTCAATAAAAAAATTTGGGAAAATAAGTTTGACATGCTGACAATTATTCCCCTGCATATCTGCAAACACACACAAATAAAAATCTATTGTAGGTTGTTTGAGACAGTTTTTGGTGTAGAATTTTACTTCAAAGTAAGAGTGACAAAGGAAGAGAGTGTGATTTGCTCATGATTTCAGATAGTTCTGGGTGATCCATGTTTTTTTGGATATATGCCTGCACTTTGCCATTAATTAGCAGTGACTGGGAATGCACATTTCATATGTTCAGATCATGGAAGGGTGATCATACTGCCAAGTGCAAGGTATTATTTACCAGTATTTTTGTAGGTGGATTTGTCAGAGGACCACAAAGTGTATAGCACAGACTTTGCTCTTTATAAAATATATTACCATATATAGCAAGGCAGTTACTCCAGAGCAATGAGGAATATACAGAAACATTGAAATAATGGTGGTTGAGAAAGGGCATCACTTTATCACTTTGTTTTTCCCCCATCCTTTACACACCTTGAAATTTTATCTCCCTATATAACTCTTCCTTTAGCTTTATTTGCTGGAAAGGTCTGACAAGGTCTAGGGCAGTGGAGTCAAATTTGGAGTTGAGACCATTTTACTTGTTGAAGTTTATTACTGTGTCTAAATTTAGAAAGGAGTGTACCTATGATGGACCTTCTGAGTGTGCTGTGACAGAAGACACAGTAGTAAACCATAAAACATTTCACTGTGATGCACACTTGAGAATAGAGAGATGTAAAAATTAGATGTTTAGAAATAAGTGCTTTGAAAATGCACATCTCATGTTTATTTCTCAGGTGTAAACATGATTCCAGGTTTTGGATGTGAACATTTCTTTCTTTAAAAGCACAGAATATTTCTTTAACTCTTGAAAAAAAACTTTGCAGGAGATACAGGTCAATCACAAATGTGAGTCTGTACATACTTGGTAGTATCTGATGATCTCAACAGCACTGAAAAGGAGTGTTGCTTGGGTGGAAATGACAACAGATACCTGCAATTCTAAAGTATTCCTATGTCCAAAGTTCTTATTGAAGCACCAGTATATTATGCAATAGGGTTAAAGAATGTCCCTAAAGATCAGTTTGGGTTGGCAGTCTGAAGAATGCAAAATTGGTTCCTTTCCATGATGATCATGACCATGTGAATTCTGGGGATGGTCTCGACCACAGTGCTCATGAGATGATAAAGTTCAGGTTCCTGAGAGGACAGAGTAAAGCAGCCAAGAAGATAACAGCCCTGGATATCAGGAAAGCAGGCTGTGGCTTATTCACAGATGTGCTTGGAGAAATCCAATGGGATACAGCTCCAGAGAGAAGAGAGGTTCAGGACAGCTGATTGCTTTTCAAGGATCCCCTTCTTTAGCTGAAGACAGATGATCTGCACAGATGAACAAGCAGCTCCTGACAAAATTCAGACATAAAAGGAAGCATACAAGAGGTGGAACCAGGCATAGAGGACCCAGGAGGAATGCATCATGAAGGGTTGGGCTTAGAAAAACCGAAGTCCAGCTGGAGTGGAATCCACTGAGGTATGTAAGGGGCACCAAGAAAGGCTTCTACAGGTACTTAGACAGCAAAAGATAGACTAGGGAAAATTTGGGAGAGCTGCTTAATAGTCTGAGGAATCTGGTGACAAAGAACATGGAAAAGGCCAAAGTACCAAGTGCCTTCTTCACCTAAATCTTTACTGATAAGTTGACCCTTCAGGCATTCCAAGACCCTCACATACGGGAGAAAATCTGAAACTAGGTTCAGCTGTCATTAAGTTGCATCATAATGTATCTAATTTTTCATTTACACTACATGTGGTTGTTTCAGTCTGTAAACTCTTCTAGGCAAGGAATTATGTTCATTAATTTGGCTTCAAAAAGATGCTGCGTGTTTTATATTGAACTATATCTCTGGGGCTATTCTTACAATAAATTGTATTAAATGGCTTTGCACTTTCTGTGAAAGTATACTTCCTATTAACAATCCCTGCCTGATTCCTAATTTAGTTTCTTTTCCTGGTTTATCTGCACATGTGCAGATAACCAAGCTGCAAATTCCCAGTAGATTTCAGAGGCCAGACTTGCTTGCTGTGTGCAGTAATCCACAAACACCATGCCATGCAGTTCAGTCTGCTACACCAACTCCTTCTGACTTCAGGAAATCTTGACAACCAACAGGACATCCCCAAAGAGGAAGGCATGGAAGTCAGCATTTTTCTCACTGCTTCCAAGAAAGAGGATTAAAAGTGTTAGTTTTTTTCCCTCCATGGGTAAGTGAATAAATTAAGTTGTTATTTCTTTCTTTTGCTGATCCATGGTTTTACATGTGTGTATCTAATTAAGTAGAATCCATACTGAAATAAAATTGCCATGCTAGTAATCTTTTAATTCTAGGAAAAAATAAAGCCTCCAAGGCAAAAAAGTATTGGTAATTAAGAAAATAACTTTAACATTTGCAGATTATGCTGACCCAGGAGTGGGAGAGATTTGCCTTGAAGTGTATTCCCTCTGTCCCAAGGCTTCCTCCTGCCCTTTAAGTCTTTTGCTTCAAAAGCCTCTTACACTGTAATTTTGCTTTCACCTGCCCTCTATGTTCTCCCTTTGTTCTTCAGGGGTTTTTTGGGGGGGTTGTTTTTTGTTGGGTTTTGGTTTGTTGATTTTTGGGTGGTTTTTTTTGGGTTGTTTTGTTGGTTTTTTTTTGTGCTTGCTGACTTTTCTTGGAAATAACTCTCTCTTTTCTGCCTGTTTTTGGCACTTTTGCAATGTGCCCCTGCCTCCCTCCTCTGCCTTGTCATTCTATCCCTCCTGTGTCTTCTCCCACTGCCACTGTTGGTTTTCTCACCAGCACCTCATATTTCTCCCTTTTTGTTGGATCCCTGTGGCAGGATTGCTGTTCAGGACTGGAGCTGTCCTCTGACAGAAACCTGTTCATCCCAGGAATGTAACTGAGGACTTAGGAAGTCCAAGAAGTGGCCCAGAAGACTGGATTCAGTTTTCACCCCAATGATGTCTTATGTGGATGGGATATTCACCTACATGAAGCAGCGTGATCTTTCATGGGCTCTCAGCTTGCTGCTGAGCAGTTTTGTCGCCTTTTACTTGGTTTTGGAATCAAGAAAACAAGGAATAAAAGTAGCTGCTGAAAGAATGGCAGAAGGACAAAGATTTCAGTCCAACAGAACTGGCTTTTCAAAGAACTATGCAGAAAAAAACCAATATTAAGTTGTGTTTCGACACATTGACCTAAATAATACATTTTCCACAACTTTATGAAGAGTGTCATCTGTTTTGAAATATTTTTAAGTGAAGGGCTTCCCAGCATGTAAGTTTAGATAATATTATTATCAATATATATAAATAATCATGTTGTTCTAAGCTCTGCATGAGTGATTAAAAACTATTGATTTAAGCAAAGTAGGAAAAACAGATTGGAAAGCATCAAGAAAGGAAAGAAGAAAGCTCTTTCCCCAAATAAATTACCATATTGCAAAGAGGTTATATTGTGGCCCTAACTCCAGAAGTCTTGTTCTCAGAGCACAGTGGGGTTTAGAGATCCCTGCCGCTACTGGAAGATAGGAAGAAAAATCTGTATTTCACCAAGGGAAGCTCTTGGCAAAGTTCAGCATAGCTGTAGATACATATTTGTTAAAGGTGGGAACACATTTAATTTGAATTCTATTTTTTGCTACAAGTGCTGAGCTCAGTCCAGAGCAATGCTGTCTCTAGCCAGTGAGGTTGCAATGTGGACTCAGAGCAGAAACTAGCCCCAAGTGTTTTAAAATTTTTTTTGTTGTCTTTCTACATAACTGAGTGAATTTTATGTAGAAGAAGTCAAATGTGAAATCAGTCATTGTGTTGGGCACAATAAGTAATATTTCAAAAAAGTAATAAATACTTGCAAACTGTTTATATTGCACAAGCAGTTGTTTCTCTAGATGTTAAACTACTCCAATTCATCAGGTATTTTTCTAGAGGAATGAGTGTCTTGGAAATAGGAATGACCTCCCAAAGTAATTTCACTCTTGCAAATGAGCATCTGTTAGAATGTAATAATTAGAATTACATTTTTCTGTCTTTGGCTATGAAAGACGAAAAGCATTTGCTTCTGCTGCCCTTCCTCCCTCCTCTTGTACTCAGGCATTATGTCCTTGGCAGTGATTAGGATTGTTCCTCAGCAGCCAACACCCTGCAAGTTTCAATTCCACACCATGTCACAACTTCCTTGTAGGAGTTGTGTGTGCTGTGGGCCTGGGGGATCCAGATGTGCTGGGGTTGTGTCTGGCCTGAAAACTTTGCCTTTGAGGAGCTGGTACCATCTTCAAGGGGGAGGGAGGAGACAGGCTGGAGGTAAGACATCAGTGTCCTCTGTGACTGGCTTTATGAGCTGCCACTCCTGTAATTTGTGAAGGCCGGTCTGGAAACTGCTGTCTGGTTTTCACCAGCAAAACAGTGGACCAGCATGCTGACAAACAGGCATTTAGTACAAGACATCAGTGGGTATCAAACCCTGAGACACTATAAAAAAGGAAAGGGCTGCTTTTCAAAAGAATAATCTGTGTATTAGATAATTTACAGAATTTATCAAGACTGACTCATGAGCCAGTGATAAGTCAGGAATAGCATTTGCAAATCTTTTGAATCCATATGTGGTCATAGCCTCCAGATTATTGAAAAGACTGATAAATTCAAAACAATTCACAAAAATGGCTGAAGCTCATTTCAGCAAGACTATCTTAAATTTTACATTGATCTCAGTATGCATGGTCTGCAGGTGGTTCTCACCAGAGAAAGGGAAGGTGAGTGGATTGTGCATGCCTGTTCTGCAGCACAAGTACTGCCACCCATCCAGGTGGGAAGTCTTCTCTCCTGTGCCAGGCAAATGTCCATGCCTGGAGCTGGGCATGTAAAGCAAGATATGCTAAACTTCTTGGCTTCTGAGCTTATGTATTCAGTCTCCCTTATAATAAATGAACTCTATTAAAAAAGTCACTGCTTGGCTTTTAAAAAAGCAATACCACATTTCTGTAGATACTGTAGAAGTTTCTGGGTATAAATATTAGAGCAACCATCCATTCTCGAGCAGATGTTACTGCAATGTCAGTGCCAGTGTTATGTGATTAATTGCCATGGGTTGTTAGAGGCTCATTTTTTTTTCTGCAGGATTGCTTGAGCTGACAGATTTCAGTAAATATCACCCTTATAGTAAATTTTATCTCTTAACTAGCGACTGTAGGACTGTTTTGCTAATCTTATAAGTTATGTGAAGGACTATACTCTAAAATGACATTAGTGAATACTTGAAAGAATCTTCTGCTAAATAATACCTGTTGTCACTGAGATGAAGGTAATTTATGCTCCATTTGGGTCACTAATTTTGTTTTGCCACAAAGCAGGCATTTGCTTAGGACTGGAAGAAAAAATTGAAAGCTTAATTGGTGTATACACTAAGTTTTATAGTGGTAATATACATGTAATGCAATCAGTAATAAATAATTTGTGTCTCTTGATACTTATTAAAGCACTTATTTGTATAGAAATGGCGAAATAAAAAATTAAACACTCCTTGGAAACAGAGTCGATTAAGTTAAAGTTTGTTCATTGTTTTGGAAATAAATATGTGATCATGTTTAACCCCAATGAAAGTTAGTGCAATTTACCTACCTATCTGTCCTGGGATAGGCACAGCTGATAATCTTCCACTTTGTATCAGAGTCCAAGTCTCAGACTTATTCCAAAGAAATATTACTCCTTCAAACACTCTTTCTTCCTAGCCAATATTTTTTATCTCACGAATTTGCTTTAAAACTGCTAAGATGATGACTTTCTGACAAGGTAACTTTCCTTCCAGTTGAATTATTTCAGAGAATTCCATCATACTGAGCAAAAAAATTATTATTTCCAGTTAAAAAATGGATATGGGGACTGTGTCAAGCAATCCGTTGAGATCAGGAGGTCTCTGGCCTGACAACAGAGCTCAGTGGCTAGTGTTATTAACTTCTCTGGGCTGTAAAATTGCTTATTGTTGCTGTCCAAATAGAAGAACCCAGGGTTTTAAATAGTTGTAATAAATAAGAAAGTTGTATATAATTTAAAATGTGAATTACATAAAAATAGATTTAGTGTCAATGCAGCATTAGAAATATCAGGTCAAAGGGGCTGCTACCAAATATTGGTAGAGTCTCACTGACTTCCATGGAGTTGCTCTAGCAGTGCATTTGCACAGTGATTAATCTCTAAGAAATGCCAGAAGCAGAAAATAAACTGTTGTTGCTTGCAAGTGGAACACTAAAGCCTAAACAGGAATATGAACAATTTAGGGATCATAATGCAGAAAATTTTATTAGGAAGAAAAGGAATAAGGTAAGCTGGAGAATTGATGGGAGGAAACGCTGGAATGACAGCTGGCAGAAAAAATAATTTCTCTAAACTAATTTTTGCTGTCTCCTGCAATAGTTTCAAATTGAGTCTGGGAACACTGGAAAGGAATTTGGAACCTGAGTAAATGATTGCATGGAGGGAGAGAAAGCAGCAACTAAGAAAAGAGGTCTACTTACAGGGAAAAAAAAAAAAAGAAAGATTTTTTGTAGATTTATGGTGAATTTAAATGTTTGCTGAAGAATAATGTGCAGAGAGCTGAAGCACAAAGATAAAGGACAAACCTCGCCTCTCCAAGGTGACAAAGAAATCGGCTGGTAATAATGCATAAATTCAAGGCCTCTGTTTAACCGAAATCCTGATGCATAAATAACATTTCACATGCTCCTGTGCTTTGTTTGACTTGGGTCCTGAACCTTTGCATCAGTAAGTGTGGTGATTTATGCAAAAGAAAAAAAATGCTCAAAAGATAGACTCTAGTCCTCACATTGGGACACACTGAGCAAGGGTTATTTTGTCAAGAGTGCGGAGACCTCAGCTGCACGATGTGCTGGTTTTCGCTGGAGTGGAGTTAATTTTCTTCACAGTGGCTGGTGTGGGGCTGTGTTTTGGATTTGTTCTGAACACAGAGTTGATAATAAAGAGATGCTTTTGCTATTGCTGGGCTTACATAGAGACAAAGCCTTTTCTGATTTCTGCGCTGCCAGGCTGGGGAGGAGCTGGGGGTGCTTGGGAGGCTGGGAGGAGACACAGCCGGGACAGGTGACCCAAACTGGCCAAAGGGACATTCCAGGCCATGGAACATCATGCTCAGGGCATAAAGTGGGAGGAAGAAGGGATAAGTGAACATTTGGAGTGATGCAATTTGACTTCCCAAGTCACTGCTGGGTGTGATGGAGCCCTGCTCTCCTGGGGATGGCTGAACACCCGCCTGCCCATGGGAAGAAAGGAATCCATGCCTTGTTTTACTTTGCTTGAGTCAGTGACTTTTGCTTTCCCTATTAAACTGTCTTTGTCTCAACTTGTGAGTTTTCTAGCTTTTACCCTTCTGGCTCTCTCGCTGATCCTGCAGGCAGGGAGTGACTGAGTGGCTGAGTGGGGCTTGGCTGCTGGCTGGGGTTGAACCATGGCAGATGTTGCAAGTGCAATTAAGAACTTGGCCCATGCCAAACCCTGTTCATTGCTGTAAACGAGCACTTCCACTTCAAGATTTCCCTGTTTCACTTTGACTCTCATGACTTCAGGTACACATCCCAGTCTGCTCCAAGCTGTCCTCCCACAGTCCTGGCTTGCTGCTACACCTTCCTGTACTCATTTTCTTGTCTGGAAATGGCAGCTGGACTAAAGTCTTGTCTAATTTTCAGAAGCATATATCATTTCTCAAATATAAGATGTACTTCAAATGTGTATTAGGAGTCAGTGAGCTAAACCTTTGTGGCATGGATAAGGTATGAAGTGTCTTGAGTGTTTTAGATGCCTTAAGCAAAGAGTGGCAAGAAATATATAAATGGATGTTTATTTCTCAAACAGCAGTTTAATTCCTCTGGCTAATTTTGGGTTATGCAGGCTGGGAAAGTGATGGTATGGATAGCTCAGCTCCTGCCTTTAAAAGCAAGCCACATCCTAAGGGACCACCTCAATAAATTAACTGTGCAGTCCTGCTTCTTTGCACAGTTGTTCTGGGGTCAGCTGTGTCCTTGTGTTGGTGTTGTGGAGAGAAGCTGTCACCACTGGGGGAGCAGGAGGGAAAAGGGTCAGATTTAACTGTTCACAGTTAAAAGCAGTAACATAGGTCTGAATTGTTTTATGCTCTGAAAATATGTTTGTGAAAAGCTTTGGACATGGCAGAACACATCCATATTATTTTAAAATAAAATAACTCTGAAAGATCTTTTATGTCACAGAAGAGGTTAGTCTTCATGATTCTTCAAAGAGCTTAAGAGATATTTTAATAAGAATTATTAATTTAATTTATTAATTATTAATTTATAATTTAACTAGAATTATTATTTTCCAAATAACCACAACAATATTTGGAGGAAGAGGTAATCACCTTTTCTTAGACCAACTGATCTAGAGAGAATTTAAGGAAGTTGTGCTAGAGTCTCTAGCTTCACTGGCTTGTTGGCCAGTGGCATCTTGAGGTTTTCCTGGTCTTCTTCATATTACCACCTGTCTTCTTCCCTCTGTGCTATATTTCACTTCTCCACTCCTGTTCCGAGATGTTTATTGAATTACACTCTAAATCAAAACATGGAATTATCAGGATTTACAAAATTTCCCTTCTATTTGTCATTCCAAGAATTTTTATACCATTGGATGGCTCTGATGCCTTAGGATTTTAGCTTTTCTATTTTTCAAACCCTGTACTGCTTTAGGGTATAGCTCTAAAACTCCATGGCTTGTCAAGTACTGTTCTCCCATTTTATTCAGACAAAACAACCCCTCTAGGTCTGTAATTCAAGGACACCCTACTTCCCCAGGACATGAAAAGTATAAACAAAAGGGAGTTGAGGGAGATCAAACTGGGGGTATATGACTTCATTGCCTGAAGCTGGTAATTGGAGGATTAACCCCTGATATGTAAATAAGCCAAACTTAAAATTGTCTGAAAAACTTGTGACCATCATCCATTTTGGGTGTAGCTGCTTGGAAGCTTTTGGCTGCCCAAGTGTTGTCTATTGAAGGCCATTTCATTCTATTAACCTTGTCTAGCCTCTGTTCTAGGTAGCCACTCCAAAGCTCATATAAAACGCTGTATGCAAAAAATGAAATGTCAAAATACTCCAGGAACCTGAGCCTGTGCTAACCACAGTAAGTGGACAATGCCAGTGTGCCATGCCATACAACCCAGTAGAAGCATTAGGGAATCTTCCAAGTGCTCAGGATTTTAGACTGAAGATGCCTACTGCCTGCATGGCTGGGAAGACAGACAGAAATAATCCTCAGGGTTTGCTTAGAGATTGTTTTTAGGAGAATGCTCACAGACATCTTGAAGTCCCAAGAACACAAGGATTAAAGAAAAACAGAAAAATAAAATGCAATAGGAAAACACTGGATAGTCTCATTAAAGGCACAAAGATGAATTCAGCACTACGGGCTTTACATTCACACTCTGCAACTGAGTTGGAATAATACCATTGTTTGAGAGCAAAAATAGGTGATAAAATGTGACAGCTGGGGCTTGTTCAATGCCTGAACTTCTGTCAGGGCTATAAAATTCATCAGATTCTTTAGAATAACGTGACTAAACCTGGTTCTTCCAAGTTTCCTTTGATTGCCTGCCTGGATATGACAGCTAAGCACTGCTTTGTTGGAAGTGGATTTCTAGGACAGAGACCCCTTCCACAGGCAGAACAAGGGTAACCTCTGAGGCCTGATAGGCAACACTGGCCATGGCCAGCTGTTACTGGCCAGTAATCTACTCAGAGACAGTAACAGTCACCTTCCCTACAAGCTTTAGCCCAGGAACACATAACTGAAGTGACTGAGCCAAACATCTGAGAAGTCTGTATTATCTGCAATTATTGCTCGACGTTACAGTGGGCAATTTAAAAACATTTTCATTTTTGCTTACATTAATGATCAATTGGTGGTTAGAGGAAAAAGTCATGCTTGTCTCCATGCAGCGGTCTATCATTTCATTCATAATTTATTATCACTTGGAGTAACTGTAAATAGCAAGAAAACAAAATTTTCAGGAAAATATTTGCATTTTCTTGGGTATAAATTTCACTCATAAATGTATTTTTCCCTTTCTCTGGCTTTACAATACACTATTCATCTTCCCTACAAGATTCAGCACAGGAATGCATAACCCAAGTGACCAGATCAAACATCTGAGAACTCAAGTGTTTTTGATATCTCTGATGAGAATGGAAAAGCTCTGCGTGTCCTCACTCATGCAAGTGAGTAAGAGCAACCATGTAAGGTGTTAAATATTCTGTACTAACGAACATTTTGAAAAGCTTAAGCAGAGAATTTGTAGTTATTTCTGCTCAAAGGATGCTGGTCTTCCAATGTTTTAAGGAATCTGAAAGACATTAATTCTTAGAAAGGGAAGCTTAGGAACAAATCTAGGCCCTGATAAGTATGTTGAATGGGTCTTTTGTGATCAGAGCCAGAATTTCCCCAGGGAATTTGCAGTGAATATAAAGAAAAATATTTCACTGTCACACAATTTTTTGCATATTCCCACTACATCTCAGAAAACAGCAAGAGAAATTGCACTGAATCTGTATTTGAATGTTCTCTGCATTCAGTCAAGAGCCTTTCCTTCCAATCATGTTTAAGATGCTGTTATTTATAACTCTGAATTTGGAGTTTGCTTTTTGTGTTTGTAGGAAAAGTTATTCTGTGGTTTGACTAGTAATCCCCTGTAGTTGATTAATTTCTAATGAAAAATACCATTTCTGTGTTTTCATTTTGTTCTCTGCAAATTTTATGATCTGTTGAACAAACAGCATTTCAAAAGTATATGTGATAATTGAAGTAATGTAAATAGTTTTGATTGATTTTGATAAAATAATATGATTGGGTTTTATTATCTGTGTCACTCAGCCTGGCATTCACTTATTTGAAAATTAAATATGAACCTGAGTTGATATGATGCAGCAGTATTTAGGATCTGTGCAATGATGCAGTTCTAAAGCAAATCTCATCCTTGTGTCTGTTGTCAGCTCAGTTCTTGGAGAAGTTGTTCTGCTTAGCTGAATTCCTTTTAGAGGAAATTGAACCAAAATCTTTATTCCAGGTGTGCATCAAATGTCCTTCTATCTCTAGAAAGACACAGTGATCTAAATGAATCCTTCAAGCAGTTTTGAAATGTGCTTGTGGTGGAATAGCTGCCCTAGGTAGGATCGCTGGTCTAGGGGAGCCAGGCTAAATCAAGTCCAAACCAAACCCCATATGGATATGGAATGGACACTTGCTGCTGTTGAGGCAGGGACAGGAATGAGGAGACTCTATCTTCAGAAGGCAAAGAATGATTTCCATTAACAAGAAGCGTTCCTCTTTTATAGCCAGGATTGCTAAGGTGAAATATGATTGTTTAAAGTGAAAACCTTTCACACCATTTCTGCACTATGAGTAGTATGCAGTGGTAGAACATACCTATAAACAATGTGAACAGAAAGAGAGATAATAATTGTTTTCATTCCTTCTCCTAATTTTCTCCAGCTAGGCCTGGAAGAATTCTCTCTCTTTTCTCTCTGCCTGAACTGAGAATATCCAGACACTGGGGACTTCAGCACTATCTGCTTTGCCCTTCTGCTGTGTCAAAGCAGATGCTAAACTAGAAATTGCCTTAGTGTCCCGCTATACTCAGCAGAGAGGAACAGGTCAGGCAGCAGGTCTATGTTACACACCACTTGGCTTGGAGTAGGAGATTTTACTTCTTTACATTATTAATGGATTATACAGTGGCTCAGATGTCAGTCTTTTAAACACCTAAGTTAAGGCAGATGAATCCCATCACCTTGGTTTTTTGCTCATGGCTCTCTACTGAGATGTTCTCAGATGGTTCCATCTCCCAGCTAGGTAGGATGGTTTCAGATGGAGAAAGAGGATTGCACGTGCTGTCTTTTTCAGTGCCCATCTTTTCATTCTTGCCTTATTCCTCTGTGGTTCCTGCTCAAATGCAGGTTTGGAAGGAAATGGAGGAGTTGATCTGAATTTGACCCTGCTGAAATCAACAGCTGAATTGCCCTTAGTTCACCTGGTGCAGCTCTGCCTGATTTAGCTTGTCTTTCAAAGTGCTTGGTACTTCTGTAAATCAGATCCCAGGCACCACGAGCTGAGGAGCACTCAGCTGGCGATAACCACTGAGAAGGGAGTTTGTATGACTCGCTTGGCACTTCTGAGCAACAGCAGGAAGGATGGGATAAGGGCGCTGGTGAGCATCCAACATGGTGTGGCCACAGTGGTGTCCTTCATCCTCCTCCTGTAGCAGAGCAAGGGCTGAAGAGTCACTCTGTCTGTGTCTGTGGCTCCTGTTCAGGACTAAAAGGGTTTGTCTGATAAAGGCCCTGTAGGAAACTGGTGTATGAGCACATCCTGAGGGGCTGTCATGGGATGTATGGAATACCAGTGACCTTAGTCTTGGCAGGTCCTAAATTCTCTTTGCTTGGCTTCCCAACCTTAACAATGCTCTCTAACTTACTTCTGTTACCTTGGGGTTTTTAGGCTCATAAACCGCCACATGTATCCACAGAAATCAGTCCTGTGACATAGTCCAGATACTTCAGCTGGCCTTATAGCCTCATTGAGCCCGTCTTGAGCCTAACTCATAGACTCAATTGTCCATGCAGTTCCTTCAATCCATTCTGTCTTTAAATTTTATTTCATATAACCTATCCAATCCAATATCACACTGCAGCCCTTTCTTAACCCTGCATCACATACAAAATATATTTATTTGTTTGATTTTCCTGTGCAAATTAGCAGATGACTTACAAGAATTACTATGCATGCTTTATGTCTTGATTTAACACATTTTTGCAAGTGAAAAGCCTGGGAGGGAGAGACAAAGGCATCATTGCATGGGTGCTTTGAGTTGTTTTGCTGGGAATTTATTAGACTAATTGGGCATCACTAGCACAATGATTAGCTAAAATGAGAATCACCATTTTATTTATTTAGAATTTACAAGTATTAGCATGGCAACACTTGAGCTGCTGGCTGCTGGTATTTTTATTCCCCTTTTGATATTTCCAGATTCTTTACTATTTTTTGTATTGCAACAAACTGTGGTAGGAGAGATTTTTGCAAAGCTTTCTGTTGAAATGGAGAAGTTCCCCATCAGTGTCATTTCTGACAAGAATGGAAAGGTTTCCAGCAATTTCAATAATTGTCCACAGAGCAACTGAACAACTGAGCCATGTGTAACAAATTGTCCTAAACCATCTAAGAGTTAGTGTGTAAATCCAGGAAAAGTTGAACAAATTCAGCATAAGCTTTCAGGAATAAATTACAGCACAGGGCAGCCTGAGTCTTGATGATTTCTGCGCTGGCAGTAGTGGGAAGTGCCTGTCTGCAATTTGAAGGTGTTCTCTATGCCAACCCTTTTGCAGCCTGTCAGTAATTAGCAGCCTGTGGGTATGTAGACCTGGGAAGGGTAATGTCAAGCCTCAAATTTTCTTGAGGAGTGCACCCTGCTAAGCTATGCTGAGACAAAATAAGTGCTTGCCTGCTTATTATCAACTTTGACATTACAAAAAATGCACAGACATCCCCTATTTTTCTTTAACCAAGCATGAGCCTCTTCACATCCTTCTGTCACACAAAACATGTTGGTATCAGCACATCTGTCACATGGACTCCCTGCGGAAAAACCACAGCATCTGATTTTCCAGCTGCACCTGGGTGCTCTCACACTGCTCTTTGCTTCAGCCCAGCTCCAAGCACACCCTCTGCAAATAATAAATTGGCTCAGGGACATCACCCTGGCCAGGTCTCTGCCTCCAGAGAGTCCACAGGCAGAGGCAGTAAAGGTTTTGGATGGGACTCATCTTCCTTACTCGTCTAAGCATCCTTGGCATCCTCAGGGGGAAATGGCTGAGCATAAATTCTCCCTGCCAGACAGGCATGCCCTGCCTGGGCTAAGGAAACTGCTGTTTTCTTTTAAATGCATGCTTTGTTTCTCAAGGGAGAACTGTCCTTTTTATTTCATATTTATTTTTATGCAGTCTGTCTGTCAGTCTTCCCTCCAAAATTGTGATTATATCAGACAACTTCAGCCAAATTTAAAGAGGGCTTCTATTCATTCTGGATCTGCTATTTACCGCCTGCTATTTTCATCTGCTGCCACCTGATTCTTGTATCAGAAGAGACAGTGAACTGTCACTGCCTCTGTACCTTTTCTCTGTGTTCTTTTCCTTCCAGAACATCTGTGTATAAACTGCAGTCAGCAGAAAAAATAGAATGCCAAATAATTGTCAAAATAAAGTAAGACTCTTAATCCCCACATTCTAAATTGGCATGGATTTTTTGGTTTAAACATTGCTTGGACTGAGCACCTGGTAAGTGTTTTAAGCAGCCACTGAATGACATGCTGTGTACTGCTCTTTTCAGATTGCAGAGCTGCTGTTCATGAACAAGTAATTTCTGGCAAGATGACATAAAATTACAACTCTGCCAGTCTAATTCTCAGTACTCAATGCTAAAGTGAACAATACAAAAGTACCTGAAAACAAAAGAGTCAAATCTCACTGTGCTCAAAATCCAAAATAAGACAATCGTATTTCAAAAGTATGTATTAAAATGAATTGTGAAGAGAGGAAAGACAAGAAGGGAAAAGCTGGACTTTGCTAGTGCTGAGGAATGGATTAGGGACCCCTGAAACTAAAACCTGACAGCCCTCCCTGACAGAACTCTGTAGGGATGAGAAATTAGTCTGGTTTTAGGGAATACAGAAAGGCATCTGAGCCATTTACACCAGATGATGGTCACATCCTTAATTAATTTTGAAACAGATACTGGAAATTTACCCCGGTAAAAATGGACACCACTTTCCTAGCATATAATGGAGGTTAGGGTGAATATACTGACCTGCAGTACTTCATGTGTCATCCATACCTTTATCCATAACCTTCCAGTGAGCTGTTACACACTGATGTACAATGGGTTTGAGCCTGAAGTGGAACAGGATGAGATTTTAAGCAACTGGTTTCCAGAGCAGGAACAATGCTTCACTGGGGCTGATTTTTATTAATGCTAGTAAGGAAAGTTTAAAATGAATGCCTTTCATTAAAGCAAAAATCAACAGCTATTATTAGCTAGTTCTATATAAATATATATGTATCACTAAAGCTTACTCTGCATATGAGTAGCTCTTGTCTCCATTAAAGATAATCCTCAGTGACACAATGTACTTTGGCTTGCTTTTTCCCCCTTCTGTCTCCCACTGACAAATGTGCATGACTTCGAGGAAGGAAAAGCAAGAAACTCATTCCAGAACACATTTGTCAGTCATCCTTGTAGTGCTAGTGATTTAGATTTGTGACTTAGAGCTGGTAGTATTAGTATATAATTAGCTCTGAAAGATTTGACAATTAAAAGATTGAGTTAGAAACACAGAAAGAAAAAAGTGTCTGTTCTTTAGTCCAGTCTGGACTGTTTTCTTTACCAAGTGCATCTTCAATTTTTCCCAATTCTAAACTGTAATACAGGGCCTAGAGTGCAGAAAGAAAAGGTCATCTTTTATCTCATAAATCCCAATCTAGTGATGGGACACAAATTATTAGATGACAAAAATCACCCTTAAAATGAAGCTGTGCATAATGAGCCTGGTTGAATGGTAACAGGTATTACTCCATAAATATTCTGTATTTAGTACAACAGAAAATGGCTTTGAAGTAATTAAAAAATATACTCATATGAGACCAGGTTTTTCCTGTACTTCCACCATAATAATCTCAGGACCCTGTTACTGTTTTTGTTTCCTCCTTCTAAAATGTTATCCACATTGAGGCATCCTGGACCCCTACCCCTGGACAAGCCTCCCACAGTTCCACAGCATCGCTGCAGTTCTTCCCTTTTATTCATACATCTGGGAAGAAGCCTCTTCCCAGCTTCTACTTTCCCTGCAATACACTGTTTTTCCTCACTCCCTGCTTTTTACTCATCTTTTGGCCTGAAAATCAAGGAGAATGACATGAACTGATGTGGATGGTGATTTCCTGACCTACACTTCTGCTGCTGCCAGGCAGAAGAGGGGATGGCTGAAGTTATCCTGTCTCTGTGGAGGAGCTGATACAAAACTTACAGCAATTCCTTCAAGATCTGTAATGGGATGGACCAAGGATTGAAAAAAAAATTGCTAAAGAGCACTGGCAGGGATGATAGCCTGGAGAGCAGCAAGAACCTCACCTTCTTGCAAAGTGTTTCCACTTTTTCCCCTTTACCCCTCACACTGATACAGTCACAAAGATCATTAGATGTTCCTACAGCATGTGAGTTTTCTTTTCAAGGGATTAGTGATGCTGGCTTTACAGAATCTGTCGTGTCCTTGACAGAGGACATCTTTCCAGGCGTCTGAGTGTCTCACATAGGATGAAAAACCCATTGTGGAAACCAGAAGAAGTATCATGATAATTTATTCACTGGTGAGCCAGGATGTGAACAGAGACCTCTCCAAATCCATCACCTGGCAAGAACCTTCTATCGCTGCTGCTCCAGTCTGATCTCAGGTAAAAATACCCTGGAAGCTAAATTGCACTTGGAGGCAGGGATTGTCTTTTCAGTCTGTGTTCACACAAAACCTGCCAGAGAGCACTGATTCATCTTTGGGCTTCCTCTGAAGTACAGTCACATAGACATAATGATATCCTTACCTGGTTCTGCCCTCCAGCCTGTTCTGTACAAAGCAACATAACATTGCATTACAGCAAAATAATGCAAACAATGTAATAATTTGTCCTCCAGTTCCTGTTGTAATATATAAGCCAATGTGTGAAGTCAGGCATTTTACACAAAATTGAGATTAGAAGAATGACAAGAGTTGAACAAACAATAGCCATGAAGTGTTGTCCAATGCTACCTGTCTTTCCAGTGTGACACTTATCCTTCCATTGTCAGTACTCACACTTGTATGTAAGCAAATCAAGCAATGAGGCACAGGAAAAGGTAAAGGTGAGTAGACAGAGGAGCCTCCTTCTTCTCCAAACTGCTGTTTGTTCCTCCATTTAGTAGCCTTCAATTTAGACACAATTTTTAAAGCAAACCTGTGAATAACTCTGTGGACACTCAGAAACCAAACAAGATGGACATATGGCCAGCCCATTTGCACAGTGGAGTGCTCTTATTTAATTATAATACCATTTCCCTATTGGGTTTCTGGTACATTAAAAATGCTTCTCTGCATGTTGCAGCATTTTAGCTGTGCTGTGGAAATTAAGGGTTGTGAATTGATTTGCATCTTTACAAGAGAAAGAAGTGCTAAAATAAGGATAAACATCATACTGTGCTCAAAATAACTTTAAAATTCCTTTTCTGGTCTGTGCATCCACTTTTTTTTTTTTTTGCCTGAGTTGATGAACCTTTTCCATTGTATGATTCTGTTTGTTTCAGATATCTTTGCTTTTTAAAGAGAGTTTTGGTTTCAGTTTGTATAAGCATCCCTCTGGGTTCCCTGCTGCTTGATGTATAGTGGCCTCTTGATCAGAATCACTACACTCTGTCCTTCCGAAGTATGATTCAAATGAGGCATTTGAAAGTAGTTGTAAAGCTCTCCAAAAGTGTAAGCAGTTTCAAACTCCACTGCAATCCCAATGCAAACAATGGTGTTACAGTGAGCAACCTCTCTCCAGCCCACCTCCAAAAGTTGCCAAGCAAATAAAATTAAATTAAAGATGAATCCCATCTCTCTCAAAACTAGGAAACCTCATGCACTCCCTTTCACCCCTGATATGGGGAAAAGCCTGCACTGGTGCCATTGCAGCTATCAGATGTGCTTCAGTGAGGACAAGGGAAGAATTCCAAAGGGAAGTCTTTGGGCCCCTGTCTGTGTCCTTCTACCAGTTCCACATCAAATTCTGCCCTCAGATTATCTGCCTCCAACTCCTACTGGAAAATGTCAGAAAGATTTATGGGCAAATAGCCAAGGGCAGAATTTGGCAGTGATAATGAAAAAGCTCCCAATTAGTGTCAGATAAAGATGACAGACTCGATCTGTCTTTGAGAAAGCTGAAGCCTTTTGTGTGCTATGTCGTTTTTTAGCTGTGCTCTCAGGTCCCTTTCACTCGCCTTCACTTACATCAGCTGTGATAAAACGAAATTGCTGAGGCAAAGCAATTACACTGAAAAGTGCTTGTTCTGGCTTGGCCCTCTCCTGTTATGTTATTGAGGGCTGGACTTGCTCCTGACAGAGATGAACGTGTTCTGTCTGTATCTCTCCTTCCCAGGAAATAAAAGTGAAATATGACACAGATTCAAGGAAATAAGATCACAAAGCTTGCCTTGTCTGCTTTTCTGCCCATGAAGCCTAGGATATTCAAAATTTTTATGACCCAGTTGGCTTTCACAGCTCATTCAGTCCTGTTTATGGTCAAGCCTCTGTCACACTGATAGAGGAAATGCCACATTCTCCAGAAGGAGTATGAGGGAAGACAGTATGGAGCTCCTCTGTGACAATGATGAGTTCTCCTCAGGGTGTTCTCATACAGAATACTGCCAGAACACTGTGGGAACATTCCTGACTCTCTGCTCAGCGTGGGTGAGGCTAGACTCGGAGAAAAATTCCTACTTCTGAGCTTTCCAGTTATGGTGGTGCATCTGCCCCCGCCCTTGGGACTGCTTTTTGATTGCTGGAATTGCTGTTGGGAATTTGGCATTTGTGTCATGAGTTGGGCAGTGAAGCATCCTTTGACCACACTGGAAGCTCTTGCATGGCTAAAGTGAAAGCAGCACTGACCATACCCAGAACTCCTGGTGCCTGGCTGAGGTGAAGGAGGAGAGTGTAACTAAGTCACTGTTTTAAGTGTAGTAAGTTCTACAGAATCACTTTATAAATGTTAAATTAGCCAATGATTAAGTGCTGCTAAACCCTATAGACATAAAATGTTGACTAGGTCAGGAATGGTAAAATTGGACTCAGCCACATCCAGACCATGTGTAGGGTTTAGAAAGCAAGGGGCCTTCTCTGGAGCAAGGTGTCCTGTCATGAAACTCATGGCTCAGCAGGAGGGTCTCCCTTATCCTACACACCCTGACCCTTTGCATCCCCAGTCTCGGTGCAGCTCATTCTAAAGTGGTTCCAAGCCTATTTTTCTTTGTGTGATTAGCCTGTGTACTAAGTAACAGAGTGACATCTTGCCACAAAACTTTGTTGCATTTTCCACAAATTTATGTTAACATCTGCTTTTGACAACTCCTTTGATGGTGATTCTTTAACCAACTTAAGCCACTCAATTGTGACAATTTGGTGTAGTCATCTGTATCCTAAATTAGGATTTGTGACACCTATAAGTTACATGGACTCAGATAAGGAAGCTGTGTGACCTTGGGAGACTTTTTTACAAGTCCCACCAGTTAACATCATCCTTTGCATCTTGTACCTGTTTTCTGGCTATATTCACCCAATGCTGGTCCATACAACCCCTTCCTTACGTAATTGCTCTGTCCTTTTCAGTAAATATTCTTGTACTACCTTCACTGATGGGTCAAATCCCAGCCCAGGAAATCATTAGTTATCTGCTTCTTAAAAGTCAGGATTGATCCTACCAAAGGCAGCAGAAGTTTTCCTGCTGGTTATGTGGAAGTTTGGGTTCATCCCAAAAATTCCTGAATGATCACAATTCCCCACATCAGTTTGCAGTTATTCTGCAGTTATTTCAGTTATATTACATCTGGTAGTTTTGATCCACTTTCAGAAGCTTAGTTCTTCAAGGATCTGCAATGTGGCAGAAAAGGCACCTAAACCACGGGACAAGTCTCCACTGGTTGTGGTCAGCCTGTGCCTCAGTCACTGCAAAACAAACCTCTCTGTCTCTGAGACAGGTTTCTCCTTCTCTCCCTTCACTGGGGTGTGCTGTGTTTTATAGGTATATTTGTCAGATAAACCTACAAAATGCAGTATGATCTGACAGTGGTTGTTCACTTATTTCAATCTGTTTTGATACTTAATCCAGATTTCCATCTTATCTATAAAGCTTTTTCCCTCCCCATGTCTCTTTGCTTTTTAAAAGAATGTTTTTCTACATTGAATTATTTAATTTTATAAAATTTTCCAAGTGACTTGGCACAAACATTTTTCAAATCACTTGGGATATAAGTATCTGCATCACATTTGTTCTGTCTTCCCATTACGTGCAAGCTATCAGGCAGACACCTTGCAAATACAACATTCTCTCAATCTCTCTTGAAATTTCATCACATTCCTTTAAAGAAGCATTAATGTTCATACATTGGAAAATATCTATCTTAGTGCTGAAATTCACTGGCACAGTTTGTGTTTTATATCCATGATTTCCAGGTCTTGCTGCGAGTGGCCTTGAAATGTCATGCAATTGGCTGGTAACAGTGGCCATGCTGGGCTGTTGATCCTGCATTTCATATATTTCTTTACACCATAGTCTTTATTTGAGAAAAAGCACCCACTAAGTCTTTTTTACTCTCTTTTCACCTCCTGCCTCTAATACTTTCAGCCCCTGGCATGCACAGAACTGTTGCTTCTCCGTGACATCCTTGAGCTTGGATCTTTGAATGCCTCCAGCATGGAGGAGGTGAGTGGCAGCTGGGTGTGGAAGTGAGCAGTGGCTGTGCTGTCAGACACCTTCTCTGCCTCTGCCTTCCAACGTGCTCTGCTGCTGGCCAAGGCACGAGCTCTGATGGATTGAGGGGATGTAAATATGTCCCTGGCAGGTGTTCTAGTGTGTTCTAGTGAAGTGGAAATCCTCAGCTTCCTTCATGGAATTTTCTGCCAAAAATCAGAGCAAAAAAGGGTGTGATCACTCTTGGCACATTTCA
Source organism: Chloebia gouldiae (assembly GCA_003676055.1). NCBI lineage: Eukaryota > Metazoa > Chordata > Aves > Passeriformes > Passeridae > Chloebia > Chloebia gouldiae. The sequence goes on from QUSF01000002.1 coordinate 30,666,730, forward strand.
ATTTCTGGCAAAATAGGCTCCAAATGCTGTAAATTCATGTAAAAATGTGTTCTCTTCTATGAGCACAAGACAAAGTCCAAGGAAAAACCAAAACACAGCACAACAAACTTCCTTGAGGGAAAAGCCAGGTGTACCAGCAATCTCTAAGGAGACAGTTACATCCACCTGGGAATGTCTGCTTTTTCCTCTGGCTTAGATTGCTCTCCCAGCCAGAGGGGAGCATGGCCCTGTGACTGGAAAATGGGGTGGAAATGGGGTGGTGGGGTGCAATACCATTCCCTTTGTGCCCCAAAGGGCTGCCCATGCCCTTAATGTGGTGTCAGTGCTGGGCTGACCACGGGGCACTTGAGCACTCCCCAGTTCTTGGCCCCTGACTGGGCTTCCCAATCTTTCCCTGCTCTCCCTGCTGGCATAGGTACTGACATGTGCCATACTCCCCCAGGATTCTTCCCCACATTTTTTTTTTGGCAGCAACTGAAGCTAATCAGTTCATCTTCTGCCCATCACAGTTCACTCTCTGATGATACTAATCAAGTGGTGGGAGGATTTGTTATGGCTGTCAGTTATACACTGATAAAAGCAATCTCATTCAGTAGGAGGAAGCACTGCAAAATCTAATTATGGTTTTGTAAGGAATAGATGGGTTGGCATCTTACTGGTAGGATGTGCCCTGGTATCAGGAAGCACAATATAATCATAGACTCATAACAAGAGATTTCCATTCAGGATTAGTAGGACCCTAAACAATGAGAATTTGCTCATAACAGAGAATGTGCAAATAGGATTTTCAGTTAACAGCAGTGTTTTCCAACTGACATTGTGTACAAGCTTTTTTTCTTTTTTTTTCCTTTCAGTGTGAGCTTTAATGCAGACATAGAAGTGGTAAATTAAAAACAAACAAAAACAATTATGAAAGCCAATTAGGAATATATTTAGTGTGAAAAAGAACTCTGTGGATATATTATTTGTATTCTGTGCCAGAGAAATCTGGTGCCCTGCACTACCAGTGACTCCTGATTCCTTGATTTGATGGGGTAGTCTGCTCACAGGTAGTACAGTTAAGTCATACCATTTAAAATAGTCTAAGTTGGATAAAATAGGACAAATTTACTTCATTAGAATTAAATTGGTCTGATTTGCAGCTTCTCCTGCAAATTACACATATATAAACCAGGATAAAACATTTTTAAAGGCACCCACAGGCCAGACCTGTCTTGACATTTATTAGTGGCTAAAATCACACTTCTGCTAATGGAGAAGAAGGAGAGGAGGAGATGGGTGAGAAGCAGGGCAAGGCAGTCTTACAGCTGGGTAGTCACTGCTTGTGCCAGGCAGCTCCCAGTGTTGGATCACACTGTGGGCTACCATCTGCTGAAGTTGGGCACTCCCTTGCCCTTGTAGACCCAGAGGGAAGTAGGGTAGCCCTGGGGTGAGGCCTGAGGTTGAGGACACCCTTTAGGAGAAGGAGTCACCTCCTGCCTCAGGGGAAAGATCTTGGTGATGGCCCAGTGCTTGGTCCTTGGTCCTTGGTGCTGTCCTTTAGTTTGGGAGGTGTGTAAATGTGTGCCTTGCTGAATACAGTCACTGTGAATGCCTGGAGGCTGTTCATCTCCTTCCTCCACTTTTTCAAAGATCTGTTTCCAGCTAACACTGTGCCCTCACTGCATATCTTTTCAAACTGATCTTGCACGTGGAAAACTGCCCCAGACTACACTGACATGCCTGAATAGGTGTGAAATATCTCAGCACTGCAACAATGCAACAGCTTCTACAAGTGTCTCAAAGGAAGGGGCATAATGTACATGAAAAGTCACTGCTGGCCCAACAAACTTGCAAGGCAGTGCCTCTAAAAGTTGGGAGAACACAAACAGTATTCTGAGCTGCAGCATGTTGCCCTTCTCTGCAAGCAGAGAGATGGCCAGGTCCTGCTGCCTGTCCTGCTCAACAGGGCAAAATTGTCTGCTCAGAGCTCGTGCCAAGCTTGAGCCTCGTCCTTTTGATTCTAGTGGGACTTTTCCTGTGGTCTCAATAAAGCATGAGACCTTCTGGAATCAGATATACATATTTAGAAATGATTGTAAGAAACCCTAAGTGAGTGGCTCCCTGATGCCCTCAAGGAGGCAACAAATGCAGGATTTCATATTAGCTATGAAAATTACATTTGCATACAACTCTCTGGAGAAGTCTGCTGCTGGAGATGTGATGTTGATGTAGCTTTCACAGCTCTGCACTACCACACACCATAATAATCTTTGCAGAGAGCATCACTCCATAATGCCCCCCACAGAACCCCCTCAGCAGCAGGAGGTCAGTCATGCCTGTTCACTTACAGAGGGAGGCAAGGGGAGCTAGACAGCAAGTGAAGACTGCAAGGACTAAAGCTCACGTAACACCCAGCCCTCATGCTGGGCAGAAATACTGGGTGGGAAATGTCTTCCAGTGAAAAATGTTAGTCTGACAACATTAAAAGTGCTCTGGAAACGGGCAGGTAGTCAGGTGAGCAGGCAGCTCTCCTAGATTCCTGCACACCTGGTTCTATCTGTCCTGTCCAGATCCCCCAGATCCCACCTCAAAGGTTGTGGGCACAGCTGAATGCAGAGTTATCTGCTGCTGCTGACAGCTTGACTCTGATAACAATAGCAGTTTAACTGGTAAAATGATTTCTAATGAATACTGTATGTGATCTTTTTATTTTCCAACTATAATTAGAATCAGAAAAATGGTAATTCCTCATATTTTTATTCCTGTGCAGAAGAGATGAGGCCTTTAAAAGTACAAAAATCTAAATCAACAGAAAACTGTACATTAATTTTAATTATTGTCAAAGAATTAAGAAAAGGCCTCTTGCATTCCCCTATCAGCATTTAAACAATAAAGATAACTACTGTAATAATTATTTTCCTTGCACAATTGCTGAAGACAATAATTAAAATGGTTTAAACATCACTGGAGACACTTTGGGAAATCAGCTGGTAGGGAAGGTACAGCTGTTCAGATAACACCTCTTTTGGCAAGAAATTCAGTACAAGTCTCTTATAGACTGTCATGTTGTTTATATTAGTTGAATGAACTTTGATAAATACTAACTTACAGAAGGTGGCCATGCAGAATTGGTACCTGTTACTTGCTGAGCTTTGCTATGATGAAGGAAGCTCCTTGAAGAGTAGATAGAATAGCCAGGAAGAGAAGGCTTTGTTGATCAGATTTTGAGGCACAGGGAGACTTAACATCATGGTCATTCATCCTGTTTTTATATATATATATACATATATGCCAATTAACAAATGTATAGAAAATGTCCTGTTACAAAATTGGGTATTACCTCATTATTCTGTCAGTATTAAACTGATCCCTTGCTTGTTAAAAAGTCTTGGTTTTTTTAGTGTTTCTGGGGCTATTCATTGTGGTGGGTAGAATTTGGTAAAGCCTTGAGGGCTTATAGCATAGACCCAAAGAGAGCTTATCACTGAGAAGGTAACAGACATGACTGAACGAGACTACAGCACTCTAGATCTAACAGAGGAGTGACTTGAAAAAGGTCATTGCAAGGATCACTGGTAGAGCCAAAGAAACAGATCCTGAATTTCAGGGCCTGGATATAATTAAAACTGCATAAAAATTAACCTTTCCTAGTAGTAACTGAAGTGACTAGCTGCCTTTCCTCCACCATTGCACCAATGAAGGGAAATGTAGAAATGCAGACTAAAAATATGGTTAAGGACATAGCTACCCAATTTGTGGAAATTCATGAGGGTATGTGAAAGAGTGGGGCTAAATGAATCTCTGCTTTCAGGTTTGAATCACTAGTTAGAACCCTCCAACCTGGTTTCCAAATTCTGCTCCTTTTTTAGATATATTCCCAAGGTGCCATTTCCAAACAACTGCAATAAATTAACTGGGGACCAAGCCAAAGACTTACTGCAGTGAGAAAAGCCTTTTGCTCACTGTAAAGAGCGGGTGCTTTTAACACTGAATGTTATATCCAAAAGAATGTAATATCCTCCCTCACACAGTCATGATCCAACCTGTAGTCCCATAAAAAAGGGGATTGGCATTAAATTTAGAGAACAAGGGAGCTTGTCACGGCCAGCCAGAGGTGTGGCCGGGGTGCTGGGGGGAATGGCTGGAGCCGTGTGCTGTCAGCAGCGTGTGGGATCAGACACAGGAGAAAAAACAGGCTCGGTGCAGATGTGAGCCAGCCCTTCAGCTCCCGAGGGCTGGCAATGTGTGTGCTCATCAGCAGGCGTCACTACGCTATCGGCTGCACGAGTGTCACACCATGGCTGTGAAATCGCTTCATTTTCAGCCTGTACGAGAGGTTGTTTTGCTGTGTGCTCCAGGGGAATATTCCTGGATGGATCTTCCTTTCTTTCTCTTTTAACTGGCTTATCAAAGAAGCTACCTTTCTCCTTGCTACTGAAACACTGCCCTCAAAATGTCTCCTTGGGATTTAATGATATGCTTGAGACTTCTATCAAGCATTTGGAATTGCTCCAGACACAACGTTAGTAGATAGTATGTGATTCAAAGCCCCAAAGCCTGTGATAATTAATTCTCCTTGTTGTCTGATGTTGGCATGCTGTGTACTAGCTATTACAATATTAACAGTGTGAGCACAGTGGCAGTGAGTGGAAAGATGCATTTGATGTCTCACTGTGAGCTCTCTATTACCAGGGAGCTCCCTGGTGTTACAGCAAAAGAGTTAGGGAGGAGCGTGAGTTACAGATGATCAGGTAGAAACGTTGTCCAAAAGGTGCTCTGAAGACTGATGCCTACCATGGATTTAAATGATCCTGGAGGATAATTCAAGGATTAACACTGAGTTGCCTCTTTCTTAAATGGGGGCCAGCTGAAGATGGCCTGTGGATAGGGGACATACTTAGATTTTCTGAAAAGCCAAGCCAATTCACAGATGGAGCATTAGCATAAAGCACTTTCTATTCGATGCTGTGCTTGGTCTTGCTAAAAGGGCTATGCTTTCAAAGTCCAATGAGTCCGAGTGAAAGACCTCAAGGGCACAAACTCCCAAAGTGAGCAGATGGAGACAGGGAAACAAAGGGATTGAGATCAAAGTTAAGAAAAAAAGAGTGACTCTTGGATAACTGTGTATCTCATTTGGCAGACTGAAAGAAAAATTGCCTTACAT
>QUSF01000002.1:30672275-30723631 GCA_003676055.1 Chloebia gouldiae
TGCCAAATTCAGTAAATATCACAATTGCACCAGAAAATAACCTTTCATTATTAGTACAGGTTTAATATCTAGTTGGAAAAAAATATGTTAGGTAAAGCTGTCTTCTGGAAGGAGGCAACGTTTTCTAATTATTTATATTTCAGTTAAATAAAACGCAACTTGTGAATTGCCATCTGTTGTCATTAGCAGTATTTGCCACTTATTCTCTGCATTCATTCAAATCTCACTTTTAGGGGCTGGCACTTCCAAAACTTTCAATCCTGCTTTTTTTGCCAAATATTGACTGCTTTAGACTCAAACTGCTTTCAACATGGATTTTTGTGGGTGGTGAATCTCAGCACAGATTTCAATGTGTTTGTACATTATAGCCACTCACCATACATGATTGTAAAAATAATAGCATCAACAAAAGGTACAACAATGACATCTCATCATGATGCAATAACATGTGGGAGTCTTATATGACTCTCCTTGAATCAGGTTATATGCATACAAGGAAACATTTCTAAAAATGTTACATGGAAGTGTCTTTAGAAGCTTCACTTGGCATTTCATTATAGGTCATCATCCTTCTATGTCATTACTAGTACCTTGCATATTAGTTTTGCAAGGCTTTAATTTACACTGTAGAAGGTTTACTTTATTGTGGTATCAATACATATAGAGTCTTAATACTGGATAACACAAACTTTTTATTTGTAGGTGTTTTCAATACAGGTGGTGAGGCATCATTGATATTCAAGGACTGTTGTCAACAATTTATTTTAAGAGTGGGAATTCTGAGAATTTTGATCAAAATATTCAGTCCTGGATTATTTCCCTTTTTGTTTGTTCATTTCTTTGTCTTAGAAGCTGACAATTTTAACTTATAAAAATAAATCTAAATGTTGTGGAAACTGTGAAAGAGCATTGACAAGTGTATTCTTTCCTTTCCAGTGTGACTTGTGGCACTGTTTTGCATTGATCACTGCTGAATGAATTTTACCTCCTTGCTCTCTAGTTGGCACTGGTCTCTTTACTCAGAGAGTGAATTTACTCAAGCCCATTTTGAGTAATGAAGCTGGACTATGACCAGCTTGAAACTCTAAATGCTGGAAGTTAAAAAGGAATCAGTTACGAATGCTTCTACTCTTAAAAGAGTAAATGATTAAATGCCAGCAACTTCTTACCAGTTCACAAAACACTCCTGTCATTAAAGCTTGCTCCTGTTCTCTTTCTGAGCAATGTTCATAGGGAGCTCAGAGCTTTTTCAAACATTTATTTACATTTTTTGGTAAAAAACAATCTTTTGGTTAACTTTAGGACACAGATTTTGTTCTTTCTTCTCTTATTTATATATGTTCCAGTTTTTTAATACATTTGCATTTACTTAATCTGCAGCATTTTAGTAACACTACAGTAAACCCATTTGCCGCAGGAAGAACTGCCTGCTGTGCTCCTCAAAGATGCAATGGTCCATGACACTTGCTTGGTAGAGCTTTCCAGTTCTCCAAAATCACATTATATTTGTGGCATTTCATTCTTAAAGGTTTTGTAAAGGACTAACTGTCTGCTTGCCTGATATATTTGCAATGATACCTGATAGCACTTCATGGTCAGATCTCTTCAGAAAAATCAGATGCTGAAGTACTGGAAATTTCAAGAGCATCAGAAACTCATCTGCTGCTTCTCAAATACATTGGTTTCTACCACTGATAGCAAAATAACCAAAGAAGCACTCTACTTTCTCACATATTCTGTAGCCTCCTTCTCAAGGCCAAGAGCCTGAAAGCAAGTTTTGAGTTTGATTTTAATACAGAGTGTGCATGTCATTCACCTTCAAGATCTCAACACAGTCATGTCTTGCTGGGATTTTTTAAGCCTTGTGAACAGTGGCCATTTTCTTAATTTCAAGTTAAATTATCATACCTACCATGGCTCCTGGGTTGAAATGGGAACCTCCCTTCTCTTGTGTGGGGTGTACATAGAAAGGCAGACTGCCTGAAAGCTCCAGACAAGCTGCCTCTGAAGAAAGGAGATTCAGTCAGATGTCAAAGGGATCACAGCTGCACAGACCTTTGCACCTGCTCTGACACAGTCACAGATCATCTCATATGGGGATGCCTGCAGCAGCAGAATCTTTAGAATAAACTTTTTTTATTTTAGTGTTCATATTAAAGAATATCTCTATGTATATCTGTCCATACTCAGATATATACAACAGATAAAACGTTCATGCAATCACAAACAATGCTCTGGAGTCACACTCTGCTTATTTGTTTGCAGCTGGAACCAAGAGATCTCAGGAATGAAAGTTGAAGGGACATTAATATTCAGCTCTTTTTGCAAAGGTTAAAATGTTTCTGGAGGCAGTGGAAAAGACAAATCATCAGCCTTGTATCATCCTCCATTGGGTAGCAGAGGGGACTGACAGGATTGCTCGCAAGTAAGGAACAGGCAGCAGCAGCATGTCTTAAAGCAGAGGATAAAAATGGCACAGAGCTGTGGAAGAGAAGTGAAGAGGTTCCCAAATGACACAAACATACATGGAAGGTGATTTTTTCAGGGATGTATGTAATGGGTTGAAAGAGAGGTAAGGTGCCCAAGGTACTAATACAGCTGTTTAGCACCTCTGTCACGGTAGCCATGAACATGTCACTCTTGAGACTTGTGGCTCTTATTGTCTAATACTTGACTTAAATCCAAGTATCAGGGCTAAGCTTGCCCCTAAGCCTCGTTCTGCACTCAGTGGATAAGGGAGCACTTTCAGAGGGCAATTCACATAGCCTCCCTTGACTCAGGCTTTTGGGTGGGTTGCATTCATGTTTCCTGGTATCTATTTATCCCCATTAGATATCAAAATAGATATTGCAGTCACTGAGTGACCTGAGACAACTGGAGTTATGATGACTGAACCCTGTCCTTGGAACATATGAAAAATGCATGCTGATCCATGGGGACTCACAGTTTTGGCTACAGCAACTGGGATATTAATGTATGGATATTTAACTGCATTTAATAAGCTGTTATTTTTAGTCTGACACCTATTCTTCTCCTTCATTTTTTAATTTGCAGGAACTGCCATGGAGTATGAATCAATTTGAAGCACATGAAGAGTGAAGGAAGATTGGAAGAAATATCTAGAATAATCCGTCCCATTAAAGTTATTCAATGGATCGAGTAAGGACAAATAGTTCCTGTAAAAAGGACAAGAAGGCTTTTGGAGTATTACAGTGGTATGATATTAAGTAACATGCCTGGAAAATGTGTGATCCACCTCTATTTTCATACAATTAGCTTGTTACCCTCTTTTAGCGTGTCCCACATACTCCAAAACCAGGCTGAAAGCCTCATCCAGCTTTTGGCTATGAACACCTGAAAGAGGTGAAGGTGAGTTTGTTCACTCTCTTCTTTGAGCTCCTTCAGTAAGTGGCCTTCAACTGTTTGCCAACATGCTCAAAGCAATTGTGATTCCTCCATAAGCAAAATGAAGGCAGATTATTTCCCTCTAGCTCTGTAGAGTCCCATAAAGACAGAGAAATTTTGATGGACTGAGTGTATGCCATGTGATTGTGTATAATGTTTTGCTATCTTTGGGCTTTCAAAGCTGAACATGAGAGGTGACGGTATACTGCTGTTTTGGAATTCACCATCAAACAAATAAAGAAATCTTAGTCTATTCCCACAGCTAAAAACACTAAGGTTTTCTCTCTATTCCTCCATCTTTTCACAGAATATCTCACTTTTTTTTATTCTTTGTCAGTTCTCAGCATATCCTAGAGCTCATGTACGGGTTTGGTTTTTTGTTTGTTTTTTTTTTTTTTAATTCAGAAGCATTTTAAATGGCTCCAAAATCATTAATTGCAGTGATTTGATCCTTTAAGAATAATTTCCTGAAAGAAACTTCCCTAAATCCTGCCTATTAGCAAATAGGGCCTTCACTTCAATGAAGAGAAAGCAAAGTTTTTAGGGTGCCAGTGTGAAATTATTATCAAAAAGCCTCCTAGTCCATTGTGGAAATACCAACCACCTGTCTTTCACTGGCTGGTTATTCTGCTTTATCTTTTGTAAGGAAAATAGCATTTCATTCAGGTGGAAAATTTCCCCTGACACCAAACACTATTTTTGAATTGAGGAGGTAGATCCAGAACTTTGTATTTCATCTATAAATCCTATTGCTTATGCCACATGTTAGTTTCTTCCATGCCATGGGTTCTAAAGGATTTTGCATCACCTAACACAAAAACACCATCTCAGACTCCATCTGGTATACATTGAAAGTTTGACCACGTTTTAAAAATTCCGGCTATCTGGCACCCAATGGAACTGGGAATATTTGATAAAAACTACTCCCAGAATTTCTTTGTGGATGGACCTTTCATCACTAACCCTGCAAGGTTAGTTTTGAAAGCAAGTATCTACACTTGTGGGAAGTCCCTCTCCCATACGTGTTGGCTGTCCCAGAGTTATGCTGTGTGTTTATGAAGGCTTTCCCCTGTAGATGTGCACAGACTGCCAGGCAGTGCCCATCAAAGGTGAGAGGCAGTACTGTAGCAGATGACATCCTACTTTTGAAATTTCCTGAAGAGAGGTGGGTCATTTTTCAGGGAAGTGATATTAAATTTCAAGTGTGCTCAGGCTGCCTGGACTTGGCAGACCTTCAGGTTCCTTGTTAATATTGGACACAGACTTTGCCTTCATAATTTCTTTTTACAGCTGGTATCTCTAACTGCAAGGAGCTATTATCTCCTCTCACACTGGGTATATTTGAAGGAAAATGTCTTTTAACACATTTTTATATTTGCCTATCTGTAACTACACAGTGTACCCTTGTAGAGCAAAAGACATTAAATGAGTAGATATCATGAGTCATAATACTGTTAGTCCATCACAATACTTTTTTGTCTGAAATTATTTGGGAATGAGACAAATACTATTTTTACACTCTCTCTGCAAAAAAAATTGATGCAGTGTAACTCAATAAAATTTTTGCCATGCATCAGTAGGTTGGAAAGCACAAAATATTTGCTTTCAATTGGACCCTGTTATTACAGTATTGAGCAAAATGGAGAAATGTGCAAATAAAATTATCTGGCTCCTTCATGCTTTCTCGTTTATAGTAGACAAGGTTATTGCTTCACAGATTTCTGCTGACTAAAATGCCAAAGCTGTCATATTTCCAGGAAAATTATTAAGTAAAGATTAAAAGACCCATGAGATAAAAAATACAGAGGGAAAAGCAGTAAAAGCTGAAAGGGAAAAGAACCAGAAGGAAACGGAGGATAGAAATGAAGAGCAGCAAGAAGATACACGTGGGGTTCCATCTCAGGCATGGCTTCACACCAAATGATTCCCATGTTGCCTGCAGGGATTTCAGAGCCGCCAGAAATCCAAGGAGGAGCTGCTCCTGCCATCAAGCAGTGCAGGAGATGTCTCTGAGCCCTGCAGTGAGAGGCAAGGAGGAAGAATTGTTTTTTCCTGATGAGCAAGAATGTCCCTGAACTCTCCCTACAACCTTCTTGGCATAACAGGGTGAAATGCAGCCTTGTGACTTAGGAACTCCACAAGCAATGGGATAGTTCCATAAAAAGCTCTCTTTGCATGTTCAGCACCATGCAATGTTTCATCTTGCTCAACAATAAGACATTTGATCTAGGAAGGAAGTTCCTCTGCCTTCAGTTTCTTGTCACAGTAACCTGACCATGAAGTTTCCATTTAAAAGAATAATCTAACTTGGTTTAATGTGCATGTGCAGAAAGCTTCTGGATAAATTAGCAATAAAAATACTATATAATTATAAAAACACACAGGCAAATTTGTCTCTAAATCAGTGCACATGTAGTTGCAGACAAAGGTAAGGAGTACTTGGTGAAAGTTAATGTTAAGGTACAACTTCCGAAGGGGTCTGCACCCCCTTGAACGGTATCAATTTGTGTGGATTTTAATGGAGCTTAAACAAACATTTTTGAAAATCCAAGCTGTAGGCCTTTCCCTGGAGTGAGTGATAATATAAAAGAGCAAATGGGCATCTGACACTCTTGTGTTTCAGCAGTCCAACTTCTCCTTCAAAACAATTTTAATTTTGGCTAACTGTAGTGAGTACATCAAGAAAAATTCAACTTGAAACAAAGTCCCTGACCTCCAGTAACACCGCATTACAGATCTCCTTGTAATTTCCCTATGTGGTCTTGCACAAAAAGGTGACACAACATAGTCTTTATTCCTGGCAGCCTGAGGAGGTTTCAGCAGCCTTCTGCAATTGTAAGTATTACTTTTGTATCAGCAAGAAAAGAGCAGAGACATTTAGAAGCAGCTTTATTCATCTGGGCTGCTGTCAATGAATAATATCTCCTTGTTGCTGGTAATAGCATCACTTGCCGAGGAACATTACCATGTAGTTTGTCTTGCTATTTTTGTTTCAGAGTCAGTGGCTGGAAAGCAAAGTAACTTAACAAATGTTCCCTAATCTCTTTCCATTTGGATGTTTCTGATTTTTGGCATGTGCATAAAGTGATCAAAACGCAACCTGAATTAGGCTTTTTACTGTCCAGAACCCTTCATTGACAAACAAACCAGTCCTTTACTTGGGAAGATATAGCATCAGTGAGTTGTAACAATCCTTATCGAAAGTGAGAAACTGAACTTGCCTCATATAAAGTAAAATTTGAATGTTTCTGTTTTAAGTCTCTGTACACAATCAATTTAGATGCAAAAATGTATCATCTAAGAGTTGGTTAGAGCATGGTGCTAATAACACCAAGGTCAGAGGTTCCATCCCACTAAGGGCTATTAACTTAAGAACTGAACTCGATTATTCTTGTGGATCCCTTCCAATTTGGTATATTATATGAACTTCCTTAATTCTGTGATGGGAATTCACAGGCACAGAGCAGCCTAACCATTGCAGCAGCAGCAGCAGCTCCCTTTCCCTGTGTTGTTCACAACATTATACTCATTGACAATCATTCTTATCTGTCCTATTGCTACATGGTGGAGGTAGAGCAGAGAAAATATATATCCACAGGGAAATAAAAGAAAGCAGAATTTCTCTAAAGATTTCTCAGTAAGTCTGAATCCAATTTAGCTTGCTTGGTGTGCTGCAGATGGAGTATGTGATTTGCAAATCTCTCAAGCAGGAGCCTATTTGTTACTTTATTTGACTATTTTACCTGCAATTGCGTTAACAGACTTGTCTGTATCTTGTAAATGGGGTCTATTTATCAACTCACGTCTTCCCTGGTGCTTTGGTGCACTTTTTATTACCTGCTTTGGAGCCTTGTCTGCAGTGCCATTATATACATACGCAGCCCTTCCTCACTTGGAGCTGAACGTGAGATGCTCCACTACATCTGAAACTGGTACTGCCTGTGAGACTTTACATAGTTTTCAGTTTCACTGAATTACCCTGTGATGTGATTTGGTAAACTCACTGCAAACATAAGATATGTGGCTTTAGGTCTCAGCAGGGAGTTCTTTCCCTACTGTGTTTTCTGCTTAGCTGTGATCTGACAGCAAATGTAATTCTGTTGTTTTTATGGGCTTGTATGCTATTATTTCAAAACATTGTGGGCCACAGAGATGATCTGCTCCTCAAATTGGGTGAATGCTTTTAGAAAAGCCCCTCTGAACTTTAGCCTTTCATACCTGTATGGGCAGCAGTCAGGTGTGAAACATTGCTCTGTACTCACTTGTACTGCTGTCAACAAAGAAGAATTACCAGGAGGTGACCTTGTTCTTCACAGGAGACCATGACATTTCAGCATTTCTATGTACTGATGCTGATTAAAAGTAGGATAGGTGCTCCCTGAGAAGAGTTTGAGGAGCATATGTTTTCCTGCTGCTGGAATTACTTCTCCTGGAGCTGTCTCAAAAGACACCATAAAAATTCCTGAGCAAGCAGGGACAGAAGGAAGATGAACTGATGAGCAGGGTAGATTTTCACAGAGATGCTCTCAGCAGAAGCGGCAGATCCTAGCATGGCCTGGGAGGGGAACTCCTGTGCGAGGGCTAGAAATGATGTCCCCAGAAGTGGCTCTGCTCTGTGTATGTCCATGGGACAGGGCTCAGTGCTCAGCATGGATCTTAGGATCTTGGCACTCAGGATAAAATAAGAGCAGATGTTTAAGGATAGTTCAAAAAGTTGCCAGACATGGTCCTTTTTAACACAAAAATTGGTCTTCTTTAACAAACTTCTGACACCATCACCTGCAGAGTTACTCCTGCCCAAATGTTCTGCTGCCCAGAGATAGCACAACAGTGTTCCCAGCTCTCCTTATGTGGTCATGAAGCTTGAACAGCATGCAGCATTTCTCCCATGGTCTCAGTTCACCCAATCTGGTGATTATGGGGTCAAATTGTGTTCACACAATCAACTTCTCCACCTCCAAGGTGTGACTGAAAGGAGTTCTGTGACATGCGATGAATTGCAGAGAACTGCTTACTGACATGTGCTGTGAAGGCAAAGAAGAGAGACAAAAATACTCAAACATTCTTTAATTTGAATTTTTTTAAAGTATTGCCTCTGCTTTTGAGGGGTTTGGATCCTGTCATGGAGCTAGAAATCTTCTCTGGAAGTCTTGCTGCTTTTTTCTATGAATGAGCACTGTTAGCTCTCATTCTGGGTTCAAGAAAGGATCTGCCTGGAGTGTACAGGGATGCAGATGAGCTGCACAGTCCAGAAGGAATTCTTTGAGCCTCTTTTTTTTTTTTTTTTTTCCCAAGGACACTGCCATATTTGTCCTTCAGATCCTAATTTTCTTATAGTGCCTCTTGAAATTTGATTCAACTCTGTGAAGGCAAGGTTTCAAAGCTGGAGGTTCACACAGGGAAAGATACTTAATCATCACATACCAAGGTCTTCAGACCTTGCTGAACCTTCTAGCAGGAGGTTCACTCACTCTTTTTTCTTCCCACCTGGGTGTGCCCTTGGGTATTGCTCGTTGACAGTTGTTACTCTGGTATCTGCTGACTCATCTACTACCCCTGAATGGTGGGAAACAGTTCTCTTGTCTTCTACCATGACCTCCAAATGTTCAGAGTTTTCCATCTGATATTAGCAGAAGGGGCTTTTTGACAGTTTTACAATAGCCCCATTTCCATCCAGCATTCCCTTGAATCCTGTTTTGTCAGATGCTGCTGCTTCACTAAGACTGGATGATTTACTTTTGACCAAGCACAGCTCATCCTTAAACAGCCAAATATTAATGAGAGGAACCCTGAGCTACATCTGGCAGTATTATTCTTCCTGTACAGCTGGACAGAATAGAAAAGTTTGGAATATCTCCCTCTGAAGATTTTGAACTTTGATCAGAGAAAACAATCAAAATTGGAGGTTTTGTAGAAAAGTAATTGTGGCTCTCAGCTGAAATGTGAGTTTTCCACTTGTTTCACTTTTTTTCTGTTACAAAAAGAGGGTCATCAACCCTAATTTTTCAGATTTCACAGAAATAGGTATTTCTTAAGAATGCTTATTCTGGCATCTCCCCAGGCTATGCATGGAGGGGTTACTATAAACTTTTCCTGTGTTTCATTTACTCCACCTGGGAATGTGAACTGGAGGATTTGCATCTCTTTGAACTGACAGTGCTGTGGGCAGGAGTGGGGAGGGCAAGGAGCAATGATGTATGGAGTGGGTGCTGCAGCCACAATGACAACCTGACAGAAGGAAGATTTTGCATCAACCCAGATACCTCTTTGAGGCTGGGATCAGAGACATAAGCCTGAAAGAAAGACCTTCATAATAACTGGAACCAAGCCTTCCTGACACAGTAGCCTAGTACATACTGTTTAATTTTACATCTGAGTTTTTTGTATGCCTTAGCTAGGCTACGACCAAATGAAAAAGAAGTCTGTACTTTGTGTTGCCTGGCTGGACATGAATGATGAAACTGCTAAATCAGGTCTGGCCTGATAGGAGGGATTTCTCTTTTCTTAATGAGCTAATCATATTTTTTCTTCCAAGTCATTTGCATTATTACGTGACTAGATATTCAACACTCTCTAACACATGGCTTGCATTGCACTGTGAGCTGGGAAAATGGCCATATTCTCATTGTCCATTTCAATTTGGGAAGCAGACAAATTACAGTTTGGCAAACTAAAGTTGTATGCATATGTTAATAAGCACCTCTGCACAAAATGAAGATAAACAGAAGCAGAAAACATCTTGCATGTCCCTTCACATATTTCAGAGCAGCTTTCATTCCTAAAGACTTGCTCTGACTAGCCATTCACGTAAACAATAGCCAGTATTTATGTACCACTTCTGGTAGCAGAATATTTTCGGTAGTGAAGGCTGCCTTCTGGAGACTCAAGCACATCCAGAAGGGGTTTGGTACATGCCCTGGCGAGGGTGTAAAGCAGCACTGGTTCCCCACCAGCACCCTGGATGAGGCCACCTTGATTCAATGAAGCAGAGGAGATGCTCTGCTTTGATGTATACAAATTTTGAAATGCCACTTGTCCTTTGGGTTTTTTGATCCTGATCCAGACCAGTTTTAAATGAAGATGTAGTCTTGCTGCTCTTAAATCCAGGAGATCTGCACCAGAAAATCCTTCCCAAATATTCCCTGATTGAAAAGTTCAAAACTGCATCTTTTGAGGGGAGCATGGGCTCATGGTTGCAGCTTTTCTTCCATTAGCCTGAACAATGTTAACATTCCTATAGGTGGGCTTGTAAGTGCTTGTGGATCAGTCTGGGATACCCGTAGGGGATGACCAGGATGATTCAATGCAGACATCATTAAATGCACTCCAGACTCAGCCCTCAGCAGGTCTGGTCTCTAAAACTAGGTTAAATTCGAATCAAGCAAAGTCCTGATGTTAACAGTGCTAAACCATAGGAACACAGGACAAAACAATGTCAGAAATGCTCTCCTTAGTCTGTGGGTGTGAGGGAAGCTAACCCCTTCTCTTTATTTATTTTAAAAATAACAAATTATACACATACTTGTCTGCAAAGAGAGGTAGGTAATTTAAAAGAAGAGTCTCCCATTAAACAGACAGATGATTCTTCTATTGCAGCAATAATTTTAATAGGATGAACACACACAAATTCTGCTTGTTCCCTGTGTAATTTTTGAGATCACCACAAGTTGGTGTTAAAGGTCAATAGCGGGTAATGTGTAGCCGTTCAGACACTGCAATAAATTGCCATGGAGCCTGCAAGTTTTTTTTTTGGTGGACCAGTCTCAATTATTAGAGAATTCAGCAACAGAAAGCATCAGGGAATGGCAGGCATTATTTTTTCATGCAGAGACTTTATGTTTTTATAATAGCTAACCCATCAGGTTAATTTCATTGCTCAGGCAGGAATGAAGGCAGCAGACTATTTCAGGAGGGCAAGCAGCATTCCCATAGAACAGCATCTTGTCGACTACATTTTTGCAGATAAGCTTTCATAATCTCCACACTTTTGCTGGGTGTGTGCAAACCTCTTTAGCCTGTCATGCAGCTAATCCAAGTCCAGTGAAACAAAAAAGAAGTTCCCCTTGATTTCAGTGAGCTTTGGACCAGGCTTTATGAATCACTTTATATTCATTCATGAAAAAGACCTATTGCCAAAATTAATGTCAATGGGGTGGATGGTCACGTGCTATTTTGATGTGCTCTGTTTCTCCTAAATACTTCTGCAGATGTTTTAAACTGTAACATATGCCACTTTTCCACTCAAGGTTGCTAGAAGGAAGACCTGGGCTGAGGAGGCATAGACCAAAACTATACACATGGACATGTTCCTTGTGAAACCTAAGAAAACTGTTCTGACATGATCTGCCCCTAATATCAAGTCAGGATGAAAATGCCACATATTGAATCTGTTTCTTCCACATGCATTTTTAAAAAATCTTCTCTAATCCAGGTGATTTGATAACATTAATTCTTAAACCAGCAGTATATCAGATATGAAGGGAAGTAGGACTTTGTTTCTAGCACTGGTAATCAAAATGCCAGTCTCTGCCAAGCTCCACAGGGTGCTGTTTTACTCCTCACTGCCTGTACTGAACTGTTTCCTGCCTGATCCTTTGCTGCTATGTGTGGTGTCATAAGCTGAGATCCAGAAAGCAGAAAACTCTTGGCTGAAAGTTCTTGTTCCAAACGAGAAAAAGCTTTCAGAGTATATTTATTTGTATGAGTTTCTTGATCCACTTAAATTTCATTCTGATAAAATACTAGAGGCGATGCAATACCATTGGTAATCTTTATGCACAGATTAATGGTATTTTTGGTGCATTTTTTTTGGATACCATAAGCACAATAAGCAGGAACAGATTGGGAAAGAAAAAAAATTCAATAGACTACCTTCACAAGGAAACGCTCTAAACAGATGAACAGCTTCCTGGAATCTGAAGGACATCCAACATTTCACCACTCACCCTGAATGCTGTACCTTTCACCCTAGATCCTATGCCATTTAGATCTGCAAATTATCACTTGAGCATTAAAATTAGATGAGTTTTTATTAATCGCTGACTACCTGGTGCTCTTGCTCTGACCAAGACCTCTCTGTCAGGCATTACAGACCAGTGTGGAGCAGAGGTGGATGCAGGTAGGAGTGCTCTGGCAATATTGGTTGACATCTCATTGTTGGAAGTTTCAGCGGAAGGGGCTCTCAGTGAATCCCATGGCATTCAACACTGAGAAGTAAGTCCTGCACTTGGGAGGAACAACCCCATCCATCAGTGTACACTGGGGGCTGACTGGCTGCGAAGCAGCTCTGCAAAAAGAGATCTAGGGGTCCTGGTGGACATGAGCCAGCAGCCTGCTGGTCTGGGAAAGCATTGCCAGTAGGTCAAGAGAAGTCTGGATGTGTCTCCCCTCTGCTCAGCACTGGGGAGACACATCCAGAGTACTGGATTCCCTTTCAGGCTTCCCAGTGCAGGAAAGACATGGACATGCAGGGCTGGGCCAACCAGCCAACCATCAAAAGAGATGGTATAGAGAACATGGCACCAAACTCTTAGCAGTGCAGTGGACAGGGCTACAATGAGACACAATAGACACAAGCTGGAAGTGGAGAAATTATCATTAGATACAGGGGAAAAATCATTCATTGTGAGACTGTAACAACAGAGAAGTAGCCTGCAATAGCTGAGAGACGTTGTTGAATCTTCATATTCAGAATTTGTGAAGCTCTGCTGAGCAACCTGCTTTCACTATTCCATCTTTACATAGGAGTCACAGCAGCTGTCCTCTGGAGGTCCCTTTGAGCCTCTGTGGACCTGTGACAATGAACTGCTGAATAAATCTTGTTCAACACTGCTGCCAGTCTCCTTGTTCTCCTTGTCTTGACATCTTGAAAAGCCTTGGCAGCAGAAGAGGCCACGGCAGCTGTCATCAGGAGAAGGAACAGCTCCCTCCAAGGGCCAGACCTGCCAAGTGACACTGGTACAAACTGACAGTAGCTGATGGAAGACTGGGGAGTTAGTAGACTAGAAAAACCATAAGAAAATGATCAGAATCAGAAGTCATTGTAATGGAAACAGATAGCAAACCTTTCCCAAGAAGTTTTCTTTCTAAGTAGTTTCTAAATTTCAGGCGATTCCATCTTTTGCACCTTTTTACAGATCCAGTGTATCTTCATACGATTCCATGCAGAAAGAGTGGCAGCAAAGACACCATCACTCATCTATGTTCCTGTGCTACTTAGAGGAGCTGAACTGTGGGCAGAGTGATCTGGAGGTGTGGAGGCATTTCTGCTTGTATTTACAGCTCTGCTATAGCAAAGACACTTAAAAACGTTCCACTTTACTAAAGATATTTTTTATTCACAACTGAAAGGAAACACTTCACTATTATATCTGCCCAAAGAAGATGTAAATTGTTTAAAGATATAAGTGGTTTGTCCTTGGACAACAGAGAAGTTGGTGTCCTTGCTTCCCTCCCTCTTTCTGTCCTTTACTGCTCTGAGTCAACACCATACCAATAAGGAAAATTACTTGAGAAGCAACGTCTTTAAAAAGGAAAAGCAGTAAAGTTAGCTTTTCAAGAAGAGTTTATTTCAAAATGTTGGTTTGAAATGAGGTACAGTGGTATGAATTGTAGACAGAAAGAAAAGGAAATTGTCTTGGGGATGGGAATTTGCTCTGCCTTAGCAAATGTTGCTTACTTTGTTTTTTCTCAAAATACATCAGCAATGATTGCAAAAGAATCAAAGAATGAATACAAACATTGCAAAAGGACATATGGAAGTCAGGAGCTGAAATCAGATATATGCATATAAAACTGGCATGAGACAGCAGGTCATATTCATTTCAGTGCCCTGGAAGGGGCATGCAGGCATTTCACCTCTAATTATGCAGCATGTTTTTGACTGAGATGCCTCCTTCCTTCAGCTGCACTTGTTCAAAGCATTTAAGCACTTGCTAAACTCTATGTATGTGAATAATGCTGTGTTCCCTTAACAAAGGCACTAATGATTTCATCTCTTTAAGACTCCCATTAATTCTTAGGACAATTATTTCCTATTGTGGGAAGTACCGTGACAAGTAAGATTATGACGGTGGACAAAACTCTCTGGTCTAGATATAAGATATGGAAAGACTTCAGAAGAAAGCCTCTGTCATACTACATCAGTTATCTGAGCCTGTAATGTTAAGGCTCAGTTTTACTTTCATGTCACTGACACACAGTTTATAGGTATGTGCCCGTGTAGAAAAGATATGACAATAAATGTCATCACAGGAAACCCCATGAAAAATTCTTTCATCTAATTGAAAACATGAAAGGAAAATTATGGGAGCATCACTTCAGGCAGAAAGATGTTCAGGAAAACTGCTCAGGAGATTTGTCTTGATCATGGGGTTGAAAAGAAGAAGGTGTTTGGCTCCTGAAATGCCTGGTACTCCTCTGTTCAAAATAAACTGCTGATTTCAATGACTGTCCTTTCAGAGATGGTCTATTTTAAGACAGTGGAGTTACACCAGAAGGAGTGATCACTGGAATGACAGCATGCAGTGAAGCAAGGCAAGCCAGAATGGGGGTTGAATCATCTGCAAAGGGGTTCATTTCATGCTCATGCTTTAGAACTGGACTTCATATTAAATTCTGTGAAACCTGGGGATTGGGAAAAAAGAACTCACAGCGAGAGGCTCAACAGTTACATTTGTGGTGACAGAGAAGAGGATGCCCTGTGGCATGGTCTGGAGCAGATTTAGCCCTCCTATAGAGCCAAGTGTTCTTGCTTTTTCTGTCTGCTATTATCTACTTAAGTACTTTACTGAACTGGATTCTTAAATGTAAATCCATATTCTGTCTCTGGGAGGCCCATGGTGAAATGATGGGTGTTTCTGGTGCAGGTAATGGCACCCTGTTTTGTCTCCTGCTTATTAGTGAACAACCTCTGACTCAGTGCAAGACCTTACAAATCGCTGGAAGTTTGTCCCAGTCAAAGTCCAAAGTGCCCACCTGGCTCTTGTGAAGCATGAAGGAGCCCTAAAAATACCTTCTTTTAGTGCATTTCTAGTGGTGGTGGGTTTTCCCACACCCTCACAGAGCATTTCTGGGACAGTTAGTAAGCATTTGCCAGTTTTGCCTGGGTTCCCTCAGTCATTCTTCATTGCTTGGGCCACGTCCCACAGTGCAGTGCAACTGCTTTCTGCCATTAAAATGTTTGTTAGAATTTTTTTTTTTTCCTGAGCATACTGTCACAGCTATTCATGACATGGAGTATGTATAAACCTAAACAATAATAAATGTGATCTGTCTCTTGACATGTATGACAATATAATTAGGAAAAGCAGTATTTCTTTGTGCATAGGATTCACTTTTTCAAAGAGGATTTGGCCTGCTTAAAGGACAAATGATAGTTAGACCTGCATGACCACAAAGGAATCAGCATAAAGAGCTGCTGTGAGTGTTGCTTTGCTGCATGTTTTATGGCTCCTTCCTAAATTATATGGCTCCTTCCCAAACAACACTGGGACTCAAGGAGTAAGGTGCAGATTATCTCCTTTATGAAATGCATGAAGAAGTGAGAATTACAGGTTTGTTGTCACTCTTGGTGATACAAAATGCATTATAAATGCAAATATATACTAAGACCTGGTCTTTGAGAAAAGGTGATGCTTTTTCAGTGGTCCCACAACAACTAAAGTTCCTCAGAGTTATCTCAATGAGTCAAACTTTCATCAGCTTCTAAGAGCCATGATTACAAGTGGGATTATCCCATTTTTGCAGGGTCCTTCCCTCTGCTGGATATTGACTATACACAATTATAGAAAGCAGCTAGAAACTAGTCCTTGGCACTAGAAGTTAAGGTACAAAGCCTGTGTGCTCTAGGGAAAGAAAAAATATGTTACTTATATTATAGTATTTATAGCATTCATTATAATAATATGTAATAGATATACATAAATATATAATTGTACATAGTATACATTTATCCATTTAAACAAACACTAACTGCAATTATATCTTACTTCAGTAAATAGAAAATAAACACTGAAAGCATTTGCATGAAAAGGAGAACTGCAGACAATACCTAAAACCTCTTATCGCCCTTTAAAGAAAATTACAAGGGGTAAAAGCAACACAGTTCAAAATGATGGATCAATATCATGGAAATATTCACTTGATCTATATACAGACAGCCCTCCTTTGAACAAGTCATATTTTCTTTCTGTATAAATACTTATAGAGTTATTTTGGTTAGGAAAGACCTTTAAGATTATCAAGTCCAACCATGAGCCCAGCGCTGGCAAGTCCACCACTAAGCTATGTCCCTAAGTGCCACACTACATGTCTTTAAATACCTCCAGGGGTGGGGACTCAACCAGCTCTCTGGGCAGCCTGTTTCAGTACTTGACAATCTTTTCTGTGAAGAAATTTTTCCTAATATCCAGTCTAAACTTACTCGGCAGACTAAGTTAAAGCTCAAAGCATAAGTTTTTAAGCTCTGATTGGTCTTTTTTAAAAAGTGGTATGAAGCCTGACACTTTCTCTCTAAAAGACACAGAAAATTGGGATTTCACTTTTAAAAATGGCATCTGATAAATATCAGTGTGAAGTGTACAGGATTTAACAAGCAAGTGGGCAAGCCTCCAGTTTGGCCTAAGCAGAGCTGTGGCAGTTCCCATCCACTGAGAGCCTTGGAGCCTCCAGGCTTCTGGGATGGTGCTTTCTGGCAGTGATGCCCATGGACTCAGCTGGTTGTTCTGCCATCTTGTTTGCCAAATTTTCTATTCTGGACATTTTTATTGATGGTATAAACCCTAGATTTCTTGCTATTGTCCTATTTTTGCGGCGCTCCTATTGCCTTGATTGTTCTGCCTGACCATCATTCTTCTGCTGCCTTGCACATCAGCTGTCCCTCACCAGTCAGAAATGAAGGAAGTCACAGACAGCTGAAGTGATGGGAACCTCTGCCCAAACATGGATCATTTGGAAAGACAGAAGAGGGTGTGAGGATCTGTTTCAGGACTAGATGTGGCTGCAGCAATGTGAAGGGGGTATGCACAAGCCCTGTCATGAACCCAGACAGCCCTGGACTGCCCTGGGAAGGGTCAGTGCTGCCTTTTCCCTCTCCTCATGCTGCAGCAAACCACCCCCTACAACACAGCAATTCTCTTGGTACCTCTAATAAAAAGCACAGGTAATGGGAGCTGCCAGGTATGCAGGAATAGGGGGCCTCTATATCTGCTCTTTATAATTCAACAGTATTGTAGCAAACAAATGCCTCTCCTTTGCAAGGAGACCCTCTAAGTCCAAAATGCTGACTGACTCCTCAGACTGACCTTGGGCATCATCTGGCTACCAAAGTTGATTATAAGGGTGATATCTTTCTTTATTTCATATATACACACTGATCTGCCTTTGTCTTGTGTATTTCTATTTGTTTTTCTCTGCTTAGACTGGCCTTGCAGTCCCTTTTAAAATATCTATGAAAAATGTCAGTGTGGTTAGTTCAGTAACATTCTTCAGAAAATTTCAATCTAGTGTGACAATTTTCATAATACACATGGCCAACAAATGTGTTTCATTTATATACAGAGCCTGAATTCAACAGCCTGAATACAGAGCCTGATCTTTATGTGGGAAAACTTTTTTGGCCATTAGTTTTCAGTAACTCTAGTATCTGCAGTTGCTGTTCGTGTCACAGTTGACTTTTCAGAAATATTTCCGTGTGAAAATTTTGTCTGCATGAAAGGAGGATCAAACAAATCGTCTGACCCATTTTCCTTCTAACTGTTGTGTTGGCATGACTGAAACCTTGTGGTCTTGGGTCAAATTACTGCTGCCTGTGAACAGATGCAGGAGGAGCTGGATCCACTTGACAGGTGGAATCCAGAGCCACTAGACTCATAGATGTGCATTCTGGGCTCACAATGAGTGATTTTCAGATAGCACAGTATTGTATGTCCATTTGGAATTTCACAGTTCTTAGCTGTCACATTTGGGAACATAACTCCAGATAAGAGCAAAAATGATCCATTACTGAAAAAGCTGGCTTAAGCTGATATGCAGGCAATTCCACTGGCCTTGACCTTTTCTAAAATGCATGGCAAAACTTTTATTTCCCTCCCATCAGCTGTTTCTGGCTGGTTTTGTTTATTTGCCTTGGTAGACTAGGAACTATCTGGGGCAATGTCTGCACTGTGTTTGGTCCTTGCCTGTCAAGACACACAAATCACTGTGAGTCAAATGATGTCTTCATTTGCATTCACACTTAGCTGTGATCTCAGCAGCTTTGCTGGATGGAAATGGAAGAAAGATTTAATTCCAGAGACTACAGGTCTCTGTGAATGTTTGAATATCCTATAAGTCTGCAAGTTTTGTCCAGTAATAAGTGCCTCGAGCATATAAAATTAGAAGGGAAATGAAAGACTGTAGTAATATATAGAGGGTACCACTGATCCATGTAGATACTGAGTGTTTGGCACTAAAACCCCTCTGTGGCTTTGGATGTTGTGTGGCCTACATCCATTTCCCCAAGGGAGATTGGGTCAAGTGTCTGTTTTTATAGGAAGTTAATAGCAAGTACAGTTTTCTATGGCCCTCAGTGAAGCAAGGTGAATGAGTCCTATCAAACTAGAATGAGGACGGTATGATAATAAAGGAACTTTCATAAAGAAAATGTCTGCAAAATGTGAAATGCAATAGAAGTGACTCCAGAGAGATGAACTTACTGTAAGTGCTCACGGAGAGGCTGGATTGTGCCTTGCAGCAACCAGCACGTCTCCTCTTCTGTTTGCTGCCTTCTGCACCTGACAGACAGGCAGCTGAAGAAAACAGCTCTCATCCAAGTGCAGGGTCATTTGTCCCCCTGGTTCTGTGAAATTCAAATTCCTCAAACACAAATCTCTTTCTGCTTTAGATGACAGGGAGCCAGGTTACTGTGGCAGTTCAAGGGAGGAATATCTCACACCCTATAGGGAGAAACACAGACATATTTCCATGCTGTGGCTAGCTTCCTCTGTGCCTGGTCTTGCAGAGTTTACTTCCTTGCTTTATTAATAATTTGTACATTATTTCAGGCCCCTCTGATCTGGCCTGAATTCATGCCCATCCAGGCTGCAAAACTTCAGAAATCTTGCCTATTATTTTCCCTGTTTTCACAGCTTGTTTAGTAAATATACTGCTTGTTCCAATAAAATTTGTTTTTCTTATATATCAGTATGTAGGCATTTCCCTAATCAGTTTCATCTTTTTCTTTCATATCTTAATTTACTGCAGGCTGAGATTCCTTAGGTCATACAGATTTGCAGTGACCGCTCTGGAGGTGTGACAGCAGTGGAGCAACAAATGGAAATGAAGGACATCTGCAGCGTCCCTAAGCTACACTTTGGCAGCCCCCATTGAAATGGCACAGGGTGCAGATCCTTCTGGTCAGCATCATTGCTGCCAGCACTGCTGGCCCTATGCAGAGCATGGAAGAGTTCCCACTGGCAGCAGTGAGTGACATGTAAAGTCTTTTTTTTGTGTGAGCTTGCTTGATGTAGCATCCTGGGATGAAATCCCACAACATCATCTCTGCCTACTACTGCTGCTTCAGAGTAGCTGCCTATTTGGCCAGTCACTTCTACCTCTCTTGGCAAGTGGGGTGCACAGAGGAAGAGAGTTAACAAGATGAAGTGTTTCCAGCATCCTGGCAGCTCACATGTTCAGGAGAGAGGAATGTGGCTGCCTTTCAGTGCATCTCAGCCATTTGCAGTTGGTGCATCAGCCACTTGGAGTAGCTCTCATTCAGTTGTGCTGTGATGGAGAGGTGGTGAGAAGCAAAGAAAAAATGGTGACTATTCAGTCCTGAAAGACAGGCTCAGCTATAACCAAGCAGTTTCAGAAGCCAGACAGGTGTGAGGCACTCACAAGGCATGGAAGAAGGTATGCAGGCATCTGCCTGTGCCTGAGCAAAAGTGTGCTGACGTGCCACAGGAATAGGCAGGTCCTCACCCTCAGGGGAAGAAGATCCTTCTGCACTGAACACAGGATGTTATGAATGGCTGGACTGCAGATGAACACTTGCCATGGATACAACAGTGTTAATAAGTTCAAACTCTCTTGTCTCTGATGGAACCTGAGACAGTGTGAGATACCCTGACCAGGGCACCTTGAAGCTGATGGGTGAAGGAATACTGCCCTTGAACCACCTTTCTGGCATGGACAAGTAAGGAGTGATCTTCCTTCAGCAGGGAGGTAGTGGGAGCTTTGCAGCATGCACAGACAAAAATGGATTCATTTTATTGTTCCCAACACAAACATCCCTTTGAAAGTTCTCCTGCACATTCACAGCATGACAAAGCTGCAAGTGAAGCAAGTGCTAAATCAAATTCATGACTTTTCTCACACAGCCATGAGAAAAGGCACAGTTATACTGGAAAAAGCAACACCATCAGCCCCAGCAGATGAGAAAGACTGATTTACACCCCCTCTCACACTTATGTGGCCTCAGCAACAGCTTTGGAATTGCATAAGCAGTATTTCACCACTATTTGGTAGTTTCTTAGTTATGGACATAATTAGTAGTAATTCTTGGACAATTTATCAAGAGAATTATGGTAAGAAATACAAGAACAGGAATCAAGGTGTATTTGAAAAGAAAAGGTTGTGTTACTGGTTTCTCTAACAGGTTAGTGGAAAAATTACCTCTGTCAATGGAGACTTTGCATTTACCAGATGTTTGATATTTGAGACTCCTACAGGTGGCTTTTAAAGAGGTGAATTAGACATGATAAGTTTCAGAGTAAGTAATTTCTGTTACTTATTTGAAACACAATCTGGTATTTGCAGAATAATTAATGATGACTCTAGCACAGTGGCTTTAAAGAGTCTTCAACAATGCCCATCACTAAAATAGGTTAGGAAAGATAATCCTATCTATCCCCATGAAACAAATACTTTGGCTGTGCTCTTCATCATCCATTCATAAACTGAAAAGCTGAAACTGGTGAAGTTGGAAAAAAAACACTTCTAGAAATGGGAATTTGAAACATTTCAACACATCTAAGATGAATTTATTTTACTATCCATTGCAGGTGAACAAACATCCTATCAACACCTCTTATCTGAAGTATGAAATTCTCTGTAATAAATCTCAGACTGTTTCAAACAGCAATGCAATATTTCCATGAGGCTGCTCTATCCATAGTAAATAGGTAACTATGGAGACTGACGAACATTTAGCTGCAATCAGGGAAGAAAGAGTGGGAAAATCAAAGTTTTCTTTTCTCATTTGCATGCTTAGGGTATGCTTAGATATGCTGATTTTTAACAGCTGTCTGCATCAGTTGAAGAGTGCACCCAAGCTAGGTCTAAAATCCGCAAATCCCACCTCAGGGAATTTTCAGGGAAAGAAATTAAAGTCACTGTAATGCTAAAAACTCCACTAACCTGATCCAGAGAGAGACCTTAGAAGAAAGAAACACTTCTTGAATACATATATATTTCATGCTCATTATATTCCAGTCTATATGGGCAAGGAAAAATATATGGCTTGTGAGCTTAACACCTGCTGCAGCACTGCAGAGCAAAATGCAGAGGCTGAGGAGAACAGCATTAGGGGGGCTTTTATCACTTGCTGCTGCTGGGCCTTCTTGCTCAGAGGCCTGAGCTGGGGACATTGTTGGGGAATATATTTACTTTTGTATTCCTGAGTTGTTTCACATTCAGTGGGAGCTCTGAACATGTGCTGTATCCATAGAGCCCCACTGACATCCATGGGGTAAAAGTACAGAAATCAGCCTCACTAATGTAATCTCTTTTGTACTGCTGTCATTAGCTGAGATCAAAAGCTCAAACAGAGAGATCCTAAGTTGTTGAGTGTGATCACAGCAGCTAAAAAACAAAACAGATGAATTTTGCAGCATCTAAAAAGTCACCTGCTGAGCAACAGGGAGGCACAGATTTGCAGCAGGCTGCTGTGAGTTGTGTGTGAAGTGGGAGGTATGGCGTGTTCACCCCATGGGTTTGTGCCAGTGCTGCTGCACTTTTAGGGATAAATAACTAGCCATACTTAACCATGAGAATTAAACTGAAAGGGATTCAAAGGAAACAGAGCTTGAAAATAATCCTGAAAGAGGGCAGAGATCAAGTGGTAGGATCCTACAAGCCAGTAGGATGCATGAATATGCCTAATTTTCTATCTGCAGCTGACTACAACCTCTTCATTCAGCTTTGACCTCTGCACCTTCAGGTGAACAAAAATATGAAAACAGCATGTGACTGGTATGGACCACCTCACTCCAGGTAGGCATTTTCCCTGTGGAAATTGTGTTTCTGAGACACTGTGACTTATTTTACATCTCAGTGAGCTCCATACTTGCAGCAGGTTAGTGGATTAGTGGAAGGTGCTTCACTGGCATTCTTAACAGATATTTTTCTGGAAGTTCTCCCCTCTAGACACACAAGTCTAAGCTAGTATTCCTGCTCTGGTTTTCCCCCTCCTTTGTAGCTGGTGCAGGGAAACTGGAGCATAGATGGATGACTCCCTGCTCTGTGGAGCACATTGATCTGGGACAAACCAATTTCCATTTCTCACTGCTGACACTTGAGTCAGCAGATGCAAGAATTTCAGTTGCAGGTATGCACACTCTGTCAGCAGACTACACCTTTGGACCTGCTCAGGTTTCATTTCTAAGGCTGTGTTTAACCTATCTGCAGCCTCAGGCTGTTTCCATATTCATTTACATAGTAGAAGATGAGAATGTAAGTCACAAGGTAAATTCTATAGTTTTCTACCTGACATTCTCCTCGTTATCAGGATCTGTTCCTCAGCCAGAAAAATTGTTAACCAAGTCCTTTCCACTTGCATAATTTAGCACTCAAATTCTCACTCCAGAGTTTTTGCAGCCGATACTTCTCATTAATAACACATATACAGCCTCAGCATCATTAGGATGGCAGCTAGCTAGAGGTCATCCCAAATTCTTCCTTTCATGAAACAGTTCTCCATGGTGGAAGCTCATTCTGCCTACCTGTGTACCTCTGGTATTAAATTTTTAATGGTTTCAACTATTATTTTCTTAAGTAATGCAGACACAAGGGTTAGTCTTGGATCCTCACTTCCATAATTTCTTGTATATATATATATACACACACCTACATACATCAGCTATACACATATATATTTGCAGTATGTATATATAAATATAAGATTCAGCTAAATATTCACAAGCCCAGTCAGCCTGATGGGATTCATCCCAGATATTGAAAGACTTAATGAATATTATGTCAACCAGAGGTCTTGGGAGTCTGGGAAGGTGCCTGCTGACTCAAAGTTGGCCAGTGTTATTCCAATTTACAAGAAAAGACCTAGGCAACTACAGACCTACTAGTCTTACCTCAGTTCCAGGAAAAAACATGGGTGCTACTGAAAGGCATTGGAAGATCAATGAAATGATCAGGGGCAGTCAACACGGTTTCACAAAGGAAAGCTGTTCTACTGATTTGACAACTGCAATAAGGAAGCCCACCTAGTAGATGAAGGGAAGGCAGTGGATGGAGTTTTTCTAGATTTTAATAAGGCTTTTGATAGTGTCCCTCACAGCATCCTTTTGGACAAGTTATCCAGCTGTGGAATGAGTGGATTCACAGTCTGCTGGGTGGATTCTAGGGCTCAAACAATTGTAGTGAATGGGGCTTCATTTGATTGGTGACACTCACCAGTGCTGTTCCTCGGGGTTCAGCTCCAGGACTAGTCCTATTCAATGTATTTATCAATGAGCTGGATGCAGGAGTTGAATGCTCCATTGGCAATTTTGTTGATGATACCAAACTGGGAGGTATTATTTACTCTATTGAGGGGCAACAGATAGGGTCCCTCAAACCTTCATCAGGGATGCTCAAACTTGATATTAGGAAGCATTTCTTTACCAAGAGTGTGATCAAATACTGGAACAGGTATCTTATTGTGATGGGTGATGCCCCAGAGCCTGTCAGTGTTTAAAATGCTTTTGGATAATGCCCTTAATAACATGCTTTAACTTCTGGTCAGACCTGAAGTATCTGAGCACTTGGATTAGAGAATGGATTGTTGCTGATTCCTTTTACTGACCTATTCTACTCTATGCTATGCTATATTATTCTATTCTCTTCCAGTCTTGGAGGGGTTGGAAAACCTGTGCCCTACAGAGCATGATCTTGATAACAAACACACATAAATTTGACCTGCTACATGACTACACTTTGTTTTATTTACCTGCTCTTCCAAACAACAAAGATTTTAGCAACAGAGCATTTTGTCATGCAGCTACCTCCCCACTGTCTGCTGAGGTGTGAAGCTTGGTGGAGAAAGTAACTATGCTTCCTCTGCAGGGATATCTGCTGTGTGACTGCTCTGATGTCTTTATTTCTCCATTTAGATTTGTATTGCTGAGATATTATTTTTATAAGTCACTGATGTGATCCTCTGCTCTCAAAATTGAGCTTTCAACACAAGCCAAGTGAAATACCATCAAGCCCATCACCACTTGCAGTGATGAGTGATTTGCCTGTAGAAGGTTTGAAGAGCAGCCTGGTTGCATGCTGCCCTGTCAGCCACTCCTGCAACACTAGAAGATACCTGGGGGTTGGAAACAGCTTGCACAATCCCTCTTTCTATAGCTAATTTATCTAATGGATCCAAGGTGAGGTCTGAAGTCTTAAGGACCATTAACTTCTTCACACTGTTTCCAGCTCCTCACCCTCTGACATGCACGCACATACCAGCATTTATATCCAGACCCACCAGTTTCCTGAGGATGCAGCTGTGCCAGTTCTGTCCACCTTTAATTAATAGGGAAGACATTATGATGTGAATAAGAGCATAAAATTCCTTCAAAATGTTACCGGTCTGTCCAAAACAGTAGAGGCAAATTAAACTCATTTTCAGAAGGATTTCCTTAATCTGTGGTCCCCAGGTCAAGGAGAGTTGGAGCGAACCTACTAGAAAAGGACTTTGCTGCACTAGGCTTAATGGGAAACAAGTTTCATCAGTGAGAGAGTAAACCAAATAGGGTGCAGCTGAAGGAATTTAATTTTGTAGCTATGCCCTTCTCAAACTTTTTCCAGTGGATGGATAACATTTCTCTCATAACTGTAGACTGTAATGAGGATCTCATTACAGACTCACTGCAGACATACTGTCAACATTTGAGGCTGCCTTTCTTATTTCTTAGCAAAATTTGTGTTTCTCCTGCCCTCTCTTTTTTCCAGGATAGCATTGCATTGATGTTTTTAAGAGATGCAGCACACCCTCTTCCTTTCCTCTACTTTATTTTTCAGAATTTATTTTGACACCTTGTCACTTAATATTTCTCTTCCTAACTTACAAGTTGGAAAAACTTCTCCCACCTTTACATATTTTCTGTCACAAACTGTTTAAAAAAGGAAAACCCCTGTGGGACTGTTTGGTGTTTGCTGTCATGTATGTCTGTTATAGCTGAGAAAAGGTAAATGTTATGAATGCATGTTCTTTGATAATTTTTTTTAACCATTTGAATTTATGTCCTAGCAAGCAACATATTCTTCTGGTTTTCTTCTAGTCTTTCACCTTAGACTTGTAAGTTGAGTGTATAATACTCAAAATTCTATCTAGACTTCATGGGAGGGAAAAGTCATTGCAAAAAGTAATTTCTTAGAGCCAGCCAGCCCCAGGAATGTGTTTCACACTCCTCTCCTACGGGCAGTTAAAAAAAGCCACAGAAAAACTGTAGTATGAAGGTGTTGCTTTGTAGTGAAATCTTTGGGGCCCTCTATTTAGAAGAATTAAAGGCAGATATTTGAACTGATGCTTCTCTGACCTACAGTTTCAAGAGGTGAAATGTGAAATGTAGGGGATTTCAGTCTGCAGATCTGGGGGCAAAACAGCTGCATGGGGAAGAAGCTTTCAAGCTCAAACCTCTGTGGTGCTATTGGAGAGCTGGTGAACTATGGCCACCAAATAACTACTGCCCCAACTGGGCCTCCTGTGCTAGCAGCAGCCCAAACACCCAGGGCATCACGGGTCACAGCTCCTGCAGGAGAGGACACATGCCATGCTGATCTGGTAAAGGAGGAGAATAGCAAGATAAGGCCAAAGGCAGTTTTATAAAAAAAAGGTGTAACAAAGCCGCTTTCCCCTTGTCCAACAAATTCATTTCTGCGGTGTCAAAGCCCTGCGGAGTGTCTGTGATGAGCAGGCCCTTCACTGTCTCCGCAGTGAACACAAGGAGGCACAGCAGTGGAGCCTCTTGCTTGGTCCCTGCCCACGCAGAGCTGCCAGCGTGTTTCAGAGCCCATGTGGAATGGCCAGCATGGACAGAGAGTGCAAGGGGAACACAGGGCAAAAATCATCTTTGTAGCCACCGTGGTCTTCAGTGTCTGCTGCACCAGGGAGACCCTTGAGAGGAGCAAGGCCGACTGAGAATTGTGTGCGTCAGATAAAAAAGCCTTGCTATTAACAGTGTCTACTCCCAGCCTGTCACAAATTCACAGCTAGTGGAATTTACAAATGCTTTAGGTCTGCCCGAGTTCAAGAAGAGCTTGCACAATCCAGATATTGGAATAGGCCAGTTTATTGAAACAAATCCAAAAAACAGGTTGAGGCCTTCTGAACGCACTAACTAGAGGCTATTAATTTAAATATTAAAAGCACTAACTAGAGTGTCCCTATACATAGGGTACATTCACTAACTAGAGGGTCCTAATATAGGGATAGATATATATATAGTAAATGCAGTACTTATGAGGTATTAATAAACACAGTAAAAGCACTAATTACAGGCTACTAATATATACTGTAAATGCACTAACTACGGGAGGTTAATATATACAGGGTCTGTCAAGAGGCCCCACAAGCACAGCTCTGTGCATCAGGATCTCTTTCAATGGCCGTGGATCGTCAGTTGTTTGAGCCCATCCAGCAGGCAATTGTACTCCTGCACGGCCTTCCTGTGGGCATCCGCACTGCTGGCCAGGTGCTCAAAGAGGTTGGGTGCTTCGGCCACCCGGAAGCCGGAGGGCAAGCGGATCTCCATCGGAAAGCTCGCATTGCCAACGACAAAGTGGTGAAGCCGTTTTGTGTCCAGTGAGCAGCGGAGGTACTTCAGGATATCCATCAGTCGCTGCCCAAAATCCCTCCTGCGCCACCGCGTCAGGGGTATGGTGTTCAGGAGGTGCATCACCACTGTCTTCAGGGCATAGCTGGAAAAGCCTACACCCATCAGGAAGCCCGTGAGGAGCTGCAGGCACTTGCAGTGACAACTGTCCTGGGGGGCCTGCCTGGAAATGTGCCTGAAGAAGTTTGCCTCCGCCACGGCGTAAGTCTCCGGCCACGCTGTGCTTGGGATGCCTGCTCCTGCAGGCTGGCTGCACACAAAGATATCGGAGTCTCCTTGCCGCACTGCAAAGATCATCTCAGCCGTGAAGCTTTCCTTGTCTTTGCTCAGCTGAAATTTACAGGAGCGGCTGCAGGGCTGCAACGTTAAACGCCAGTGGCGGGATTGAGGCAAGAGCAGCCAGGCTACTCTCACAAATCCACAGAACCAGTGGACAGTCTTCTCCACATCTAGATAGGAGCCGGTGCAGAGGGTGTGCAGGAGGCTGGGGTCCTGTCTCCTTCTCAGCTCCTCCTCGGGGTGGTGCAGGAAACACAGCATGTCCTCCCCGCGCCTCTCCCTCGTGCAGGTGCACAGCAGCTCCACACGGACACAGAAGTTCCTCTGGAGCATCCCTGCAGTGTCCAGCTCCAGGCGGAAGGCGTGTCCTGGAGGCGGGCTCAGGGGTACAAGCACACGGTACACAGCTTCTTGTGCATGGGCACTCCAGCCTTCAAAGGCACTGCCCACCCCAACAGCTTGTTGCGGCACCGGGTAGAAACTGTTGGACAAGCCTCGTCCAAAGATGTGGGTCAGTTTGTCCATCAGGTCCATTATCAGCTGGCAACCTTTGTCCAGATCCGGAACGGGCAACTGCATGCGCTCCTCCAGACGGCTTCCAAGCTTCCTTTTGGCATTGTGGTCATCATCTTTTCCCTTTGCCTTCTCCTGACTGTCTTCTGCATTTCCGGACACATTGGCTTCCGCCGCCTTTCCGTCTTGCTTCACTTCTTCTTTTGCAGTGTTGTAGCCTTCTTTTGCTTCGTTTCCAGCGCTGCTTTCCGCCTTTGCATCGCTGTAACTGCCTTCTTCATTGCTTCCCTTTTCGTCGTCTTCCACATTTGCAGCAACACTGCTTTCTGTTTCTTTCTTTGCACCCACGTTGCCTCCTGCTTCTTCCTCCTCCACCAAGTTGCTGCTGGACCTCTCCTTGCGGCCACCGTTGTCTGGATTGCGTCCCCATTTCACAAGTGCAAACCGCAGGGCCAAGTGAAGGACGACGATTCCAGCCAGAGCCCAGAACTGCCACCCGAGCACGTCTCCCCAGGTCCCACCACTCTGCTCCTGATTCATCTGCTCCAGCTCCTGAATCAGCCGAGTCGTCTGCTGGTTCAGGTACTCGGCACGCTGCTGCACGTGCTCCAGCACGGCCTCATCCAGCCATTCCCCGGCCTGCTGCGGGAACAGGATGAGGCCCTGCACAAGCAAGAGAAGGACTGCAATTTCAAGCATGGTCTCGGGGCAGTGAGCAGGGCTTCAGTGAGGATGGGAGGGAGCTACTGCTAGGGCAAGTGGGGACAGCAGCCCCTGGGGTCTGAAGGCAGGAAAGAGGCGGCCAGGCAGCAGGCAGGCTGCCAGGCCTGTGCCTCTGCCCCAGCACTGGCACAAAGGCTCTGGCCAAAGGCACTCCTGCCAGGGGCTGGCTGCTGGGTGCCCTCTGAGAGCTGCTCCCCGGCTACTCGCGCTGCTGCCGAGGCCCTCGTTCCGCGTTCCGCGTTCAGCACAGCCTCCTGTCTGCGTGCGCGCTCGCCGCTCGCCGAGGCCGTACTGAGGCTGCGTTACCTGCTGCTTCTGTTGGCAGCTGCCCCCATTGTGACACGGGGGCTCTGATGTCACAGGTGCCACAGTGCATCCCGGCCACGCCAGGCCAGCCTCAGCCTCCATCTCTGCCTCAGCTCTGGCACTCCTAATGGCCCCTGGCAACCAAAGACCTGACACACGCAAAGAGCAGACCCGCTGGTTGTAATGGACACTCTGGGGGTTCCCTTGGCAAAACAGGCAAAACAAGGGCCCCAAAGCCTTGTCAATCTGACATTGGGTGACATGACTCACGAGTGCTTTGTTCCTGGAAATCTCCTGCTGTGAGATAGAACTGGTTGCCTCACTGCTGACCTCTGTGCTTTTGGGTTCACGCCTGGGACCTAAGTGACACCCTTGGGTGTGTAGTGGTGAATGTCCAGGAGGTGACATGGGCCTTCAGCATGGCAGGATCTCTGTTCCCACTGTGCCACTGCCAGAGGACATTGATTCCCTGGAGACACTTCCCAGGGCTGCTGAGCAGCTGTGGAAGGGCGGGGTGGGAGTGTGATTTCCAGCAGGCAACTGCCATTGCCAGCAGGGCACAGTGTTCTGCATGTGCAACAAATTCATTTCTGTGGTGCCAAAGCCCTGTGGAGGGTCTGCGATGAGCAGGACCTTCACTGTCTCCCCCGTGATCACATGGTTCTCCATGGCCCAACTCCTGAGACCTTTTCAAAACACCCAAGTACCCCTCTTTAGGCTGCTTTGGAGCATTGGGGGCATGGTGACAGTCAGCTTCCAGGGACCCCTTTGGTGCTGCAACAGCTTATGCCCCTCCAGCATGAGCAACCAGTACCTGGTACAGGTACATCTCTCTATGGTCATTCTTGCAGAGCTCTGGAGCTTTGATCTGAGTAAAAAGATGGTCCCAGGACTGCTGTGACTTCAATTATGTGGAAAAAGGAAATTTCTCTGGGACATCATAATGATTAATTTGGCAAGCGTTGCATGAAACATCATCTCTGCAGCCTGGACAAATAGCCTGTCTGTATCAAGTGTAAGAGGAGCTGGTTTGAAGGAGTGGTAGAAGCACAGTATTTCCCTTCAACACTGCATCAAGCTGAGGTCCCGTGCACAGGCTCTGCTCTACCCCTTGCTGTGTTTAGTTAAAAGCTTCTCCAAAGTTGCTGGGGAGGAAAGGACCTGCAAAGGACCCATTCACTCTGTGCAGCTCTCGGTGATCAGCGTGGGTAACTCCTAATCTTTGATCTCTGCCCCTGCTGAGCTCTATTTAGCTCCCATGACCTCTCCTCTCTGCCACATATACCCTTTGCCTTGAGCTGTAGCCAGAGCTCAGACCTCTGTCCAATGACTAAATTCGAGTGGCAAATGCCCTTTTGCACATTTTGTGCTGGTGAACGAGTTGTTTTCCCAGAAGAGTTAATAGTGTTTAGAGGAATGACAAAAGCTCTCCCGGCAAACTGCCATGAAGAAGATTTCTGTGTCTCTCCAAGGCCATCTCCTCGCATGGCTCTGTCAGCTGAATGTGCAATTTATTTGATCCTCAGGCTGACCTATTTCTGAGAGCAAAACTCCTTAAATGTGTATTTGAGGTGTCCTTGAGCCACCATGCTCGGTCTGCCTGTCACAAACTCTTATCTGCTACTCATGTGGCAAAAAGAGTCAGAAAAAACAGACTTGTGCAGGACATAACTCTACAAATGAAGCCTGAGCTGGAGCCGACAAAGAACCAGGATCACAAGAAATAAGTTATTCTGTGGCTAAGTCAGAAGCTGCTAAGATATATGGATCAGAGGAGGCAGAAATATAACTGCAGCAGTGAGAGGAACAAGGCAAAGGTGTCTGGGGATATGTGCTTTTTTATGATTAGTCCATGGATTATGGAGTTTTGTGTCTAAAACTAGCAATTACTGACTGGCTAACCACAGAGCAAAGAGCCTAAAAATATAGGAAATTTGAGATTTTAAAATAGTCCATAACTTAGTTGGAAGATTTGATAAGCTTTATATCATATCAGAGCGAGTTTTAACTCCTTGCAGCCATACAGCTAATTGAAAGAACTCCCTTTCTTTGTCTTCACCAAGGGCTTTCACAGGATAAATTTTTTCATCAGTTTGCTAAATATCCTGTGTACACAAGGGCATTTTGGTGTTTGTTCCCTCTTCTAGCCACTGACTTTTAAATGTGATACCTACACTTCTGATCTTCCCATATGCCTACAATTTTATGTGCTCTGGATTCCCTATCTCACTAATAGTGCTAAATTTTTCCAAAGTGTTCCACAATTCAGTTAAATATTTCATTAACAAGCACTTCCATTTGTATGTTTTTAAACCTACTGCCCAGTAATCATATTAGATGTTCACAGTGAGGAAAATCAGTTGTTTTTCCCTATTACTTTTCCCTATCACTGTAGCACTGGTTCTTGTCTGTGCAGAGTCCCATGTCTGATCTCTTCTCTGCATGCCAAAGAATCTAAAACTATATTTTTCTGCTCTCAAAAGAAGGTTTTCCATATACGTAATCTCTGTAGTTTTCAAATTTATCATATTTTTAAGCTGGGATGACTGACACTGCAGGCAATATTGGAGATGCTTTTAGATGCTTTTATAAGGTAGTATAATCATGTTTCCCATTTCCTTCTCTCTCCCTGAGATGCAGAAAAGGCTGAACACTGCATCCTAAACACTCATCTACTGCTTCTACCTACACTAATAAAATATATTAAATCCAAATATACCAACAGTCATCCTGCAGCAGCCATCCTGCTGACCACGTCTCACAGTTCACTTGTCTTTCTCTGAGCACTGAGTGACATTTCCAGACAACTAGTCACATTGATATCAAGAGCTCTTCTCTGGCTCATAAGGGGTAATTCAGAGGCAGTGGATGGAGATGGTGCAGTAAAGATAATTTTCTCCTTGAATTTGACTATGCTTTTATTTGCACTCAATTTCACCTGCAAGCTTATTGCCCACTTATTTAGTGTTCTGGTGACAATTCTTGCAGACAGTTTTATATTACACTATCTTGATTTTTTTGTATTATCTTCAGGCTGTGTAGCACATATTGCTACTCCTTTTCCATCAGCACTTTGAACTGTGTCAACACCCATACAAAAATGGCTGGTGCAGGTATGTACAGCATGCATTGAATGGTCCCAGTAGAGAACCTCATGCACTCTGCCAGAAACCTTGTTATTAATAGTTAATCTCTGGCTTCTTACAATTAATCATGTATTAACCTGACAAAGAACTTCCCTACTACTCATGGCAAACCAATTTCTTTTAGAACTGATGGTAGGAAATTTTGTGCTGAATATCAACTGGACCATGTTTCACAATGTGTGCCTGCCAGTATTTGAAATGTGGGTTTTGAAAACATTGCCTGTAATCCTGTAACCTCCTCCTATGAAACAGAAAGGTTGAATGTGATAGGAGCAGTTACCCTCTCCAGGACAGGCTGGGAAATGAGGGCGATTTATGCTGCTGCCACCACGTCAGAGCCTTCTCTGCTGTGGGTTGCAAGGCAGTGGGTTGCAAGGTTGCAGTGGCAGGTTGGCTCAAATGATAGGAAGATTCAGCACAGCCAGACTAATGATGAGTGGTGAAAATTCAAATAGTTGAAGACAACTACTGAATTTTAGATAGGCTTTGAGAAATCAAATGAGTTCAGTGGCTGTTCTACCATCCAGAAATCGGTAATACCTTAGTGGATGCACTGGAAGTAACATTTGAGAGTCTAAAAATAGGCTGCATATACCACTCCTTTTGCTTCCCCTGAAGTGCTGAGAACATTCAGTACTTATTAAAGAAGGCATTGAAAATGTTGAGGTTTGCATATTCCTTTTTATTAATTTCTTTTTGAAAAATACCAGAATAGTAATTTATAGCTGTTCTACTTGTGAGAAGTAATTTGACAAGAGAAAATTAAAAGGAGGCGATATACCCCTCAATGGGCCACAAAAGTTACTTCTGTGGTAGAGTCTGGGGATTCATTTTCTTCATGAAACCTCATCCTCAGCCTGACCACTTCAGCATCTTTCCTTCCTACAAACCTAGGAACTGGCAAACCTTTGAAGAGAGGAGAAATCCCATTTTCCAGGCAAAAGGCCAAAAGGACAATTACAGGGTGATATTTCTTTAAGAAAGTAACTCTCAAGGACTTCCTTTTGAATTTTGTTACTGGGGACTGAAACAGCCCCTGCACCAGCCAGACCAGAGATTTTGATCACCAGAAAAACCTATTGTGATTACTGTGAGTCAAAATGTCATCAGGGGTACTTTTTTCCCAAAAAATTGTCCAAGAAAATCACCTGTGAAATCTGATTCACAAAAGCATGTAAACAATATCAACTGCACCTGCATGTTATCTAAAGTCTTGGGGCTTGTGTTTACCTGGTGTGTTCCCACACCCAGTGTGGTGTCATGTGGAGAGAATCCAAGAACTCACATTAGATTTCCCACAAATAACTTAGTACAGAGAAGAAAAGCAGGTGAATTTTTTCTTTCAAGTCCTGGAAAATGTATCTGCATTTTAGAGCAACAGCTTGCAGTCTAAGTTTCAATGGATTTATATTTGTGGAAGCAACTGCTATTTTTACTCTGGAGACATTTTTCTGCCATGCAAAGGTTCCTCTTAAAATTGAGCTCCCTATTAGACCTGAGTCTGGATGAGGGCTGAGGAGAGCACCTTGATCTTCATGCATGCTCCTTGCTCCATGGCCTCTAAGGAGCATTTTGGGCTAGAAGGAATGAAGCATGTCTCAAGGGGCTGCTGCTGGGGCTGTTAATGGAGCTGGCCTGGCTGGATCACGTGTGCCACTGTGGGCCAGGTGAAGAAACGATAGAAAGTTCATTCATGACCAAAACTATTTCTTTAGCTATAAAGCCACTGATCTACTTCAAAGTGTGATACAGAGTGTAAGAGAAATGTAATTCACCAAATAGGAGAAAGACTGATCAAAACCAAATTGCCAACAAGTTGTATTTAGTTTTGGGAGCACCAAAGTGTGGCACTTCATATCCTGAAATACTTCTATTTTTATATTCAAAGGTAGCATAAAGTGAATTTGACGAAAAGCCCTGGGTTCCCCACTGTGTGTCCTTGTCCACATGCTCATGACTCCCACAGCCCTTGTCCAGGAGATCCTGTGTTCACCCAGCCTCTTGTGCTGAAGGCATTTTATTGGTATGTGGAAATGAGTACTTGAACCACTGCTGTCTAAAGCCAATCTCATTCCCAGGAAAGGTGCCAGGAGATTTCTGTTTTCCTCCTTTAACCCTGTTCCATAAGAAGACTGTGCAGCCTTGTACTTACTCAAGTCAGACAACCAAAACAAAAGAAGAGGGATTTAAGACTCCTCTGGGAATGAAGCAGATTTAAGTCTGTGCCTCTGAAGTTCTTCACCAGAGATAGATATTAACAGCTAATTTCTTTTATTTCAGAAGGAAACTGTTTTCAAATTTCCTACAGCCTCTGCTTTCACAGTTTTTAAAAATTAAGTCAATAACCAAACAGAAAGAGAAGAAGAAAATATTAAAGGTCCTGCATTTAGTAAAACTGTGCAGCCTTAAGTAGATTAGCAGCATTTCCCTTCAGAGCCTTTATTTACTTTATTCTACATAGAATATAAAAATTCCCCTGATCTTGAGAGATCTTTTGGTATTTGCAAAGAACTTCCAGGCAAGCTGTTAAACAATGATATATTCCTTTGTAATTGGTATTAAAAAATTCTTTCCCTCTGTTTGTGTATCAGGGGCAGGCAGAAAAGACAGTTTCTAGATCCAAATTTACAGAGAGCCAGGCAGTATAGATTAAAACCCTAGTGCTGACATAGCAGTGTCACATTTGCAACTGGTGGTAACTTCAATACACAACTCTCCAAAGACTGAATCTTTGAGTTCAAGGGGAAAGAGATTACTAAAATTGGAGGAAAAGTTTCCATCCCTTCCTGACGTGCACTTACTCTACTGTGTCTAATAGCTGAGCTGGTACTCCCTTAGCAGCTACTAGTAAATATTCATAGGTTAAAGATCAAT
Organism: Chloebia gouldiae; assembly: GCA_003676055.1. NCBI lineage: Eukaryota > Metazoa > Chordata > Aves > Passeriformes > Passeridae > Chloebia > Chloebia gouldiae. The sequence continues at coordinate 30,707,602 of QUSF01000002.1, forward strand.
TTATGTCTGATATGATGAATATTTACTTACTTTAACTTCCTATTTTTGGCATAAAAACTTCTCTTGGTGTCAAAAGTCACTTAATGATGTGATGGCTCCCTTAAGGGCTATTACTGCCTATCTTGTATAACCCAAATACACGTGCCTGATGGAAAGATTTGTAAGGTGTATCCATAAAATGAAGTGTTATTTATTTTCTGAAAGGTTTCAAGGCTGCAGAAAAAGCCTATTATGCTACAAATTACATCAGTGGTTTCTAAAGTAGTTGATTCTGTGGACTGCTGCCAGCCCATAATGTCTCTCCCAGATGACCACACAAAGTCCTCACTGCCCACATTGAAAGTACCACTGATACCATTCCCAGCTCTCTCTGTGAGTTACTCACTGCATCCATAGAAATCACTGGTGAAAACCAGGCCCATAACACCGGTGGTCATTGAGCTGTTCTGAAATCTTGAAAATCACAGATCCTGCCCTTCATTTGGCTCCCAGTCTCAGAAGAAATTCAAGTAGTACAGATACTTTGAGTGCAAAAGTTAACAACATCTCACTGCAGTTTGTCAGACTACAAGCATTGGAAATTCTTTTTTCCTTTCTGAGCCGATGAAGTACACAGTTGACTACTGTAATGCATGCCTACAGTAATTCTTGCATTGAATTAAAACACTAATCCTGGTGTAAGCGCTCCCTCTGAATTAATTTTTTAATTCATTTCTTCCCCTCCGTGTCTTTCTGTTTGGTTGATTATGGTTTTAAAATTGGACTGAGTACATGCAACAGGGAAAATAATTTTACCCATGTGTCATATTGCCTAATGCCATGCTATTAGTGTAAAATCCCTACTACACAGAAATAGCCGAACACTTTCCCTTTGGCAATTCAGAATTATCAGATTACTTCAGCTATCACAAATCCCAACAGCAAATGTAGATACAGTCCCTATTGCTGGAGACGTCAGCTGCAGGGAGTAACAGCAGTAGGGTGAACCTACCCTCTTTTCTCCTTCTGCCCAGCCAGCCTGACACTTTTGCTTTCACCAAATAGCACCACTCCAAACCCACATCATGCCTTGGGATGAGCTGTGGGCTACCTGAGCTGAAGTGAAGCAAAGCACTGTCCCTGCCTGTATGCATCATCAGCCTGGCTATTAACCCTGGTAGGATGCTGCAGCCTCAAGGAAAAGAGCAGGCTGGCCAATGTCAACAGCTGCTGAGGCAGGAGAATAAGCCTGCCCACGGACAACACACTGTATTTGCATCCCAAACTTGTCCTCAAGGAGGCACACATCATTTCCTTCAAATCTGGGGTCTTCCTCAGTGCTGATACTTCATCCTTCATCTCCTGCTTGGCTGACTTGTCTCACAGAGATTGCAGTGTCACTATCACTGCTGCAACTGGTCCCATACCACCATGTCCACAGAGGCCCCCAGGGCTGGACCCTGTCCCTGCCTGCAGCCACTGGGAGGGAGGCTGGAGAAGATGTTACTTGCACCACAATGCTGCCAACCTCAAGGACAGCACCCAGAGTGGGATCAGGGGTGCATGAGGCACAGGGGCTGCAAGTACCACCCTGCCAACACTGAGAAAAAGGAGGAGTGAACTCCCTCTTTTATCTGTGTGTTTGCTGTCTGCATGTGATTCTCATCACTGCCACATTCGGGGGACTCTCTGCAGCACGTTTGTGTGAATGTTAATTAAACTGATCCCAGCTTTTATGTGTCTAGCTGATAAGGCAGGCTGGCAGTGCTCTAAATTTAGAGGGAAGAGTTGTTTAAGAAGACAAACAGACAGAGCCACGCTGAGGTATCCTGTGGCAGCACCTCCACTCACAAAATGGCATCAGTCCATGGCAAATGGGCTGAATGAGCAGTGCAGGACAGCCCTGCTAAGGGCAGCATTGTGGTTTTATATCAACTGGTCAAGCCTTGAACAGTTACACTCCCATGGTGGATTGTGTGAATTATGTTCAGAAATGGAAGATGCAGGAAATGGCACTGTTTTAACTGGGTAAATGATATAAAAGTAGATAACTTACCCAAACAAACAAACACAAAAACACATAAACACACACACATTAATTGAAAATCTTGACTTTTGCATGAGATTAACTTTTTTACTGTGTTTGCCTGAGATTGATTTTGACATTTTTCCTGATCAGTTGTGTCAATAATTTAAAATATGACCAGGAGGAAAGGTAATGGGGGGTGGTGGGGGGTGGTGGCTGTATCTTGGTTTTTTCTTTCAGAAAGGGTCTCTGATGATGTACACTCACCTTTGTGCTTACATCAGTTTTGTGGAGCACCTGAGGCTCCACAAACCTCTGTGTGTCATGGCTGGTTTCTGCAGACTGAATTTACTGAATGTGCTTCACATTCTACCCCAGCTTCTACCCAGTCTGGGGTCCTTGGAGAGGCTGTCTGGAGAAGAGCAATGGGGAAATACAAGTTAATGAGACAAAGAAAGAGCAGTAGGAAGACTGAAGAACATGAAAGTTGTGAGGGAGTCTTCAACTTGCAGAAGGCTTGTGCAAACTCCTTTGTATGCTTTATTAGAAAATTAGGAGCTTGGAGTTTCCAGAGGGAGTCAGCAAGGAAGTTTGATAAATGCAAATTTGTCCCTGGTTTCTGGCATCAGAGATAATGGAATTTCTGTAGCATTTGAGTATCCAGACCCTTTTTCTCCTCTTTGGTACCCCTTTGGCGCTGTTTTCAAAAGGACAGTATTTGCATCTAAGATTTTCTTACCAGTACTTTTTTCAGACTGTACCAAAATCCTGACTTTTCATGTTACCTACACTTTCCCTTCTGTTCAAAAACAACCAATTGTTTGAACAGGAAAAGTTATTTTTTAGTCTAACCTGATCTGTAGCACTATGTTAATCTGTTACAAATTGAGTTTTTCATATGTTTTAACATTTCAGAATTTATACTATAGCCTATAATTATTACAGCTCTAATTATTCTGCCATTTAAATACTTTTATTTCCATTTTGGCATAATTGGCTACTTGATCGAAAAGTACTTCCTTTATGACAGTGTCATGGTTTGATGCTGGCGCAATGCCAGTGTCCCCATGAAAATGCACCTTCCCAAATAAGTGCTGTGAGATGTGATCAGGAGCAGAGCAGTGCAGGCTCAGCTTAGAAATAAAGGAGAAAGAACTTTATTAAGCTACTATTATGATAAAAGACACACACGAAATCTGCAATGAAAATCTTCCAAAACATTCCTCCTCCCCCCACCCAAACTCCAACAAACCACAATGAGACACAACTTGGACCCTCAATCAAGTCATCATGCTTCAGATAATCAATACACAGTTCATCAAGGGAGTCCTTCTTGCACCACAGACCCCCAGGAAACACAATTGCCACCTCCCAGAGAAAATCTGCCAGTGTGACACGCTGCTTTCCATGTCACAGTGCTCTCACCACTGTGCGTGACAGACTGCTCATAGGGCTCCTTTAAGGATGCTTTGCCAAGGACCAAAAGAAACAACAGTTCAGTTTCTCATTTTGGGACTGCAGTCCCCCCCATTTTCCTCCTCCCCTGGGGCCAAGGGTGCAAACAGAGATCTTCATCTTCCTGAAGACAGAGGGCATCACCACACCCTCCTCAGCTTTTCTCTGTTCACTCCATTCCTATACTGGTTGCTGCCGAAGCAGGTCTCTTGGCTCACCATGCATCCCCCTAAAAATGCACTCTCTGTTGCAGGAGAATTTGGTTCAGCCTATGGCTAACAAGAAAAGTTCATCCAAAAGCCCCTTCATCATCTCCCCCCAACCTTCTTTTCCTAACATCTCAGATCCCAAACTGTCTCTCTTCTCTTTCAAATCAAGGAGGAGTAATATTTCACAAAGCCTTCATTCCCCAGGAAAGGGTTAAAAGTCCTGGACTCCCCAGGTGGCAGAAATCTCGGCCCAGGACTCCATCTCCAATGGCTGGGCACCTTCCCCCCGCCCTCCTTCTCCTCTGCCAGCAAATTTCCAGGTGCCTTCAGGCTCTCTGTCTCTTTCCCTCTAGGTTGGGGAGAACAAAAACATCTCAGATTTTCTCCGCCTTTCTGTCTGCAGGAGCTGGTTTGGTTCCAGTCCCTTCACCCCCTGGCCTACCTCCCCAGGCCACATGGCTTCCCACCCCCCACCCAGCCCATGGATGGGCAGGGGAAGTCTCTGCACTCTCTGATGACTGGAACAAAGAGACCGTTCTCCTGGGAGCTCTTGCTTTTAACCCCCTGTGTTCTCAGAGGTGTGTCCATGCCTCCAGTGGTCACTCCAGGTGTCAATATCCAAACCTGACCACTGATTGATCTGATCCCATTTCCTGAGAAAATTCACTTCCATGTCAAACCACGACAGACAGCATTTTCCTTAATTGGGTCCTCTGATCCTCACACAAGAAAAAGATGTTTTTCCTTTCCTTGTTACTGCAATTACATCAGGAAATGATAGCTCTCTGAATGATACAAATGTCAGTGAATATTGTTCTCTAGAAATCCATTTGTCCCTTTTCCATCCACAAGCAAAAGTTAGTTGTTTGCTTGAGGATTTGAATTTCACATCTTCAAGAACTCTCAATGCCAGATCACCCTGATGTGCAGGACTCGCTAACCTGCTGTTGCTGAGGGATTGAAATGCTGTCAGATCATGATATGGGGACATCCATGCAGATCAGGACATGGGGATACCCATGCAGACCGTGGCATATCCATGCAGACCACGGGGACATCTGTGCCATGAGGATGTCTGTGCAGATCACAGAGTGGGGACATCTGTCAAGTCCCTTTACACCAGCTGAGGATCTGCTCCACACCCATGTGCATTGGGCGTGGCAGGTCAACAAAAGACCTGGGATCTGTGAGCTGTATGTTTACTGACTGGAAAGCCATTTAATTCCTCAGGAAATTACATTTTTCTGTTTGCTTAAAACAATGCATGGAAAATAGTAAAGGTGTGAAGTATAGGACAAAGGGTTGATAAACAGCCTGTGTGGCTGACAGCTTTATCTGCATGGTCCCTACAGGGCAAAATTCACTTGTTGGAAAGAATCAAATCCTAACCCACTGGTTCAAAGATATTTCCCTGAAGTCAGTGAGGAAAGAAAGGAAAGCAAGCAATTTAGAGGGAAAAATGATCTGGAAAAGAAGGGTAAGCCCCTTCCTCAGAGCCTTCTCTCAAAACACATTTTCAGAGTGAGTAGATAAGATTCATTGCACCATGGCATCATAAAGAAAACATTAAACTGACTATAGAAATTGCACCCTGAAATTGCCTGTTTCTTTTCAGTGATTATAAAAGGCAGTGTCCAGCTACTGGCACCAGCTCGGACCTCTTCACTGCAGAATCTGACGTTAGACAGCGCTCTCCCCTTGCTATGAATGCTTCCTGGTGATGGGCAGAGTGAGGATTGTGCGATGTTTTCCTCCTTTTGTCAAAGATCCCAGTATCTTTAGGTCACCTGGAGCAGATTATGATGTAGCACCATTTTATTTTATAATGCTGGCTGGCTGGCACATACATTATTCATGGGAGCAGTAACATACAGTGCATGATTTAAAGGTGGTAATTGCTCATCTGTATATTCTAGGGAATTGCCTGACTATTTAAAATACTCTGAAGCTACCAAACAAAATCTATTTTTTCTCTCAAATGTTTCCAGTTGAGAGAAAAAATATCAGATTTGGCTGATAAATGCATAATTGCTGTAGTATGCCAAGAGATGCTTTAGCTGACAGGAATATTCTGATAGTAGATGCAGGAATTCAACACTGCATCATAAATATAGGGCACAAATTTCCATCTATTCTGAAGGCCAGAAATAAGAGTAGGGTTTGGAATAGCTCATATTTTTTGCTTATATGAAATTGAATAAAGAAATTATAGAATAGATTGGTTTGGAAAGAACCTTTAAAGGTCACCTCGTCCCAACCCCCCTTCAATTTGACATCTTGAACTGGAATAAGTTGCTCAGAGCCCCTTGCTAGCACTTCTTATAGTACTAAAGGTGTTAAAAGCAGTATTACCACCCGCCTGAGTAAAGTAAGCAGGGATTTATGGCACCCACCAAGCTCTGGGAAATTTTGGTTGTGATAAGGTTTCAGCCTTTCAAGTGGAAGTGGGGGCAGTTTCTGGCAGGAGCAGAACCCCTGGAGACTGCTGAGAATATCACAATCTTTGGGAGGAACCAGACCTTGTGGAATTTGGGTATGGAAACTAGCTCAGGCTGTGAGCAATTTTATTTCTTTGTGTTGTGCTGGCTGTGGGTTGTGTCACCTGTGCTAACTAGACAGGTCAGTGAGGCACACAGGGACATTTGACCCTCCACAAGATGACAACTACACTTTAGCACACAGCATAAAGCAAGGTCTCACAGGCACTTTGAAGGAAAAAAAATAAAGCATATGAATACATATACTCATACTCAAATTAGCCCTACTTGTTCGAAACTGGAGGCAGCACTTCTTGCATGAGCCTGCTGCACTATTACTGGTCCCCAGCTGCAAAGCTCCTGGTTTTAGCTCCACTCCCTCACGTGGGGTGAGGAGCTGGTTTCCTCAAGCAGCCTTGTCCCACCTCAGGCTGCTCCTGTCCATCTCTTCCAGCTGCCCAGGGCAGCAGTCTGCAGGAGGAAAAGCAAGAACAAGAGTGAGATTCTTTGTCCCTCATGAGGCAGCAAGGGAAGAGGCTATTCAGGACATGGTGATCACTACCATGAAGGCAGCCACTGAACCCAAACTGAGGAAGGGCATCAAATCTTAGGACTGAAAAAAAAAATCACAGAACAAAGCCTTTTTAATAAATAGAGTATTTTTATTAAGCAATTGCTGGATACAGTGTAGACAATAATTGACTAAATTAAGTCATACGGAGCAAGTGACCCCGTAGTCACTTGCTAATTATAATTCTCTGCCGTCTGTTCTGGGAAATAAACTAATTTCCATTCTTGCAGGAGTCAGAGACAGGTGTATGTACAGCAGAAATCATCTACCAGCAGCCACAGAAGAAGCTGTACGCTATTAGCAGAACTGCTGGCAGGTCCCCAGGAGTGCTGCCGGCCGCCCGGGCGGAGCAGCAAGGATGGGACTCGCTCGGTGCAGGGGCACACCACCAGCTGGGAGTGCAGCCCTGCCGCCGTGGCAGAGCGACAGCTCTGATTTACATCTCCAGTCCTGATTTACATCACCAAACAGCAGCACTAAGATGTCTGGGAATGATTTCTACACCTCCACTGCAGCGAATGAGTCCACGAGAGCTGCCTGTGATGGCACACAAGGAGCTGCAGTGCTGTGCTTTCCCTCATGCTGGGAACAAAGTTGTGCTTTAGGACAGGAGCAGAGCTTTTCCTTAGGGGAACTGAACCAAGTCCTGGAAGGCAATGCAAAACTGAGAATTCCCTGTCTGAAGATAGGGGTTTGCAAATCCCTTCAGCACCTCTGCCTGTGGCAAAACCAGGAGGAGATTTGAAAAGGGTTAGAAACCAGCACAACATCCTGGAGATTAACAGGTCTTTTTTGTTCATTGCTGAGGCATGAAGTGCATTGCACTGTGCAGGGAGTCCTATCTGTGCTGCTGCTGTAAACCCCAAACTCCCTGGCAAAAGAAAGACCTGGGCTGTGTGTAGTTGAACTGCAGCTAAGAAGGGCCACCAAGTGCTGCCAGAAACACATTATGAGTGCTGACTTTACAGGATTTTTACTCACTGCCATATATCACTCTTGATGAAAATTTCTGTGCACTTTTCCATTTTTCTCACAAATCACAAATTTCTCTCCCACAGCAGCTCATGAGGAATTAATGAAATAGTTTGCCTGTAGCTGCAGGCTGTGACTTGGGCTTCTACATTTATGTCCCAACTCTGCTGCTGACTGCACCTTTATTAGGTCCTGTGTAACACACTGCTCTGGTTTTGGCTTGGACAGAGTTAATTTTCTTCTTAGTTAGTACAGTGCTGTGTTTGAGATTTAGTAGGAGAATCATGCTGATAACACACTGGTGTTTCAGGTTTTGCTCAGTAGTGCTTACCATGTCAGGGACTTTTTGGTTTCCCATGCTCTGCATTGAGCAGGTGTCCAAGAAGCCATGAGGTCATGAGCCATGAGCCTTTAAAACTCATGAGGAAACATGGCCAGGGTGGGTGTCTTGAACTGGCCAAAGGGTTTTCTGTACCACAAAATCTAACATTCAGTTTATAAATCAGGGGGAATTGGCTGATTGCTGCTCAGGAATGAGCTGGGCATCAGTCAGAGTGTGTTGAGAAACTACTGTGCATCACTTGTTTTCTTGAATTTTACTCCTCTCCCTTTCTGCTTGTCATTACTATGATTATTATTATCCTTATAATTATGATAGTTATTAGCTTGTCATTATAATATTTTATTTTGTTTCAATTATTAAATTGTTCTTATTTCTACCCATTAGTTTTATTTCTTTCTGATTCTGCTCACTGGGGTTGGGGGGTGACTGAGTGAGTGACTGCATGATACTTAGTTTCTGGTTGGGGTTAAACATCTGATTTGTCTAATTTCAGGAAAACACAGCAGAGACACAACATCTTTGAAATTCATACTATTTTTTTTTTTAAATCTCCTTAAAATAATGGCCTCCAGGTTATTGAGGATGGGACAGAAGATACAACAGGTCTTCTGTGAGCCTTCTCTCCTCAGGAAAGCAGGCTAAAAATTATAATTTCTGGTTTTGCTGTTGCTCCTGATATTCAAAAGATGCAGTTTCAATCTTTGATCCCAATTCTGATTCCAGCTGCAGCTCTGGACAGTGGAACATTTCCGCTTGTTTTATTGGAGTGAGTCTGAATTTTCACACCAGTAGCTGAGATCATAACTTTTCCTTTCTATTTACTGGTAACTATTTTCTCTATGTTACTGTGACCTCAAAACAAAATAAACATTTTAAGATACTTTGAATGGTGTTTTTACTGATGTTAAAGTATAGTTATGGTTTGATTTTTGCTGCTTCCTGCAGACATGAGCAGAGGGAGTTATTTCAGTTATATAAAAATCTTTCACATTAGATGCCACCTTTGGGGTCAAGAGGACTTTCATGGCCACTTGCAATACAGCCAACAGCAATGTGACTTTTATGACAATGTAATTATGTTGCTATTTGTGAATGAAAATAGCAATCTCCTGTTTGCTGAGATCAAATATCAGGTCTCAGGAGGGGTATTTTGCAGACCCCAAGCTTGTCCGCAGTCACCAAAAAAAAGAAATGGATGCTCTAGACATCAAGACTTCTAAAAAAACCCTGAAAACCCCAACAAATAACACTGTATCCTTGGCAAGGTGATATTAACTTAATATCACTACTTTTTATTTTAAGATTCCAGTTAACTTTTTCTTGCAGAGAAATAAAAAGACTCAGTGATCAGAGCATTACAGATTAGTTTGCAATATAAGGTGCTTATTAAGTTTCTGAATAATCATATTAGGTTTTGCCATGAAACTTTCATGAAAATAAACTATTTGAACACTTTCCACTAAATGCCTTAAAACAAAACACTCAATGATCTAAAACTAGACTTTGCACTCAAGGCAAATAAAAGGTGAATTTTTCATCTGTATTTACCAGCCCTTAACATTAAAATGCTAATACAGCCTACTGAAAAATAGTTCTAACCTTTAATAATTTGTTGAGATATATGAAACTATACCAAAAAGTATTACAATTTTGAAAGCTGAATCACTAAAAATTACTGTTGTGTTTTGAACCTTCTCCCCCCTATTTTCAAGGCCTCCCCTATGCTCAAGAACAAAAGATTGAAATTTGCTGCATTCGAGCATAACAATGCTGCATCTAAACTGAAAGTCTGCCAACTACTAGGTACATAAAAAAAACCTAGAGACTTTTTAGACAAAATGAAAAATATTGTGTGAATTCACAGTAAGCAACATTTTTTGCTAGATAAGTCATGCACTGCTTCTTCTCAATTAAGGTCCTTTGATGAGGCATGGGAATAGGAGTTTTGTTTGCATGAGCTGACAGACCCATGTCCCTGACTTCTCTGAGAAATCAGGATGATTTCTTGTTTACAGCCCACTAAAGACAACATTCATCTCCTTAGTCTTGCTGCTCCTCAGGACCTCATTGAAACAGTCCATGTTTAAAATAAATGACAAAATAGGAAAAAACACAAACACCATCTGATGTCTAGTTCAATCTGTAGGCAAGATCACTGAGTGATGTGCCAGGCAGGAGCACGAATGGGCTGATGATATTGAAATGATCTCACGTTCCCCCAGGGATGCACAGGGATGCCTGGTCCTGACAATCCTCCTCAAACTCTCCAGAGGCACCCCTGCCACCTGCCTGCCAGGCCTCAGAAAGCCGATGGCCATGTGTTTACTAGCAAAAAAAAAAAAAAGTGCTGTTCACAGAACCAAGGGTACCCGGATTGTGAGTCCTCTTTTTACTGAGAAACCTGCAGGGGCGGTGCTTTCATACAAATCACAGCAGGAGTGGATCAAGGGAATGAAGCAGCTGACAATGCTCTGCACGTGTACACTGCTGGTGGATCCAGCTCTTCCCTTGGGATTAGATTTTCCAGCCCCTCGGAGGAAAATTTGCCTCTTGCGTGTGGTTTGAAGCTGTCCATGGTGCTGATCATTGATGGCTCTGGGCCCTGGAGTCCCCCTGTGGCTGAAAATGCCACTGGCAACCTCTAAACAGCTTCCAGGCTGATGCCTGGAAATCTGCTATGATCACCCCAAAACTGCACCAATGTGCAGGAAGCTGGGGTAATCCCTTCAAAAAAGCAAAGGCCTCAAGACAAAGAGTGTCGCCCAGTTCTTTTGAAAGTTTTAAAGTTCTTCTAAAAGTTTTCTATACCTTCTAATGTTTACATATTTCTACTAGAGTTTTCTCACACTGTTCATGCAAATAATGATTGTTTTACATTCTTCTTTGTAAGAAGAGAGAATTGATAAACTGTTAGTTTAACCAGTGTGGTTGGAGAGGTGACAATTTCACCCTCCAATCCATTGTCACCTTTAGAATTCTATATATTGCAGAGTCAGAAAATAAACTTACTCTTTTTACTTTTTTCCCTCTTCTGCATCTAACGTGCATGTGTGAGTTATTTCATTTTGTAGTGCAACAAAAGACAGATACAGATGAACTTGAAAGCATTTTTGATGTCATCTAGACATATATTTACTGGTATGATCTTAAAGTGTTCTGTCTAACTGGAGAACAAAACCTTGTATCAAAGACCTAGTCTATCTTTTTATCTTTTTGTATTACTTCCCAGTAGCAAGCAGGTTTATTTTTAACATTTTTTATGACCTTGTGTAATTAATTAACATCATATGGCCTATTTGTCAAATTATATGAAAGCAAAAATTACTTGTGTTTGGCCCTCACAAGGTTTTTAGACTAAGAGGCAAACTTCAGCTAGAAGTATTACCAGGCAAAAAACCTCATTTTTTATATTGAAGATATGGATTGCATATTTTGCTGTCTACCAAAAACAACTCCTTGTACAGATTTCATGTCCTTATAGAATCAGTAACTCAGAATCTTTATTTGGAAAAAAAAAAAAAAGGTAAGTTCCTTTCCCCTAGTGCCATAATCTGACTCAGCAATATAAATGAGATTGAATGGAGCTATTTCTATTGATTTAACTCAATCTAGCCTAATTTTTGTGGATATTTCCTAGCTGAGATAAAGCATTTCTACGAGCTATCATTTAGGCTGATGTAAACCAAATAGACATCAATGAAGTTTACTACTCTGTCTGCCACACTGAAATGAGAGCAAATTTCTTCAGCCCAACTCAGGATGTAAAACTGCTGAAGAGGAAATACAGGAGAACTCATCATTAAAAAGAATAAAAGAGGAAGAGAGAGAAAGAATGACTGATCCTTAATGCTAACACTTGTTTCCAACATGGGATGCTAACCTTTTGAGATCTCAACACTGACCCTAGCCTCTGGTTTATACATGTTTTCCTACTGACAGGGGTGAGTACAGCTGAAAATAAAACTATGCATATGGATTAATTAGAGTCATTCCTTTAAAAATGAACACAATCCCAGTAATAATTCATTAATCTGTAAGTGAAAATTGTGTCCTGTAATTTCAGCCTACGCTCATACCATTCCTGACACTTGAAATAAATGGAACACCAAATCAGAATATGTACTTTTACAGAGTACTTGTTTATAAAAAGCTAAATGAGAAAGGATGCAGGTCCCTCTTTTGGATCTAAAATAGTCTAAATTTGAGGCTTTCTGGTCCTCACTGTGTGACAGGAGGTGAGTTTGCTGTGTGACAGAGTTCACACAGGTTCAGAGGTGCCTATTGGTACAAAAAGTGGCAGAAAAGGTCACAGTGCTTCTACATCAAGTACCATCCAGTTTCCACTGTTGTGGGTACTGGAAAAATTTGGGTAGGCTGCCTTTCACTCATAAGTTGATGTACTTATTCCACAGTGACCAGCTGCAAGTCCCCTATGTAAGCAAGCAAGGTTCTCAACATTTGCCTCCTTCTCCCCTCACATTTCCGTCCCAGCTGTACCTGCTTTATCCATTCACTTTGCTTCTGGATCTCCTAATGTCACAGAAAATCACCAGGACTTGATGATTTCCCTCACTCCATCAGTCTCCTACATTTTCTGGCTGCTTTCTTCACGACACTTTGCAAGAGCCAGTAGAGGCATTGGGATCATGAAGGCTCCAGCACTGGAGTTACATAGTCCTGGGAGAAGGGACTGCATAGCGGGGAAAAAAAACCCTCCTTTTTTCCATTAATAATTACGAGAAAACTGCTCATTCTCTATCCTGATTACCAGTCCACCAACTCAAGGGCATAAGCAGTGCTCTACTGGGTCTTTTTGCCCAGGACCACATCTCCAGCAGCAGAAAACAGTGAATCCTTGGGGAAAGATAACAGAGCAAGGAGGGGGTACTGGCAACTCCCTCTAGGATTTTCTTACAGGCATATGAATCTTTGGGATATCAGAACTTAATAGTGTATAGATAGTGTCACTTTTTTTTTCATGAACTCATTTATATTTGTTACCTTTTCAGCTATGACAATTATATATTACATACCAGGTGAAAGAAGTACTCCTTTTGTTAAAATCTATCAGGCTCAATCAGCAAATGTGTCCGTGTTCTTGTATTAGTAAAAAGAGTAAGCTATTCCTGTCCATTTTCCCCATGCTATTGTTGATTTGTCTAAATTTTGAATTCCCAGTCAGCCTAAGGCTGGGAAACTTCTGAGTTTAGTTGAGTCATAATGGCCATAAGGAGGAGAAAAGGGAAAATTCTGTGAGCAAAGAGCTCTGGAGGGTTGTATTTGTCTCTCTTTCCTCCCATAATCCCTCTCTCTGCCAAAAGAGAGTGCTCCTCCACCAAGCATGACTGCCACTGCCCAGCCATAGAGGAAAGACAGGTCTAGGCAGTTTAAGATACCTTTACTCTTGATAAGTCTAAAATGTCAAATGAAAAAAAAAGTTTTACTGTTGCTCTAAATTTGTTTCTGTAATGTATCTGAATAATTAGGAACCACAGTAGCAAATTAAAATAAGAAATTTCCAAATGTTAATTACTCATCTCCATTTGGTCAAAACAGTTATTTTTCCCAAGAAAACCTGAAGTTTTCAAATTATATTTTCATTCTTATATATAGCAATTTTCAATTTGAACTTCTGTGCAATTTTTTACTATCTTTTCACTTCATAATTTCATCATTTGATTTGAAGTTTCACAGCTTTTTTTCATATTTTAATGTTATTCTTCATCACACAGTGATGCAGTATTTGTGGTATTGTGAAACAAAACATGACTTGAGAGACACTACAATTTGTATTTACATCTAGGGTTAGGGACAAATTGTTAAGGGCAATTATTGCTGTATTATTGATTCAAAAATTTTTATTCCTTTTTCATAGCTGAAAAAAGTTCCTACTCTTGTCAATGTAAAAAAGTGTGCAAGTTAAGAAATGCTTTTTAATAAGAATATCAGACAGTGAGTAGGCTTTGGTACAGTAATGAGTCTTGCTTTTCTCAAGTAATTACTTTTATCTTTTGATATGTCTTCCCTTCTTTTGTTTTCTGCTACTTTAAAGTATTTTGCATATTTTGTTTCTTTGCGTCTGGATTAATCTTTGCCTTCTCTCCTGATTTGCCAACTTCTTTTAAAGCAAATTTCTTTGTGCTAATATTATTATTTAGTATTACTCTGTCTGTAGGTAGCCTTAATTAGAAGTGCAAATTTGTTTTGCAGGCTACATCAAAAGTAGAACTTCAATACTCAAAACATAGTTATTCTCAAGTGTAAAGTTTAGGATTTCTTTAGAAGACTTTGACTTATATATTTACAATACAATCCAACCAGGTAGTTTCAGCTGTCCTGCAATTCTATAAATATAAATGTGCAATTGTCTCAGTGTGCACTAATGGACAAATTCTTCCTGACATTCTATTGAGTGTAAGGAATTTGTGCAAGGCATTCACATCCATCTGAAGGGTTATTTATGCTTTGCTTTGCTGTGTGCTATTGATAGCACATCTGGGCAGGATTTGATCTTAATGATATAAGAAATCACTGAACCTCTCAAGTCAAACACATTTCTAGGGGCAATCATTTGCAGCAGCAGCACAGCTGGGCTGATTTTTCTCAGTGCTCACAACTGGAGATACCTCCTGTGGGGCCAAGTTCACTTACCTAGAACTGAGATATCTAGCTCAGTCTAGTGTCTAGACCCCCACTGTGGTCAAAGGTGAGAAAAAGAGAGTTTCCCACAGACAAGGATCTGTCCATTTGTCTTAGACACCAGTTTACAGCAAGGATAAGTTCCAGGTTGGAACTGAGAACTGGTGGAAGCAATGTATCTGACTCTCAGAAGCAGGAGTGAGAAGACACAACTCTGCAGTGGTTTTTAATAAAACCACTTCTGCAGACAACACTGAGATCAGGTCCATCATGTATCTGTTGGAGTCTGTGGTGCTGCCTCCTGCCCTTCTTTGTCTGAAAGACTGAGAACATGGACTTGGAATTAATAAAATCTATTTGCTTTAACATGTGAGAAAGACTTATATTCTTCTAAGATTTAAGGTATAAATGGATTTTCCATATTGCTCCAGATACAGAGAAACATGAAGAAACCCATTCTATGAGTTTTAAGATAGAAAATGTGCCATAAGCTGAGGAAAAGGTGGAAGAAACACTCTTCAACTTTATTACCTAATGAGGTCACAAAAGGAAAAAAAAAACCACCCTGATTTGTGGTTCTGGATTAATCTCATATGTCTTTGGGGTTGAGTATGGTTCAGGATGCAGACACTGGATTTAAGTCTCCCCACACAGGTGTCCAGAGGCTTGCTTGCAGCTAAGCTTATGCTGCAAGTCAGCAGCTCAGCTGGGACCTCTTAAATGAATGGGATTGAAAGACTGCCACGTATACTTGCCAAAAATAAACATTTATAGGCAGAGTGTTTGGAGCCTGTGACTTTTTTTTCCTATATTTATACCATTATTTTCAGTGTTTCTTTCCAATTCATTTGCAGTTAAAGAAGGCAGCCTGCGCATAATCTGAAATTATTTGGCAGAGAGAATTAGATAAAGGGCTCTTTATCTTAGATTTTATACATCTTGGTGGTAGGTGGATGGGTGATTTGTGATTCTAAGGTGCTACAAAAGAAACAACATAAAGTGTGAAAAGCAGAAAAATCAGCAGAAAAAGGACACAATTTCTGAATCATTCTATTTTAATTGCACTTATTCAGTGCCTGTGATTTCTCTTTTCCTATGGCAATTAAGACATAAAGAGATAATCTATAATACATTCAATTTTGTTTGCTGATTACACTGAAGAAAGCTTTCTTCATGGGACACGAGTACCTTTATTAGCAAAGACATGTAAGAGTGTCTTAGCAGGAAGGCATAGGTAGGCCATGAGCCCTATGCTACAGTAAATATATAATATTATAATATAATATAATATAATATAATATAATATAATATAATATAATATAATATAATATAATATAATATAATATAATATAATATAAT